>OY288281.1:14454112-15054112 GCA_958450335.1 Hibiscus tridactylites | reverse complement strand
TCCGGTGATGAGTGTAATCCCACTGAGGTAAAGTGTTGTTGAGATTTAAATCCGCACAATCGGGGTAATTAATAGTGGCCAATTAAACTTGTTCATGTGTTGTGATATATGATTGTGGTATATGGTGTTGATATATGATGTTGATATTGATGATTGAGCTTGGTAGATTATGAGAAACCATATTATGCCACTTGAAAGACTAGCTAGGTCTACTTGATTATATGCCATTGTAGACTGTATGTGAGATTAGGATTTACATGCTTGAACCCTGCATTGTTGATGTTTTTCGTTTTAGAGCACCCTCACTAAGCTTATAGCTTACGCTCTTAATGTTCAACAATGCAGATCATTAGCGTGGTGTTAGCTCGAGGCAAGGTAAGAAGGGCTTTCCAAGTTTGTGGCTCAAGTACGGTGGTAAATTTTGTATTAGTTAGCAATGTGGCAAGGGTTATTGTATGAGCTTTGTATGACTCACTTAAGTGTTGATGTTTTGGTTTGATTATGGTTTGTAAAGCATGTGATACTATGATGAATGTTGGTGTGTGGTGGCATGCTTTAGATGCTTAGGTTGCCTTATTGGTAAATGCAAACCTCTCATGTTGTCTTGTGCCTTTTAAGGCCTTTTGAGCTTTTATGAATGCCCTTTTATGCTAAAAAATGGTCTTTGTATGAATGCCATGTATGGATGACTTGTCGCATGTTTGATTGCTATCTATGGCGCATGTATGTTGGCTTAAATGTTTGTAAGTGCTTAGGAGAGTCTAGAAATGCATTTAGAGTCTTGATTGAGGTCACCAAGTTGAAATTGGTGGAATTGCAGAGCAGGGCGTATCGATACGCCTGAGGGCCGTATCGATACGGCCTTGCCCAAAGGCCACGAATTTTGCCTGGCGTACCGATACCCTAAGGGTATCGATACCCTCCAAAGTTACTGGAATTTGGAGTTTTGGGTGAGAGTAGAGCGTACCGATACGGGGTTCCCGAGTATCGATACGGGTCTACTCTGTTGACCAAGAAGGGTTGACCGAGGAGGGCGTATCGATACGCTCAAGGGTTGTATCGATACGGTCTTCCCGGAGTTGACTCTTTGGATTGACCTGGTCAGGGCGTATCGATACCCCTAGTTAGGGTACCGGTACAGACTGCCCTGTAAGCTTAAAAATGGACTGTTTGTGTTTGGTCGGGGTTCGAATGTGGTCTTCCTTTGGATGTTTCCGCTGATGTGAATCGCTTAGGACTTAATATTCCTCTAGACAAGATTAAAATAAAAAGAAAAAAATATAGGGTTGCTAACCGAAGGGAACCTTAACGGGTTTCACTCGGTTTTCCCCGTGTGACCCACTCTGACCGGTCATCCGGCCAGACCGGGACGAGGGGGTTACATTTGTTGGTATCAGAACCTGAGGTTACCGAGACCTCGGGCATGTAAATGAGGTAAGCTTAATGTGTTAAATGATTGTGTTGTTCGATGCATGCCTTGCCATGAATTCTTGATATTTGACTGATCGTATGATGTTTTGAAGCATAAATTGTTGAGTCCGGTGTAGAGTGTGTGCCCATTGCTACTATTACTTAATTTAAAAAGATTTTTGGTAAAAAGGAGTACTTGAGCACTATTGGACCCTTGCTTTGGCTAACGTAATCCTTATCTGTTTCTTGTTGTAGTTTATATCTTGCTAGCTGTATCATGAGACCACGTGGGAGGCCTAAGACGGTTCGACCGGAACCACGGGCAGCGGCTCCAGGAGTTGAGCCAGTAGTTAGGGTCGAGGCTCAAGTGGGAGAGCCTGTGGTTAGAGTTGGAGCTCCTCCACCACCTCCACCACCACCACCTCCTCCACCTGGAGTAGGAGGCGAGGCCGGGGCCGAAGGAGAGGGACCACAAGGAGGCCAAGGTGGCCAAGGACCGGCCGGGATTGACTTAGCTCCGTTGGTTCAAGCGATAGCCGGGGCATTTCAGGCTGCAGTAGCTGGAGGTCAGGCAACACATCATCAGGGTGAGGGCACTGGATTGTCTTTAGAGAGACTTCGGGGCCTTGGGGCCGAAGAGTTCAGAGGTGCTACTCCAGAGCGATCAGAGTTATGGTTTGAAAAGACTGTCCGTATTCTTGCTCAGATGGGATGTACTGGTGAGCGCAAGTTGGGATGTGTTGAGTCTCTGCTTCAGGGTGATGCCTACACTTGGTGGGTCACCGTTACTTCGGGTATGGATGAGGCCGAGATTACTTGGGAGTTCTTCGAGTCAGCATTCCGGAATAAGTATTTGGGTCCGCGATACCTCGATGAGAGGAAGAGGGAGTTTATGGCATTGCTTCGGGGGAGTATGTCCGTGACCGATTATGAGATCCGATTTATCAGATTGAGTCAGTACGCACCTGAGCTTGTACCCACTGAGGTGGAGCGTTATAACCGCTTCCGTTATGGGCTGAGTGAAGAGATCAAGACGTATACTCTAGCTTCCGACTACACCAATTTTGATGTCTTGGTCGCGAGGGCCAAGGACTTAGAGCACAGTTTGAGTTTGACCAGGCGGTCTGGTGGATCTAGTTCGGGTAAGAGGTCCAGTAACTTTGATAGAGGTGATGCCAAGAGGCATCGGGACAACAGACATCATTTTGATCATAGGCGTGGTAGCGGTAACCACGGTAGGGGCCATCAGGGCCAGAGAGCTGGTGGGAAGTTGCCCACATGTGCTACTTGCGGGAGGAACCACACCGGTGAGTGTTGGGGAAATTTTCATTCTTGTTGGAGTTGTGGGGCTAGGGACCACATTAGGCGTGACTGTCCACATCAGGTGGGACAGGCACCAGCTCAGGCTCCTACTAGAGCCAATGACTTTCAGAGAGGCCGCAGGCGCGGTAGAGGTAACTTCCAGCCGAGGAACGACGGTCAGAGGAACATAGCGCATGTAGTCGCAGTTCAGCCAGAGGGCGGAGGTCAGGCCAGAGTTTATGCTCAGCGTGGGGATCAGCATGACACCGATGTGATCGCAGGTAACTTCTCGATACAGTCTTTGGGTTTGCTTTCTTTGATTGACTCTGGGTCTACACATTCCTACATATTGAGTAAGCATGCACAGTCTTTGAACTTGCCTTGTGAAATGTTAGAGGTAGGAGTTAGTGTTACTAGTTCCTTTGGGGACACGGTGGTAGTTAGGAAGATGTACCGAGGGTGTCCGTTGATGGTTCAGGGGCATGTGTTTCCAGTGGATATGATGGAGCTACCTTTCTATGGTTTTGATGTGATTTTGGGTATGGACTGGCTCACAGAGCATAGAGCTAGGATAGATTTTGAGACTAAGCGGATTTCCTTGAGGCTCACAGATGATTATGAGATTGTAGTGGTGGGTGAGAACGTGAAGTTCTTGTCCAATGTGGTTTCAGTATTAGAGGCTAAGAGATTAGTTGAGTTGGGGTGTGAAGCATACTTAGCGTATGTGATGAACCCTAACATGAGTGAGGTTAGACCTCAGGACATCCGGACAGTATGTGACTTTCCTAGTGTGTTTCCGGAAGAGTTTCCAGGGTTACCACCGGACAGAGAGGTAGATTTCACCATTGAGACTTATTCTGATTCAGCTCCGGTTTCGATTGCTCCGTATCGCATGGCACCGAAAGAATTGAAAGAGTTGAAGACTCAGTTGCAAGAATTGATAGATAGAGGTTTCATTAGGCCTAGTTCTTCACCTTAGGGTGCACCAGTTTTGTTTGTGAAAAAGAAAGATGGAAACATGAGAATGTGTATAGATTACAGACAGTTAAATCAGTTGACAATGAAGAATAAATATCCGTTGCCTAGAATTGATGACTTGTTTGATCAGTTGAGGGGAGCATCGGTCTTTTCGAAGATTGATTTGAGATCGGGTTATTACCAGCTAAAGGTAAGAGAGGTTGATGTACCGAAGACGGCCTTTAGGACTAGATATGGTCATTATGAGTTTTTAGTCATGCCTTTTGGGTTGACTAATGCACCGGCTGCTTTCATGGACATGATGAATAGGATTTTTCATCAGTATTTAGATCAATTTGTAGTTGTGTTTATTGATGACATCTTGGTGTACTCGCGAACTGAAGAAGACCATGACCGACACTTGAGACTTGTTTTGAAGACTTTGTTAGATCATCAGTTGTATGCGAAACTAAGCAAGTGTGAATTATGGATCCGAGAGATAGTCTTCCTAGGACATGTAGTGTCAGCCGATGGGATTAGAGTTGATCCGAAGAAGATTGAGGCCATTGTTGAGTGGAAGCAACCGAAGTCTGTGTAGAGGTACGTAGCTTCCTAGGCTTAGCCGGATACTATAGAAGATTTGTAGAGGGTTTCTCTAAGTTAGCTGCTCCGTTGACACAATTACTTCAGAAGAGTGTTCAGTTTGAGTGGACAGATGCAAGACAAAAAGCCTTTGAGAAATTGAAAGAAGCTTTGACCCAAGCACCGATCTTGATTCAGCCTGAGTCCGGGAAGGACTATGTAGTCTACAGTGATGCTTCTTATGTAGGGCTAGGATGTGTTCTGATGCAAGACAAGAGAGTAGTGGCTTATGCCTCAAGACAGTTGAAGACCCATGAGCGCAACTATCCGACCCATGACATAGAGTTAGCTGCAGTTGTGTTTGCTTTGAAGATTTGGAGGCACTATTTGTATGGTGAGAGATGCACAGTGTACACCGATCACAAGAGTTTGAAGTACATTATGACTCAGCGAGACTTGAATCTCAGACATCGTAGATGGTTAGAGTTGCTAAAGGACTATGATTTTACCATTGAGTACCATCCGGGTAAGGCCAATGTAGTGGCCGATACATTGAGTAGGAAGATGGCCGTGGACTTGAGAGCCATGTTTGCTAGATTGAGTTTGTCCGGAGATGGTGGCTTGGTAGCTGAGCTTCAGGTTAGACCTACTCTAGGTCGGTTGATTAGAGAGAAACAGCTCTTAGATAGATCTTTGGCACCTCACGTGCAAGATATAGCCGAGGGTAGATCTTCAGACTATAGTTTCAGCACTGATGGGGTTTTGTGTTTCAAGAATAGAATAGTTGTGCCGGAGGACAGTGACTTGAGACGTACGATTTTGACTGAAGCCCACAGTAGTTCGTTTGCTATGCATCTTGGAAGTACGAAGATGTACCGTGATTTGAAGAATGAGTACTTTTGGGTTGGCTTGAAGAGAGATGTAGCCGACTTTGTGAGTAAGTGCTTAGTGTGTCAGAGAGTGAATGCGGAACATCAGGTTCCCTCAGGTTTGTTACAGCCGTTGAGAATTCCGAAATTGAAATGGGAGAACATCACCATGGATTTTGTTTCAGGTTTGCCTTTGACTCCTACGAAGAAGAACTCAGTTTGGGTGATAGTGGATCGTTTTACGAAGTGTGCTCACTTCTTAGCAGTCAACACTACTTACACTTTAGATAGATTGGCCGATTTGTACATTGGTGAGATTGTGAGACTGCATGGTGTGCCGAAGTCCATTGTGTCAGATAGAGATCCGCAATTTACTTCTAGATTTTGGGAGTGTCTGCATACAGCTTTGGGTACCCGTTTGAACTTCAGCACGTCTTATCATCCTTAGTCAGATGGTCAGTCAGAGAGGGTTATTCAGATCTTAGTGGATATGTTGCGATGTTGTATCATTGACTTTCAGGGTACTTGGGAGAAGCATTTGCCTCTAGTAGAGTTTGCGTACAATAACAGCTTTCAGTCGAGCATTCAGATGGCTCCATATGAGGCCTTGTATGGCCGGAAGTGTAGAACTCCAGTTTGTTGGGCCGAAGTGGGACAGAAATTGTTACCTATGCCAGATTTGCTCAAGGGGACAACCGACAAGGTAAAATTGATTTGTGATCGTTTGAAAGCGGCTTCGGATAGGCAGAAGTCCTATGCCGATTTGAAGAGGAAGGAAGTTGAGTTCTCAGTGGGTGAGAAGGTATTCTTGAAGGTATCTCCGTGGAAGAAAGTGGTGAGATTTGGCCGAAATGGATGAGATTTGGTCGAAATGGGAAGTTGAGTCCGAGGTACAAAGGACCGTATGAAATTGTGAAGAGTGTTGGCCCGGTTGCTTATCAGTTGCGTTTGTCATCCGAGCTAGAGAAGATACACAATGTGTTCCATGTTTCGATGCTTCGTAAGTATAGGTCCGATCCATTACATGTTATGCCCGTGGAAGAGATTGAATTGAATCCGGATTTGACTTATGAGGAAGAGCCCGTGGAGATCTTAGCTTCTAACAGTAAGGTGTTGAGGGGTAGATCGATTGAGTTAGTGAAGGTACGGTGGCAACGTAGAGGTGTGGACGAGGCCACTTGGGAGAGGAAGGAGGATATGGAAAAGCAGTTTCCGTATCTCTTTCAGTCAGGTAATTTCGGGGACGAAATTCCTTAAGTGGGAAAGAGTTGTAACACCCGTGTTTTGGGGTTAGGAGTTAGTCGGGTTTATAGTCCGAGTCAATAAAAAATTAAATTAAAATAAATTCAACCTCAATTTGGACCTAATTGAGCTTTAGTAAAAAGGGGAGGGACCTATGTTGTAATTTGACCCAAAAGTCTTTAAAAGCAAGACAACTTTAAAACAAAAGTTGTCATCTTCCTCCCTAAAACCCTTTCCAACGTCAAAATAGGCAAACTCCATTTTCAAAACCTCTCAAAGCTTGTTTACTATTCCATTGTGTATCTCCTTCAATCCAAGGTGTTTTTCAAAGGTAAAAATGTTTTCTTACTCTCCTCTTTATTCTCTATCGACCTAAGGTTTTAGATTTTAAAGATATGGGATTTTGAAAATTAGGGTTTGATTTAAAGTTTGGGTTTTTAAGGGGTTTTTCATCTTGTTTTGATAAATTGAGTTGGGGCTTTGTTTATCCATGTTAAAATGCTCATTATATGTTAGTTTGGTTGAATTTCAATGAAAACCCGAAGTGGGTCCTTAGACCCATTTTTGAGATGTCAAAAACTCCATTTTTTGTGGGTTTTAGGTTGAAAACAAAGGGCTGATGGTTTAGGTATGTTAGAAGGGTGATTTGGGACCTTTTGGGGGTCACTTGGGTGATTGGAAATGGGTATTTCAGCTAAGGTTTGAAGGAGTACGAAATTGAGATATTTGGGTATTATGTGGATTGGGAAATTGTGGAATTTGGCTTGTGTTTGTAAAGTGAGTTGATGGTTGAGTTCTAGCATTGAATTGTGAAGTAATGAATGTGTTTTGTTTGGCTAGAAGCAAGAGAAAGCGTTGGAGAGGCATTGGGACCGAATCCGAGTTCGTAGGAGGATTGTTTCGATTGCTGAGGAAGGGCGGTGAGTGGTTTTAAACTTGTTTTAAAGTTTGGTTCGAGTATGTGTAGTGTGTGTGTGTGAAGTGTGCTTGGTAGGCCACTTCTATTTAATTCAAGTTGTTAATTTAGCCATTGACTTCATTAAATGCTTCTATGTTTTCCTATCTATGCTCTTTTGAAATGTGGTTGAATTGGTGCATGTATATCATGAATTGTATATATGTGATGAGCATGAGATGTGGTTGATGATATGTGATGTGGTTATGAAAATTGGCACTAAATAAATTACCGGTTGTAAATGATCGATCATTAGGATTAGTGTGCACACAAATTGAGTCAAAACATACGTGGCCTTGGTGGCGTTAAGTCATCAAGGAGGAGTACGGTGATGTAATATTCCACCGGAAGCTTTTTATATATTTCTACGGGATGATGAGTGGAATCCCATCCGTAGGTCATGTGGCGATGAGTGGAATCCCGCACATGCAAGGTCCGGTGATGAGTGTAATCCCACCGAGGTAAAGTGTTGTTGAGATTTAAATTCGCACAATCGGGGTAATTAATAGTGGCCAATTAAACTTGTTCATGTGTTGTGATATATGATTGTGGTATATGGTGTTGATATATGATGTTGATATTGATGATTGAGCTTGGTAGATTATGAGAAACCATATTATGCCACTTGAAAGACTAGCTAGGTCTACTTGATTATATGCCATTGTAGATTGTATGTGAGATTAAGATTTACATGCTTGAACCCTGCATTGTTGATGTTTTTCGTTTTAGAGCACCCTCACTAAGCTTATAGCTTACGCTCTCAATGTTCAACAATGCAGATCATTAGCGTGGTGTTAGCTCGAGGCAAGGTAAGAAGGGCTTTCCAAGTTTGTGGCTCAAGTACGGTGGTAAATTTTGTATTAGTTAGCAATGTGGCAAGGGTTATTGTATGAGCTATGTATGACTCACTTAAATGTTGATGTTTTGGTTTGATTATGGTTTGTAAAGCATGTGATACTATGATGAATGTTGGTGTGTGGTGGCATGCTTTAGATGCTTAGGTTGCCTTATTGGTAAATGCAAACTTCTCATGTTGTCGTGTGCCTTTTAAGGCCTTTTGAGCCTTTATGAATGCCCTTTTATGCTAAAAAATGGTCTTTGTATGAATGCCATGTATGGATGACTTGTCGCATGTTTGATTGCTATCTATGGCTCATGTATGTTGGCTTAAATGTTTGTAAGTGCTTAAGAGAGTCTAGAAATGCATTTAGAGTCTTGATTGAGGTCACCAAGTTGAAATTGGTGGAATTGCAGAGCAGGGCGTATCGATACGCCTGAGGGCCGTATCGATACGGCATTGCCCAAAGGCCACGAATTTTGCCTGGCGTACCGATACCTTAAAGGTATCGATACCCTCCAAAGTTACTGAAATTTGGAGTTTTGGGTGAGAGTAGAGCGTACCGATACGGGGTTCCCGAGTATCGATACGGGTCTACTCTGTTGACCAAGAAGGGTTGACCGAGGAGGGCGTATCGATACGCTCAAGGGCTGTATCGATACGGTCTTCCCGGAGTTGACTCTTTGGGTTGACCTGGTCAGGGCGTATCGGTACCCCTAGTTAGGGTACCGATACAGACTGCCCTGTAAGCTTAAAAATGGACTGTTTGTGTTTGGTCGGGGTTCGAATGTGGTCTTCCTTTGGATGTTTCCGCTGACGTGAATCGCTTAGGACTTAATATTCCTCTAGACAAGATTAAAATAAAAAGAAAAAAATATAGGGTTGCTAACCGAAGGGAACCTTAACGGGTTTCACTCGGTTTTCCCCGTGTGGCCCACTCGGACCGGTCATCCGGCCAGACCGGGACGAGGGGGTTACAATACTTAATTTATTTGGGGTATAAGGTCAACAATATTTATATTGTAGTAGTATGAGAATTATCGTACCTCAAAGTCTACTCTAACCCCACTATATGATAATCCTGACTCCGCCACTACGCATGCTAAAGGGGAACAAGTAATGTCTACATGTGGCTATATCAGCCTGTTCCTGAGACTTCGGTGGCCCAAAGAGAAACTAAAAATTAGACTCTTAATAACAAGTATTGAAAAAAATAAATTTTAAAAGTATGTTACTAATAACAAGTATTAAATGAAAAATAGGTATCTAATAACAAGTACTGAAAAGAAAATCAAATATATAAGAGTATGTCATTAATAACAAATGTTGGGGAAAATATAAGCCCCTAATAACAAGTATTAAAAAAATTGACCCATAATAACATATATTAGAAAAAATTGAATTTTAAAATTAGGCCCCTAATAATAAATATCGAGAAAAATTTGAAATCATATTATAGGTATAGAAAAATTAGGGCCCTTAATAAGTATTAGAAAAAATAATTAGGTCTATAACAACAAGTGTTTAGAAAAATAAATAAATTTGAAGAGTATGTCTCTAATAATAAATATCGGAAAAAATTAAACCCTTAACAATAAGTATTGAGAAAATAATTGGATCCACAATAACAAATATTGTAAGAAAAATAATTTTAGGAATAGGTCCATAAATAATTTTGAAAAAGAATTGCACCATTAATAACAAATATTAGAAAATTTAAGCCTAATAATAAGCATTAAGAAAATTAAATCTCTAATAATAAATATTAAAAAATAAAATTTAAAAGTAAACTCTTAATAAAAAATATTGGAAAAAGATAAACTCAAGATAAAGTGTTGAAAATATCTGGTCAAATTGGACCTCTAGTAGCAAATTGGGTAAACATCATTGGTCACTAAATTATTTCCGCTTTCATATTTTGGTCACCAAATTATTATTTTTGACAAAACTATAACTATCGATACATTTTTTTCTTTCAATTTTGATCACTAATGTTACTTTATTTTTCTGTTTTTGTCACCCATCTATTGCTTCTTTCTTATTTTGGTCATCAAAAAATTAATTTTTTCATGAGTTTTTTAATAGCAAATGACCAAAATAGAAAAATAAACATAACATCACTAACTATTTTGGCAAAAACAATAGTTTGGTCACCAAAACAGGAAAGCAGGAATAGTTTAGTAGAAATTGAATCGATAGGAGAGAGCAGAAATTGTTGGAAAACAGATTGCCAAGCATCCAAACAAATAGTGACAGTTCTTGGGTCCGGACAGAGAAGAAGATCACACAATAATCATATTTCTTGGAACAAAATATGATGAACTCTAAAATGTGTTTATAAAAATAAGATTCTGCGATATTCACCTGTCCGCACGCATAAATCATTACTTGGGATTCAAGAAGCTTAACAAATATAGGGACGGTCCATGTTCAATTACAACTCTGGTATTTTCAGAGGCCATATTTCATGAGAGTCCAAGCTGCCTCAAACTACAACCCACAAGATTGTATAAAAAAACAGTTAAATGATGTGATGCAACAACCAAAGAGATTGAGCAAAATCCTATTAACTTCAGTATCAAAACATCAAACCCGAAGCTGTAGCAAGTCATCCCTAACAAGAAACTAAAGGGAATCGTTTTTTTTTAATATACTGGTGTGATTACAAGGTACTGTTTGTTTAATTTTCTTAGCCTTTAACAAGTCACATACACCATGCACACATGGTGCTCGAATCCTGTTCACCTGAATAAAATACATTCATATTTTACCACTGAGACCACTCCACAGGTGAGAATAAGAGAATAGTTGTTTCGCTTGGAGAGGATTTTTCTTGTCAAATAAACTGACATTAAACTTTGATTTTTTTTAAATGGTCTTTGAACAATTTAATTATTTTAGTTTAATCCATAAATAATTTATTCACACTAATCTAAAAAAATTTAAAAAAAATTTAACGAGGCACACCTACCTTTCATTCTTTAAAAAAATATATCAATTTAATCTCTAAACTTACATACCATTAATAAGAATTAAGATGTGTAATGGAATTCAAATTTAAGAATTAAATTAAAAATTGTTATCAAATAACCCTAATTCTCAATTTTTTTTCCAATTCGAGTAGAGTTTATGAATTTCGAGTTTTTATACAAATTTAATTATAATTATTTATCATATTATAATACAATTTGATTCCAATTTAAACGACTTTTTCTAATAATATAAGATATGCATATATATATTTAATCATATATTTTTCTTATGTGGCATATAATTTCTTTATATATTTTTATATCACTATATATATCATGAAAAATTGAGAGACTCGATGAAAATTTAAAAATAAATCCATGAATTACTAAAAATTTCGAGTTATTCGAATTTCTATTTTACAACTCAAACTTTACTTGAAATTTTTTCGAGTCGAGTTGAGTTTGTGAAATTTCGAGTCAATTTTTTTAATCTCGAGTCGAGTCAAAAATTTCGATTTTTTCGAGTCGAGTTTTGCTCATAAGATTTGTTGTTCCAAGACAAAGTTGATTCCATTAATTTTATTTTTAAAAAATATTTTATTGAATATTTACAAATATTTTTAATTTTTCATTATTTTAATAATTATCAATTATATTATAGATTGTTAATGCATTTTAAAAATATTTATTAATTTTAATTATTTAAATAATTTTAAATTTTTTACTTACAAATTAAATAAGCATTTAAATTTAAAAAAACCTCGATTAAACTCATCTGTCACGTCATCATTCACAGGTTGATTGTCACTCCATAAGGTTAACAACCAAGTCAACATAACAACAATTAAGACAGAACCGCCAATGAAACAGTAAGTTGATAAAATTTGATTAAGCTCATAGTTTTACACGTTTTTTGGATCGTTAATTAGATGAGAAAATGAATTACTGACATTAATTCCTTACTTTTTTTTTCAAGTGATAATCTTCACATAACTTACTGTTAATCTCAGTCATCCATTTCACCCATCTAATGATCTAAAAAATTGTAAGACTTTAAAAAAAAATCTTACATTCTGTAAAACGGATCTTATCCCTATCCATTCTAAGAATTTTCTCAATTCTAAGAATTTTTTTTATAGTTTTGGATAAAAGATAGTATTTACTAAACTATCTTTAAATATTTAACTAGAGCTTTCTAATGTTAACAAACTTTAGTGCATATATTTGATTTAATTTTGCAAAATTAATATAAGAAGTATTAAGTAAAATTTTAAAATAGAATAGGTCTGAATCAGATCGAAATGTACATTTTTAAATTGAAATCAAGAGTAAACTTTTAAATAAAATCGGATTCAGAATATAATTATGAAAGCTAAAATTGTGGGAAAGACTTACACAATAACAGTTTTAATTTTTGTTTTTATTTATTAATTATCTGTAAACAAGTTAAAGTTGCAAATTTGCAATGTGTATAGTGATGAACACGACTCGAGTTTTTATCAAACTTACTTGAAATTTTAAAAATTCATATTTATGTTGTGAATAAAATAAAGAAAAACAAGAATAAGAACAAGAAGAACAAAGAGATGAGAGAAAGAGAGAGATTTGTATTATTCTCAAAATATAGAATTGTATACAATGCCTTTAATGAATCATCTATTTATAGGCATAAGAAGTACATAATACATTAAACTCTAATTCATAGAGATAATATTCCTAATAATAAATAAATCAAACTCCTTTGATAAAGTTCTAATCATGATAGACATCCACATAAATAAATATTCATAACACTCCCCCTTGGATGTCTATGAAGATAATGTGCCTCGTTAAAACCTTACTAAGATAAAAACCCAGTGGGAAAAAAAATCTTTAGTGAAGGAAAAAGAGTACACACATCTTTGATACGCATAACTTGTTGCCTCATTAAAAACCTTACCAAGAAAACCCATTGGGACAAAACCTCGGTTAAGGGAAAAAGAGTGCAATGCGTATTTACTCCCCCTCATGAAAACATCACAGAAGATCTTTGAATCTTCATAATTTAATCTTGAATATCATTTTCTAAAGATCGCGAGGGATGAAACTTTGGAGTAATATGTTCCATGATGTATCTACTTTCAAACTGAGATATACATCTTGCTTTATCTTCACACAAGATAGCTTTTATCATATCTTGTAAAAGTAAATCCACATATCTTTTGGATATGTTGGGTCAATAGTCTTAGCCAAACACATTTTTTGGCTTGCCTCGTGCATAACAATTATTTCTAAGACATTTGAGGAGGCATCAACGAATGTTTGAAGATCTAAATGTAATGATCTTTGTATATTCATAGATATTTCTTGACCAACTAATATATAGTGCTTCAAGACCAAGAAAAGATATAATTATCTTTATTCACATCCAACAATCTTACAACTATTGGGATACTCAATAGATATGCTCTATTCATATTGAATCTTCTTCAAGATTCTTTCTGCTTATGTCTATTCATAGACAAAAGAAATATATAAAAATGCTTGATCTTCAGGTCGAGATAAACTTGATGTCAAGATTCAAGTACTTGTATTGAAAGTACTTCATGAGTTTCCAATTTGAAGCTCTTTAGGAGTTCTAAAATTATCATAATGGATCTTGATCCAAACTCCTTTATAAAATACATAAGGAAATCTGATGATTCTTATAGTATTTTCTCAATTAGTATTCACTAAGGCGATTATACCAAATGCGCCAAAATATTCATGAGACATGTCTAAATAAATTTCCTCAGAAATTTCCAAATGCTTATAGCATTTTAGATCCTTCAAGGATAAATATGGATCCACAAATAATTAGACGCATGTAAAATTTTCAAAACTGCCAAAGTAATTGCATCCACCATGAAGTAATTAAAACTTTTTATAAATCATAGTTCAAGTCGTATTTACGACTACTTATTTGTGCCTTACTTGCATTACACCTTTAGATGTCTGGACTGCTTGTCCAAATACTTCTACTTTAGAAGTTCAAAGCGTCTTTCAACATTGGCAAGTTCAATATCTATACTTCCGGATAGATTTTATACAAGATCCTCGATTTCTTTCTTTACTTCTATAGAAGTATTTTATGTAAAATTGTTTGTAAAATCGTTGTCGACAACTTTCCAATTTTCTGGTTCCATTCTCGTAATGACATAACTCATCGAGATCTCTTCAAGATTTCAATCTTTATTTCAGGTACCTGAAACTCTTCAAGAGTTTTATTATTTGTTATGTCTTGGGTCTCTTCAGGAGCACCCGCCTCCAATATATGATCATCTCATATTACTTTCTATTTACGAGAATTTTGATCATTGGAACCATTTTAACTATCATGCTTCAGGCATGATTTACATTCTCTCGCTCTAACATGTAATTTAAACTTAGAGTATTTCAGCTGGTATATGAGACTTAATTACTCTCATTGGGTCAGTAAATATGTCTGGCAGATGACATGTAATAACATGAATTATCTTATGAACTTCTAGTTCATATACGAGGATCTAGATAATGATAATTCATTTTCCTCTATCCAGCTGATTATTGCCTCCCCCTGATGTTGAGAAAAATCATGTCATAAATGATTCTCCAATTAATGTTTAAGAATTTAAACATAAAAGGAGACTCGTACTCAATATATATTCTCAACCCTTTTTATTTACCCATTTTGTGCGTTGTGGTGGAGCAATTCATATCGCACATTCAAAAATCATAAACTGGGAAATGTATGGTTTCTGACCAAAAACCAATCATAACGGGGAGTTTATTATAACTCGTTGGCTTGATGCGTATAAGTGTTGCTATATGGAAACACCATATAAATAATAACTCTTTTGTTCTCATAGTTTAGCTATTAAATAGGAGGCATCCAATTGAAATTTTGCTAAACTATATTTTTCATAATCAATAGGCTTTGTAACAACTGATATAACCTAAAATATAAATCCACTAGCTTTTCAAGACGAATAGTCTAACTGCATAATCTGAATATTTTTAGAATCAATCTCACAAACTTCCGGTTGTAAGTCGATAAAACAATGTAGATGCATCTACTAAAATCATATAAAACTTTCCACATTTGTGGATATATGGGCCCATATTTTGTTCAGATATGCAAGACATACAGTCTCAACTTCAATACAAGAACTTTAAGTTCTAATTCTTTTGGTAAGTGGGATCATATATATCCTTTGAGAACAAACAACACAAGAACTTCAGGTTCTTTTAGTAAGTGGAATTTAATCAATTCCTTTAAGCAACACAAGAACTTCATGTTCTTTAATAAGTGGAATTTAATTCATTCCTTTGAGAATAAGCACCACAAGAACTACAGGTTCTTTTAATATATGTGCATGTAAATCTCAATAATTTCTGCACCATTGATCAGGATGGTCTAACCGATCATGCCAACTATATATATATGTGTGCATATATCTCTGAATTTGTAAACTCCTTGTTTACCATAACATGTAATTCAATCTCACTCGTACATGTCTAGTACGACCATTAAAATTGTTCCTTTAAATAGGAATATATTTAGCTCTTTCAGAGCTTTCAATTGAAATTATCTTTTGGTAGTAATATATAGCTCTTCTAGAGCTTTCAACTGACTTTTTGGCTACCAAAACTTATATCAATATTGGCTTATTTCAAATGCCAATTGATAACATATGTTATCTATAATTCCCAAAGGGATAGTTTGCGAACTCATATTGCTCTCTTTATGACTTTGACGAGTATAACGCACTGTGAATATGGAATAAAGTTCCATTTGACAATAACATATTTGCTCAACCAGAGCCTTTTGTGATATTAGTACTTCCGGATATAGTACTCACATTATTCCCTTGCATTTTAATCGAGAAATGCATAATTGTGCACCTTTCAAAATGTGCTTTGTTTCATTTACTTCAGGTAATGAAAATATGTACTTTGTATCATTCACTTCGAGGAATGAAAAATATAAAATATAGCACATCATATCAAGTCGATTATCTATCAGAGATAAACTTTCAAGTGCTCTTCCGAAGTATTGATATTTTAGTACTTTGAGAAATACTACTCATATTTTCCCTTGCATTTAAATGGGAAAATTATTTCTTATGCTTAAGTACAATATGAGTACTTGCATTATCTGCTAGGCATAAATAGCCACAATTCTAGGCATAAATAGCCACAATTCATTGTATAATCATATTCTTCAAATAATAAATTAACATAAAACGTAAATAAATAATATATGAAATAAATAAAGATAAAGTAAACTAACATAAATAAATAATAAATAAAACGAATTAACATTAAAAAATAAAATAAATAAAAAACAATTATTCCTGTTAGAGGTTATAAGGGAAATAAAATAAATGGTAAATTATTCCCTTCAAGGGTTATGAGAAAATTAACAATATCCAATTGAGTTGGACCAATAACGCCATAAACAAATTTTGTTTTTATTTTATTTCATTTATCATTCATGATTATGGATAAAGTCCATAATACTTTGGCGTTTGACAAGTACGAAACCAATGGTTTATAACATCACATTGGTAAAAGGATTTCACTTCCTTAGAATGATCTTTATCACTCTTGTCATCTTTATAACTTCGCTACCAGCGGGTAGAAGTATTCTTAAAATGACTATATTTTTCATGTGTATATTCATAGCCTCGACAACGACCACAACTTTTAATGTGATTTTTTATTCCTTCCATAATATAATCTCACATTCACTTCAGGGAATGGAGTAGAGCCAGTGGGCCTTTAAAACCTTTTTCACATATCCTTATCACAGAGAACAAAGATTTAATCCTCGTACGCGGCATTGTTAAACCTGTCCACAAGGTCCTTTAAAAACCTCCTTTGAGACCAGTAGCCTCGCAGAACGGGATGTCCAGCCAATTATACTTGGATTATATCGAAATTATGTCTCTAATTGAATAATGATTTACCATGTTTGCATTCACTTCAGGGAATGAAACAGATCCAATAATTGCATGGAATAAACATCATGCTTGCATTCACTTCAGGGAATGCCCCATCATTGATAATTGCATGAAATAAACATCATGCTTGCATTCACTTCAGGGAATGCCCCATCATTGATAATCGCATGGAATAAACATCATGCTTTGCATTCACTTCAAGGAATGCCTCCCATAAAACTTTTTGGATCAAGACGAATTTTCGTAACTTGAAATTGGGAGAAGTCTATGGTCGAGTTTTTCGACGAAGAAGAAATATTGCTTTCAAGCAAATATAGACTTTATAATAATCTTCTTGTAAATCCAAAATTATCATGATTTATCGCACTTTAAAATTGTATTTTAAAAGATAAAAATAAAATAGAGTTTACCGATATTGAATTTCGTCTCAAAGCCAATGATGACGTAGCAAATGAACCAAGGCATCTTTTCATAATCTTTTTTACACCATGTCTCTTTCCAACTCATTTGAATACATGTAAAACTCAAAACACGGTTAAAAGCATCGACTTTTATCAATAGAATAAAAAAAAATTATTTGAGACTAGATCAAAAAGTATAAAAGTAGTCATAGATCAAGTTGAATAAACATAACTATAATTGATGTGATCAAATTATAAACAACCATAGTTAAAATCAAGCGACATTTTGATGAATATATAAACACATCAAAGTAACGTATTCCTTTTGCCTTTGATTCACATACAAAGTAATTGATACAAATAATAAAGTTGCTTTATATCTCGAATTTATTCATATAAATTACCATAATAATAATAATAATGATAAAACAAATATATAACAATCACATGACAACACAATCCTTGAATTGAATCAATTATAAATTAGAATGGAATAATAAAAACTTTGAATAAAACTAATATGCTTTAATTTGGTTTGCTTTATCAATCCATCTAATGAAGTACGACGATAATTTTAATTTTCGTTAATTCAAGAGTTACTTCAAGTATGAATAGAATAATAATAAATTAAAATAATAACCAAATAATAGATATGAATATACTAACTTTTGGAGAATGATAAATCAATCATTATATTAGTATATAAATAAGTAAAACATACCATACTTTCCAAGGTAAGCTGAATATATGATAGATGTAGTCAACAATATCAAATTGAAATTCTTTTCGAGAACCACCAACAATAATCACAGTAATTGAGCGAGCGAGATCGTGCTGATAACGTGTTGTGAATAAAATAAAGAAGAACAAGAATAAGAACAAGAAGAACAAAGAGATGAGAGAAAGAGGGAGATTTGTATTATTCTCAAAATATAGAATTGTATACAATGCCTTTAATGAATCATCTATTTATAGGCATAAGAAGTACATAATACATTAAACTCTAATTCATAGAGATAATATTCCTAATAATAAATAAATCAAACTCCTTTGATAAAGTTCTAATCATGATAGACATCCACATAAATAAATATTCATAACAATTTAAATTTTATCTAACTTGATTTGTGGTGACTTTTTATAGACTCGAATTCGACCCAAATTTTAAGATAAATCTCTATCCCAACTCAACCCGGAATAAATAAAAACATATATAATTTTAATTTTATTAAAGAATAGAGGATGATGAAAAAAATAAATAGAAAGAGGGGATATTATACTAATTATCCCAGTTCTTTTTTATTTTGTAAAATTAAGGAGATAATTGAAATAATATATATAAAGAGATATAGACCCTGTTTGACAATTATCGGATAGTTAATTACATTATCTGATAGCTGATTGCATTAGCTGATTTGACTAGCGGATTGTATTAGCTGATTGTATAAAAGTGTTTGGTAAAATTAACTGATAGCTGATAGCTGTTAGATTATTTAAACAAGCAAAATGACATATAAGGACATGATTATATTCAATACTTGTTTGAATAGTTTATTAGTTATCAATATTTTGTATCTAATTATTATTAATTAGATCTATAAAATTATTTTTAATATAACTTTTCTAAACATATTCAAATAATTTATATATTAATTTATTATTTATATAATTATTTTAATATAATTTAATTAATTAATAAATTTAAATACACATATAAATATGTGATAATAAAAAAAGTAAATAGGGTTAGCTTATAAATAAGGTGAGAAAATATTTAATTTAGGTTATTTTGAGATTTTTGGTAACTGGTAAGGGTAAAAGAGTCTTTACAACTATAATATTAAACCTCTAATCTCAAAAAGCTCCTTTTATGAGCTTTTTTAAAATTAACGGTTTCACCCCAATCCGCTCTTTCAATCCGTTGTTTACCAAACAACAATGTTAGCAGATTTGACTGGTCAAACCCCTAATTATGCCTCAAACCTCTAATTTTTGCCAAAACCTCTCTGTACCAAACATGATCATAGTATAGTGAGTTAGTGATTAAACTTATATATGAGAATTATACAATTATTTCCGGTCAATTTCTTTTACTTTAAATCTGAACCTGATCCGACCCAACTTAAATTTAATTTCTAAATATAAAAAACCCAAACCTTATAAAATAAGGTCAGATCAAAACCCGTCGGATCCGTGCCATGCCCATCCTTAAATGTGTAGATTGGAAAGGATTGAGGCCCACTTTATGAAGGAAGCAGGCCGAGCCCAATCAATTAGTTTGTCAAGATTCCAATGAGCTTGGGATTATTGCTGAAGTGATCAAACCACAAAACCCCTACCTCTGTTTCTCGGTAAAGGAAGAAAACCCAGACATGGCAACCGGCGATCTCAAAAGGAAGCAAGCAATAGTATCATCTCTTTGCAAACACATCTCTTTGGATCCCGTGAGTGAAATGAAAGCACTGTTTTTTATATAATTTTGTTCCATTTATCTTGTTTGCATGCCATTTTTTAATCTGTATAGCTTTATGGTTTTAAGTAAATCTCTTTCATTTTTGCTCAAAGAAGTTGTTTTTATTGTGATTCACTTGCTTTTACGTGATGGGTTTTGCTTCAATTCGGTTTTTCTTTCCTTATATTGATTTTGGATGGTGAGTGCAGCTTGGGCAGTGAGCTTATTAAGTGTAGAAGAATTGAAAATATGCTTAATTTATTGAATTTTTAATAACCATACAATCAATTGAGCTCTACTTTATTTATCCGATTCCTTAATTATGTGCCAATTTTGATGGCTATATAACTTATAAGTTCCTATTTGATTTTGCAGAAGGCATTTTCAAGTCAAGTCCCCGGAAATGATATTAAGACCCTGTATACAAGCATTTTGAAGTCAGCAGGGAAGGAATCACCCCAAAATAATGATGAAGTAATGTATAATTAGCCTTTTGCATGAAAACATTATGTAATGTGCCACCTACGGTAGTGTTAGTGAAGTAAAAATCACTTGTGAAATGATACGCCCCAGTTGTTATAAAAGCACATTCATAAATTCGATTCGACTTACATGAATTGGATAATTTATCCTTAGTATGAAAGTTTAAATTTCATTGTAGGTGATGAAGTGGATAGCTTTTGCTGAGAGCTTTCCCAGTGATTCTAAGGCATGCTCTGGTCATTTGAATGAATTAAATGGCGCCTTGGCTCAAAAGTCTGTACTTCTGGGCAATGGATTTACACCCTCAGAAGCTGATGTTATTGTTTTTTCAGTCATACACAGTTCAGTGGTATGTGTTGCTGTTTACTTTGTGTGTGTCAAAGAGAGGGGATCTTGGTGCTAACTGCTAAATTGCTATTTACTCAATGAAGCAATTCCTTTGTGAAGAATTGATAGACTTTACTTTGGTATACTTGTTTGTTGTCAGATCGGCCTTTCAAATCAAGAGAAGGAGAAATTGCCACATGTGATGCGATGGATGGACTATATCCAGGTAGAGACATCTTCTGTTGTTTTGTACTTATAATTTTGTTGGGATTCTTCAATGGCTTTTGACAAAGCATTCATACTTTGGAAATAAAGAGGCTAGATAATATTCTTCCAACGTGGTAGAAATCATCAGATGTCAAACTTTTGGTCCCACATATAGTCCTAATCCCCCTGTTGTCCAGATATCTCAATTTTGCGCATGAAAATGGGATGAAAAATAACGAAAGCTGGGCTACCTACTGCATCTGATTGCTTCTTTCTGGGTATTATTTTGTTTTCCTGCATTTAATAACTTTTGTGGAGTATGCAATATGCATAGTATTTGGTGGCTTTATGAAGGAATCTGAAATATAGATTTATCAGTTGAACACAGCCTGGTATCACATGAGACAACCTCCGCTATTTTTGTTCTCGAGGTTTCATCTATCTTGTAGTTTAGCTTCACATTGCATCAACATTTTTTTTGCCTAGCCACTAAGTATAATTTGAGGATATGATGCAGTTTCCTTGTAGACATTCCAATCTAAGCCTTGTTTTTATTATCATGAATTCACATCTTCCATTTATACCAACTTTTAGTAGCCTATTTGAGAATGAAGTTGGGAAATGGGGATTGAAACTTGAGATTTCCTTTTTGGGGTAAGGTTGCGTCTATCATAGCTATGGCCTTGAAAACAGCCTTTTGCTCTTGTTTAAAAGTTTTCACTTATTGTTCTTTGTTTACCTTATAAAAAGGATTATCAAAACACATACCTAGCTTTCTAAGATGATAATTAGGGCCTCAGAGGAGGAATACATGGTCCTTTTAGAAATTGTAACACCATTGAATACCATTTTTCTAATCTTTGCTTACATACCTTTTACAATCATTGCAGAATAGAGAGGATCTCGGTGCTCATTTTGAAAAGATATTGCTGGAGAAGCCAGTTTTTGAGCCTCAGGTGAGTTATCTCTAGATTGTCTGCTTTATTTCTGTGTTTTTTGGGTTTCTATTTACGAGATAGAGCACCATGATGGTTTCGAAGTGTATAGGGTTAGAAATTTCTGCATCAATTGAAATGTAATGTTTTCTTTGTTAAATAGAGGGTCTGGAGTCTTGACATCTTCACCACCCTAACTCTCCATCCCCAATCACTTTCCCCCTCCTTTTGTTTCGGTTACAGAAGGTTGTTAATTACATATAATCAGGATATCATATTATTCTTGTGGTTTTTATGAGATATCTGGTTGCAGATAGCGAAGCCTGCAGCCAAGCCAGAGGTACAAGCAAATGCTAAGGGGGCCGTTCAAAATACACAAACTGCAAACAAGCCAGAAGCTGAAAAAAACACAAAGAAAAGTGATTCCGGGGTACCATTTTGCTGATATTCTTTATTCTAGTATACATTCTTGTCAAGAATTTCTTGTTGCTTTTACTTGGTAATGTTTCAGTTCAATGTTCTGCGCTTGAGAAGTTATTCAACTAATTTCTTGCTTAAACTAACAATCATAAGTTAATAAAAACAGGTGGTTATTTTTAATTAAGTTTTTGTGCAGTAAGAATTTGTAAGAGAATTATTTGCTGCCTTTTTATGCTTAATTGATGATCTAGCATCTATAGAAATAGGATGAAGCTATAGTTTCTTACGATGTTTAGATATAGGAAGGTTACATGCTTATGGCTAATAGATAAATGGTGCCTTTTTCGGGATGATCCTTTCATTTTTCATACCTTAATTATCAGTGCCAAGGCATTTTCTAGATTCTAATGCTGGTAAATTTTTTTAACAATCATCTTTTCACTGTCAGGATAACAAGAAAAAAACCAAGGGAGATAAGGAAGCTGCTCCAGAGAAGAAGAAAGAACCTGAAAAAGAAGCAGCTGAAAAAGACAAAGAACTCAGTGTCAGTTTACTGAACATACAGGTTGGTCTTATTCGAAAAGCATGGAAACATCCATCTGCGGATAGGTATGTTGACGGCCTTGTCTTGTACTTTACGTTCAAGTGCCTCTTTATCTTTATGTTTAAGTTTTCTAACTTTTCATGTAAGGATGTCTAGATGCAAAACTGGTGGAATGATGTTATGTTTTTATTAAAAATGCAGTTTACTGGTTGAGGAGATAGATGTTGGAGAAGCAAAATTGCGACAGGTGGTTAGTGGATTGGCTAAGTATTGCAAGCCAGAAGACTTAACGGTATTTTTTTTTCTGAGTTATCTGCTATGTTTTTTTTTTTAAATTTATTTGACTTTTGTCATTTATCTTCATATTTTTTTGGTTCATGACACTCTGAAGCTTACATGTTGATGTTCTCCGTGATTTTTGCTTTTGTGCTGTGAAGAATCGTCGTGTTGCGCTGATTACAAATGTAAAACCTGGAAAGCTACGAGATGTGATGTCCGAGGGACTGGTATACTTTTTGGCATTTAATCAACATAAACATTTTTTTTATGTGCATGTGCTTCTGTGCAATCTCTGAAAAGATGTATCCTTTGACTGTGTCTGAGATAGCTGAAAATTTTCCATAACTTTTCTTTTTGTACTTCTCTACACATCTTTATTCTGCCTACTTGTGTATTTTATACCTGTTTTTACTTGGTTGCCACCCGAACTAGAGTATACAACTTGATGTGATTCGTTGATTCTGTTTGCTTTCCTCTGTAACCATTTCCTTTAAGTCGGTCTATTACATTCATAATGTTCCTTTGGAAAAATGAGTTTGAAAATTTGTAATTGGATTTCATTTGTTATGTAAATGGTAAAAATTCAAATGCATACATTATGGATAAATAGCTATGATTCAATATAATATATAGTTGAAAAGTGTAAAAACATGGATTTGTCAAATCCAAAAATATAATAGGAGTTTCAAATTCACTACTAAATAGGCATCTAACAAATCCATGTTCCCAAGCGCTACTTAAGTGATCTCAAATTTGTCCGAAGACAATCAGACTTTGCTGGATAGCATTTATGTTTTTCTTTTGGCAGAAAGATTGGTAGTTTGCTGTTTCTGAAACTAGACATATATTTGAACTTGAAGCCATGATATTGCTTAGTTTTCATGTTTTTAATCTCCCCTTTTCAGGTGCTTTGTGCTTCTAATGAAGATCATTCCGTTGTAGAACCTTTACTGCCCCCTGAAGGGGCTAAACCTGGCGAGCGTGTTTCATTTTCAGGGTAAGCATGTTCTGAGTACCGTAAAAATAAAAATATTCATTGCACAATCATCTCACAGCCTTGCTTTTGTGAGATTATCTGAGATTGCATGAAATATGGGTTGCAATTAATAGACCTTTTCTGCTTGAGCCGGCTTAGTTTTTTATCAGTCCATGCTCAGCTATTGATCAGGGGGCATCAGGTTTATGTTAGGCTTTAGTTGACAAGCAGTGATCAGAGTCTTATGCTCACATTGTGACGTAAAGAGCAAATTGTTGCCATATCCCTCGAGGAGTTGGCAGGTTAAATTATAAAAGTAGTCATTGTTGTTTAAATTTACTTGAAGTTGCTCTAAATATAGGAAGCCTTAGGAGAAATTGTAGAAAATACGGTGCCAAGCTGGATACTAGTGTTTGTGGATTTTGTTGCAACTACAAGAGGAACGCAATCGAGAAAGAAAGGAAACTGACCAAATAGAATAGAGATGTAGTTCAAAGAACCATTGATACAGTTAAACATTTGATTAGGTATAAAGTCTAAAAATCACAACATTTAAGTGGGGATGACCCTACTAGTAGATTAAAGGACTTGGCTTATATCACAGTTTGCGATTTACTTTTAGGGTTACAAACATCTCCTTAACCACACATCTCTGTTTATTAAATAAATAAATAAATAATTCACCTACCATTTTAAAAATTTATGGTAAAAGATTGTAATTTATTTTGCTGTTACAAAAGGTTTTTCTTAGATTAAACCCTTTTGTGTTTATATGCTTAAGAGAAAAGTGTCAAACGAATTACCCTACTCAAACTAAAGCCTAGAATAAATCTAGGCCTTGTCGAAAAGGGCTCTGTTCCAATTATAACTGCTTGTTTCTCTCATCTTCCCCGTTTCCTTTTTGATGGTACTTCGGCTTTGAGTTGGGTGTTTATTGTTTGGGATGAAGTTTTCTCCTGGTATCACTATCACATTAAAAAGATTGTTATTCTTCATCCAGGATTGATGGAAAGCCTGAAGATGTCCTAAATCCAAAGAAGAAGCAGTTGGAGAAAATAACACCGGTGCGTATGCTTTTCTATTTTTATAAGATTGTGGAAATGGAAAATGATATTTAACTATTGTTGCAACTATCACATGTTCGGAATCTGGAACTGGGTTTCTATCACCATTCTAGTGTTCTTATGCAGCCCTAAATATGTCGCTTCGGGTTTTGATTGATTCTCTTTGGTGCAGAATCTTTTCACTGATGAGAAAGGTGTGGCCACATTTAAGGGTATTCCATTCATGACCTCTGCTGGGCCATGCACATCATCCATTCCCAAAGCAAGCATCAAATGAACACCGGAAACGATCACTGGATGCCCGACAAAACGAAATATACAGGGTTACCGATTGGTGGTTCCAGTGGCAGTTCTCAGCAGTCAGAGGTACTGCTTGCTGCTGGAACAGGAAGAGACCTTGTACCATTGCTTTTGTTTTTTGCTCTCACTGAATTGTTAGAAACCAGTGTGTTGTTTCTTGTGATCTGTATGAAAGGATTTTGTTGCTTCTGCTTTTAATGTGAACCTGGTAATCTAGAAAATTAAAGCAAAGAAAAAAAAAAGAAGTTTCTTAACTAGTTTGAAATCTTGATATTGTTCATCTTGTTTGCGAATGTATTATAATGTAGGTATGTGTTTTCCTGGTAAGTAACTTTCTTCTTCGTTTCCGATCATCGGATGATAGACTCGACATGATAGTAATCTCGACATTCCTTTGAATCTTTCCCTAAACGTAAACGTAAATGATGAGAATCGTATTCAAGCAAAAAGGAGAAACTAACTTGGTCATTGAAACTTATTTAGTGAAAGATTCAAAGGAATGTTCTGGAACTGCCAATAATGTTTGTGTTCCTTTGCAAAGGTTCAAAGAAATGAGAAGTCGACGTGATATTTTTATGTTCTTTCTTTTAGGAGAAATTTAATTTTAATAGCATGTTTAATATACATTGTTTTTTAATATATGATATGTTTAATAACATCTTTGTTAAACCAAAGATGTACTCATTGTTTGATACTAAAATTGTGAATAAAAAATCTAAAATTTCCCACTAAACTTGTTAAACCAAAGATGTACTCAATTGTATCTTTGACATCTAAGAGTTGGACACGCTAAGAAAGAATCACTAAACTTGTGAAAGATGGAACTTTTAAGTATGGTTAATAAGATCAACGAGGTTGGTTTAAATGGTAAGCAGTTTAATATCGCTTAAGTATGTCTTGAGTTTCAGGTCTTGTATATATAGAAAATCTCTGGACGACTCACCCACCAAGTATATGATGCGGGTCTGTCCAAATTAGTCAGGACAAAGTCATGAAAACCGAGAGAACAAGAAAAATATGCTTAATAAAATTAATCTTCCTCAATGTGAATCTTGCTTATAAGGTAACATAATCAACAAATCTTTTAGTACCAAATGTACAAAGGCTACTCAACTCTTTTAATGCGAAGGAAAAATTATTTTGTACATTGTGGATTGAGTTTAAAAACTCCACAAACCGAGTTGAATGGATGACATATTGTATTAAGGATGAGAGATTAAAGTTTTAGGTGTAGAACAAGTGATGATATTTAAGAAATACTAGCGGAATTAAAATTCTCTACTTTAAGTGTACCAAATGCTAACCCACAATATAATGGATAAAAAAAATTATCCCTTTTCGGTGCCCTTTCCACGCCCCAACACTAAAAATTTAAATTTTAAACTTTAACCTTAAATTTTAAATTTTAAACTATAAACCTCAAACCTAAAAATAGATCATACCGCTAATTCTCTAAACTCCGACCTTAAAATTTAATCCTAAACCCTAAACCTAGTATTTTAGTGTGAGGGCATAAATAGAGACACCGAACATGTGTAGAGGATTTCTATTCATAATGTAATATATTTACAAAGGGCATAAAGTCAAAAATACCCCCAATGTTTGACTGAATAGTCACTTTGGCCCCTATTCTTTTTGTAGAGCAATTCAACTCTCAACATTTTATTTTGGGTCAAAATGACCCCTCTGCGGATGAAAATCGTTAGAAAATTGACGGTAAATAATTTGAAATGATTTGACAGAATGATAAGTGAGAAAAAATATATTTTCTATTTCCTATTATTTTATTTTATAAATTATTTTTTTGACTGTTGTAACATTTTTTCAAGTCAATACATTTGTCTATATGATCTGCCATGTCAGCGTGCACTGCGATATAGGTTTGTCACGTAAGGATGGCCATTTGGCCCATACCCAATGGGTTCCGACCCGACTCGATCTTATAAGGTCAAGTTTTTTTAAAGAAAATTTCAGGCTCGGGTTGGGTTCAAGTCTAATATTTTGAGGATGAGGTTGGGTTTGAATTTAAGGTGAAAAATACTCGATCCGACCCGAGATAATAGTTTAATTTCATTATAAATATTTAGGTATAATTTCTACAATGCCCCTCTCTTTATATATATTCCAATTATCTCCTAATTTTGTCTAATAAAAGTAGAATAATTATTATAATGCTCCCTCTCTATTTGTATTTTTATAATTAGCTCTTTATTTTTATCGAATAATAATGAAAATTGGTAATTTTTATTTATGTCGGGTTCGGGTTTTTACTCTAGAATTCGGGTTCGGGTCAGGTGGAACATCATAAAATATAAGGTCGAGTTTGAATGGAGGTGTTAAATTTTAGGGTCGGGTGCGGATTGACGAAAAATCTGACTCATGGCCATCCCTATTGTCACGTCATTTCAAGTCATTTACCATCAGTCGACTGACAGTTTTCATACGTAAATGGGTCATTTAAACTCAAAATAAAAAATTGAGAGTTGAATTATTTTAAAAAAATAGGAGCTAAAATAATTATTCAGTCAAACGTTTGAAGATTTTTTTTGGTTGCTTTATAGCCTTTACAAAGATATAAATAACTTTTATTTATGGTAAGAGAATGTTTTATTTGTTGTGGTGGAAGCAACCTAAATATTTTTCCTAGATTCACACGTCGGATTAAAAAAATACAATATCTTTATTTAAAAATTATTAAAAGGAATATATATTTTCATACAAAATAGTAATTAAGATTATAAAATATTTGTTCAAATCAACTCAGATTTCGAACAAATTTATTTTTAGTAAACAATATCAAAGTTTGATTGATAGAAACAGAGAAAAAATATATTTTAAATCCATATCTTGGATTCATTTAATTTCCATTACACATATTACTACTATATTCACATGGATGACTTCAAGTCTTCGATTACTTTATGAAACGTGGACATTGAGAGGGAGTCCAACTAGAATAATCTCTGCATGAATGGAAACCATGATTAATAAATTATGAATAATTAGATTTTTTTGTTATTTATTATTAATATTCGATTCATTGGCCGACTAATTCAAATCGAATTTTATAGAAGTCTTATATGGGACGATCCTACCAATTCAGTTTTCTTCATTTACAATGTCAAGATTCAAACTATTAACCTTACTTACTTAGGGGACATAGCGCATCATCTTGCTAGATCAACTGGTTGGTGAATAATGAGAACTTTTAATCAAGGAAAAATACTCTGATACATAAGCTTGTGTATTTTTTTTTCAATTTTAGAGTTTAGGGGTTTATGTTGAGTTTAGTATTTAGTATTTAGAATGTAAGATTTAGGGTGTGGATTCGAATATCGACATTTACGTTATAAATCTAAATATTACCAACAATTCTACGTCCATAATCTCATTCCTTGTATCACGATGGGCCACGACAGAGAAAATGGAAAACAAAACATATATTATTTTGTTTGTTTGGGAGCAAGGATCTGGATTGATCCGTACAACCAGCCTTACAACATAGAAAAAACGATTCTGTTTTTCTTACAAGAACATGTTTCCATGAAGATAATTGAAAGGAAACAAACAAAACAAGATTTTCGATATTATTCTGCAAACCTGTCCATGCCAGATTCTGTTATGTCAGATTGGATATTGCCAGCTCCTTCCCCATATCCTTTAAAATATCAAATATTTTCTCATTTCCCCCTCTGAAATCAAATCAAAGATAGCCCCAAAAAAGATCATCAAATATTTGTGATCTCTGCTTTGGGTTTTTCCAAAAAAGAAAATTCCACTTTCTCTCCCTCCAAACACCCTGTTCTTCTATAAATGTAAGCTCTCATTACTTCCATGCATCTCTTCTACTTTTTGTTTTTGTTAAGTGGTGGGGCAGTACAGTTGTCTTGTTTTTCCATCAGATTACTACTAAACATGGGCGGCGGCGGCGGCGGTGGCGGTGACTCCTCCGAGGACACGGCGGTGGAGCTTGGAGATGAACCCCATGTCTTAGCTGTGGATGATAACCTCATTGACAGAAAGCTGGTGGAGAAATTACTCAAGAACTCCTCCTGTAAAGGTACATTTGTTTTAAAAATACTTCATTTTTGTATCATTTTAAAAAAAACGACTTGATAAGGACAGACACATGATTTTACTTAAGATGTGCGAACTATATTATAAATGTAGAAGGTACGAAATTAGATTATTAATAAAAAAATATAAAAGAAATATTTAAACTATAATGAATTTTAAAAATTTTAGGGTACCATTGTCTCCTCGAGCACCCCTCGGTCAGTCGGTCTATCCCTAATTTCTTGTGCTTTCTTGCAGTAACTACAGCAGAAAATGCTCTGAGGGCTTTGGATTATCTGGGGCTGGGAAATGAGACACTGGAAGGGACTGTAAGTTCACATGAAATTCTTTTTTTAGAAGTTTCGAAATTTTTAAAACTACGAACTTTGAACATGAATCGTAAAACGAAAACTCATGAATATTGTATTTTATGTCTGGTTTTGTTTTACAGGTTTCTAAGGTGAACCTAATCATAACAGATTACTGCATGCCAGGAATGACAGGATATGAACTGCTCAAGAAAATTAAGGTAAAACATAAGATTTCATTACTCAAAAGTACTAATTAGTAGTAACTTTTTTAAGTACCCTTTTTGTCTCATTGTTCAATTCTCACCATTTTGAGTTAAAACCAGGAATCATCTGTTCTCAAGGAAGTTCCTGTTGTGATCATGTCGTCCGAGAACATTCCGACTCGAATCAGTCAGTAAGTTTCCGCGCATTTGATTCAATGATAGGTGCGATATCTTCGTGTTCGAAGAGTCGGATTCGAATCCGGGTGGTAATGTTTAAAGTTCATTTATGTATGTGAAAAAAAAACAGGTGCTTGGAGGAAGGTGCTAAGATGTTCATGCTGAAGCCATTGAAACAGTCAGACGTGAAGCAGTTGAAATGGCATCTGATGAAATGCAGGAACTGAAAAAGTAGGGAAGAAGACAGGGATTAGGGAATCAAAAAAGATTTGTAATGAAAAACCACTTTTTTACACCCACATTTTGAATGGGAAGGACCAAATCACAAATCTTATCTTATATTATATCAGTTTTAGTTTTAATCTAATGTTCTTAATATTGATATATTTCATTACTCATCCATATTAATATATCTCATGTTAGTCATTTTCATTGTTAATTGAAATAGAGCCTTCATTATTAATGGAGTTGGTCCGAGTGTAAAGCAGCTTGATATTATTTAAGTAGATTATATATACAGAAAATTTTTACTGAAAAGCTCACCTACCACAACCACATGTACGACGCAAGTCGATCTTAATTAGTTAAGCAAAGTCTGAAAAATTGGAAGTAAAAAAAATAGAGCTTTCGTTATCGATTCTTAGTTTGAGTGTATTTAAACGTGTAATATTTTTTTTGATTTATGAATTAAAATCATTGGACTGCTTTTCACCTAATTCCCATGTGTTTGCTCTCCGCTTTTATGGGTACGAATTTGGAGTTATTTGGGTAAAGCGCCATTAAACCAATTAGATGTAAAAGAAAAGGTAGTGAAGAATGTAAATGTAATGAAAGAGATGGGATTTTTTTTTCTTGAAATGAAAGTGAGAATATTGGCTGTACTTTCAGTGAACGTGTGCTTTGCCTCTTAGGTTATTATTATTATTATTATTATTATTATTATTATTATTATTATTATTATTATTATTATTAGGGTAAACCAGACCCAATCACTTAATTATGTGTTCGGTTAGGCATAATTCATTTATCTTATTTCTCTGTTAAAAGTTACAAACAAGTCATTCAAATTAAAATTTTGTTATAAATAAGTCACCGATCGTTGAATATTAGACCAAAATAGTGTTGTAATATGGTATAATAATAGTTTTAGTCCTCAAAACTTATATAGGCTCTGTTTGGTAAATAGCGGTTTGGGTAAAAATTAGAGGTTTGAGGTATAATTAGAGGTTTGACTAGTCAAATCTGCTAATATTGATGTTTGGTAAATAGTGGATTGAAAGAGCGGATTGGGGTGAAAAAGCTAATTTTAAAAAAGCTCCTAATATGAGCTTTTTGAGATTAGAGGTTTGATATTAAAGTTGCAATGACTCTTTTACCCTTAACAATTACCAAAAATCTCCAAATAACCTAAATTAAATAATAATATTTTTTAATATAAATAATAACATATTAAATATTGAACTTATTTGTTGTCACTACTAATTTATATGATGACATTTGTAAGTTAATTCTATTTTTTATTATCACATATTTATATGTGCATATAAAAATAATAATTATATAAATAATAAATTAATATATAAATCTTTCAAATATGTTTAGGAAATTTATATTAAAAATAATTTTTATAAATTTAACTAATATTTATTAGATACAAAATATTAATAACTGATAAGTTATTCAAACAAGTATTAAATATAATCATGTCTTTATATGTCATTTTGCTTGTTTAAATAATCAAACAGCTATCAGCTATCAGTTAATTTTACCAAACACTTTTATACAATCAACTAATACAATCCGCTAGTCAAATCAGCTAATGCAATCAGCTATCCGCTATCAGCTATCCGCTAATTGCCAAACAGGGCCATAGTCTATTAATTTGGTCTCAGTTCAATAAATTTAACCATTCATATTTAAAAATTTAATCATTTTAATCTTTGTTCTTCTCTCAAAAATATTATATTACTTTCATGCTACTTCCCTGATATAGTAACAATTTACCAATAACTTGTAATTACTTTATGACATAATGTAGTTATCCAACTATTGCATTGATCCAATGGGTTCGATTGTTTTGACAACCAAAAGACTAAATTGATGGAAATTTAAAATATGAGGGGTTAAATTTATTAGATTGTTTGAATTAGGACAAGACTAATAACACGTATTAAGTTTTGGGAGTAAAAAATGTTATTATCAAATCATATTAGATGTTTGTTTCAGTTTTAACGATAGAGTGACTTTTTTGTAATAATAATCTAATTGAGTGACATATTTGTCACTTTTAGAAGAAAATGATATGTTTATTACCAAACTTATAATTAACCCATAGTTAAGTATCCTTGAGTGTAATTTAATAATAATAATAATAATAATAATAATAATAATAATAATAATAATAATAATAATATTATTATTATTATTATTATTATTATTATTATTATTATTATTATTATTATTATTATTATTGTTCACAAATGGTCACTAAACTACTTTAAAATGTTCATTTTTATTATCCAACTTTCAAATGTTACAAATAATCAGTAAACTTTAGTTTTTGTTACAAAATGATCATTGAGCCGTTAACTAACGTTAAAAGTATGACGTGATAGTTAAGAAAATTTATATAATAACATATTTAGTCCTTTATATTTATACATTCAATCGATTTAATTCTAATTAAAAATTAATAATTTAATTTTCATTATTTACATATATATTAATTTAGTCAATTTTTTTTATTTAATTTTCATGTGTCACCACCATCCAGTCAAAGAGAAATAAATGAATTAAGAGAGAATGAAGATTTGAACTTCGAAAAGACAGGAAAAATATGAAGCATTGAACACTAAAGCGAAGATAATATTTGAATATAAATAACAACATTTATACATATATGTTCTATTGTTTTTTTTATCACTGATATTATTAGGGTTATGCTATTGACAGTAAATGCTGTCAATAAGAACACTATAAATACTTGTAATTAATGTTTTTTATTTTTTTAAAGAAATATAATATAATGTAATTAATTACATTCCTAAAAAGTCGTGTTTCATTAATTTAATTTTTTAAAGAAATATAATATAAGGGTTAAAGAAATATAAGGGCTGTCAATAAGAACACTATAAATACTTGTAATTAATGTTTTTTATTTTTTTAAAGAAATATAATATAATGTAATTAATTACATTCCTAAAAAGTTGTGTTTCATTAATTTAATTTTTTTAAAGAAATATAATATAATGTAATTAATTACATTCCCAAATCTTAAACCCTAAACATCAAACCCTAAAACTTAAACCATAAGCCAAAAACCCTAACCCTAAATCCAAACCATCAAACCCTAGACCCTAAACAATAAATTGTTTTAAGTGAGTATTAATTACATTAAACAACCTAAAATTAATTAAACATGGTTTTTTAGGGATGTATTTAATTACATTTTACTAGATTTCATTACAAAGCAAAACAATCATTTATTATAAAACAAAACAAACATTAATTACAAAACAAAACAAACATTAATTATAAGAATTTATAGAGTTCTTATTGACAGCCATTAGGGTTGTCAATAGCAAAATCCTATTATTAAAAGCATTCTATTAAAAACCTATTCGTTGAATTATTGATATCACAATCCTCATAAGTCAAATGTTATTTATCTATTTCAAAATTTAAAATTTAGTCCATATATTTTATTTTTCATGAAATTAAGTCCATATACTATATTTGATCGAAAAACCTTGGTCTCTCCTCTAATTTTTGTTTAATTTTATCCCTAATCGTTGACTTATCAACTATAAAAATGCTAATTTAATTTCTTTTAGACATTTCGTTTGCAATTTTTATCAACCCGTCGCTAAAAAGGTTGTATTAGATTATTGAAAAATTGTTTTGTTCAATTAATGATAATTTATTTTTAAAGATTAAGAGTCTAATTGATAACAACTATAGACACTGTGACTAAAAAATTACTTTTATATTTTCTATAACTAATATCTCAACAATTAATAATAAAGTTATATCACTTTCAAAAAAATAATAATAAAGTTATATGAGCAAATACATTTGGATGGTTGGCCAAGATGCTCATCTTTATTCCCTCATATTCCCTTAGGTCATGAGTTTTAGATTTAGGATTACGATTAGATTTAGGATTTGCCAAAATATATATATAAAAAAAGAGACCAAAATTTTAGATAAAAATATGGGCAATTATTCAATACACTAGAAGTGGAAACAATTTTTTTACAAGAGCCTTAGTTTTAGGGTTTAAAGGTTAGTGGTATATAATTAGGGTTGTGGTTTAAAGTTAGAGTTTATGGTTAAGATTTGAGGTTTGAGAGTTAGAGTTTATAGTTTAGTGCAATATGATTAGGGATTTAGGGTCTAAGTTTAGTGTATTAGAAATGATGAGTTGTAGTTATAATTTAGGGTTTATAGATTTAAACCTAAATTCATAACCATATTACACTAAACCCCTAAATTTTAAACATAAATCCTAAATTCTGATCACAACTCTTAAATTCTAAACTACTCAACCTAAAACTCTTATCATTTAAACCCTAAAATCTAACTCTAAACCATAAAATCAATAAAAAATTATAGCGACTATGTATTGAATGTAAATCCTAAAAATATTAGGATACCTTAGTTTTAAAAAATAAAACAGTGTAAGTACCCGACGTATTTAAAATAATAACTCATAAAATTACAAATAAAAATACTCTTTAACAATAAGTTCAATTGACAGCTGTGGGATTTGAACCCACGCCCTTTCGGACCAGAGCCTAAATCTGGCGCCTTAGACCACTCGGCCAAACTGTCAATGATGCTACGGATTATACCAAAATTAACTCATATTAGTAAATCTATTTCTGAACTTTATACTAAAAGCCAAGATTAATGGACTTACTAGGCACCTACGACAAAGGACAAAGCCAAAGTTTACGGTTAGAGGGCAAAACATAAATGTTTAAAAGTGAGAGAATTTATAAATAAGCCAAAATTTTAAATATATATATGAAAGATCGGATTAGTCGACAAGTCACAATACACACAATATGAAAGATCGGATTAGTCGACAAGTCACAATACACACAATATATAACTCCTAGGTGGCAAAGTAACATAACAACAATACAACAAGCTTCGGTTTAGTCCTATAATCGACTAAACTCTAGCTATGATACCACAAATGTAACACCCCCTTCCCGGCTTGGTCGAGAACCGGGTCGGAGAGTGCTACCGATGAATAATACAATATTTGGTACGACAAAATTTCAATTCAATACATCATATAATCATTGCAATACCGATAAACCAATACCAAACATGAATCTTAATCCAATTAATCTGTTATGAAACAATAACTAACCATTTGGGACCAATTCTTAACTATTACAATTTTTAGGGACTAAACTGTAAATCTAAAAATTTAGAGGTCCTCCATTGTAATTGCTGTTACCTTACTGAAATTCAACACAATATTAACATGTCTGTAAAATTTCATGCGATTTAGAGTTCATTTACTCATTCAATTGGCTCGTCCTAATTTCAGTGACTAATTTGTGAATTGTCAGATTATGCCTTTTTAACTAACTTAACTAACCCTGTATCGAAACACCTTAAGGTTGTTTCAAAACGGGTGTACGATGGTCAACCTAAGTTGACTTTGCCCTTTAAACGTATCGATACGAGTAAGCCCTGTATCGGTACGGGTTGACTCTCTTTGACCTTGACTTTGACCCGTTTCGATACGCGATTGACTCGTATCGAAACAGAGAATTTCAATAGCAAAATGTTCCGATACGACCTCAAACTGTATCAATACGCCATGTTCCTAAGGTCCATTTATGCTTAACATTATCGATACACTATTACCCCGTATCGATACAATATGACCTATAAGGATAGGTTTTTGTTGGTTTTTAATCAAATTGACCTACCAAACAGTGTTCAAATGCAATGAAACTTTACACACAATATTTCAATGCTATAAACTACTAAAATGCCAAATTTCATCACCATTCGAATATGTTTACTAAGTTTTGACCGTTATAAGCCAAATATGCCATTTTTGCCAAGTTATAACCAAACCAAAAGTCATATTTAAGCCTTTAACAACCTTACAACTTATGCACATTGCAAACATAACAAAAAGGGCACAAAAGACTAGTTAAACTACTTTGCCACCTTCCTAAGAGTTCTTAAGGTCAATATACATTACTTGGCTTGTTGTGACTTGTCTTGACGCGACTTGTCCGATCTTCAAAAGGGGTCGATTCCTCAACCTGAAATGCATGAGATGAGACACATTAGGCATACATTGCCTAGTGAGGTAGGCACAACAATATGAATAACAATGTATGAAGTATATACATAATCTCATGCTCATCAAAGTCAATGCTATGTTTCAATATACAATGTTTAACATATCAAGTTCATTATTAATCCTTGGATTGAATCAAGAAAGTGGATACGCTAATTCCTACGCCTCACCAAATCAATGAATGGTCAAATCCCTCTGCCTCTCCAATATGACCAATACCAAAACACATCCTTCCGCCTCGCCAAATCAATATAGGCCGTAGCCTTAGGACCGTAGTCCACCTGTACACCGAGCTCATGAATTCTATGACATACCAATTGTATCCAATGTCCCTTCAAATCCAAGGTTTTAATGTCAATAACCATATTCAATATTCAAGTATAATTTCGATGTCCAATGACTTCAATGTTATCAATAGTGAACATGTATCATTAACAATATTTCATGGTTTCAATGTCAATGTCAATATCAATATCCGATGATTTATTTACAATGTTACAATAACAATAACTATATCGATGACGATGCATGATGACGATGCCAATAACTATGTTCGATGGTCATTAACAAACTTACCAACGCTTACCAATGGATCCGTTTAACAATTCGATGCAACTCCCTCAATGATAATGTTAGCTATAAGATCGAAAACAACAATAAAAGATTCAGGAAGGCTCTGCGCCTAACCCCGAGACTCCGACTACACTCACCTTAAAACTCGTTACTCTTACGGCTCTCGGATAACAACGCCTTTGCTTCTAAATTTCGATGGAGATGGCGAAACCTATCTCTCCACCTCTTGAGCTAGAAAATCGATAAGGAAATTATTAGGGTTGATAATACGATATTAAAATCAATATAACGATATCAAAATCGATATCCACATTCAATATAAACAACAACGATGAAATATCCATGGATGGTCAAAACCCTAGCTTGTGATTAAGCTCGATACATCCATGGAATCCTACAATCGATTGAGGAATATAGCTTACCCGATTGATGACAATGATTCGATAACAATAACTTGAAGAAAAATTAAACTCGAACCCTAGCTTCAATGGAGGTGTGTGCTTCCAAGAAGAAGAAGATGATGGAAAGGTGGTGTTTGCTTAACTTGAAATTGGGTAAGTCTTTTGCTATCCCCTTTTCTTTATTTTCTTTCTTAATTTATTAAGCTTTCCTTTAGTTGAAGATACTTCACCAAATTATCCCAAGTTGGAAAATTAAAATTTAGGAGGGGCTGGTCGAAAAGTTAACCCCTCAATTCTCTATTCTCTATGGTTTTATCCTTCAACTTGTACTTTCCTCAATTTAGCAACAAATTAGGTTCCGATATTATTTGATAAAGTCTATATTCAATAAATTGACTCAATTAGAGTCCAATATCGAATAATTAATAAACCATTACAATATTTAAACTTTATCAATATGAGATTTCTGATCACCGAAACTCTATTTCGACTAGACCAGATTTTGGGGTGTTAAAAATATGTTTAATTCGACTTCCACTTTTGTTGTTCTTAGCCATAAAGACTTCAGCTAAATCGTCACAATATATCCTTAATGGCCTAGAAGTTGAATCCACAAGTCTAAGCCCAAAACGAAACTCTTTAACCATACTCCATGTGAGGTAGCCTCAAAACATGAAACGAACTCAGCCTCCATAGTGGAAGTAGCAATCAATGTCTTCTTGACGCTCCTCCAAGATATAGCTCCACCGAAAAACATAAATATGTAACTTGATGTTGATTTACGTGAATCAACACAACCAGCAAAGTCAGAATCGGAGTATCCAATCACCTTCAAATGGTCAGATCGTTTGTAACTAAGTATGTATTCCTTTATCCCTTTGAGATATCTCAAAACCTTCTTTGCAGCTTTCTAGTGGACAGTGGTCTAGATTACTCTAATATCTTCCCAACATTCCAACGGCAAATGCAATGTCAGGTCTTGTACAGACTTGAGCATACATCAAGTTTCCAACAACAGAAGCATATGAAATGTTTTTCATTTGATCCCTCTCAAATTCGTTCTTCGGGCATTGGTTCATATTGAACTTATCACCCTTCACGATAGGAGCAACACTAGGTGAACAATCTTTCATCTGAAATCTTTCTAAAACTTTGTTGATATAGGTTTCTTGAGATAAACCTAAGACACCTTTATGTCTATCACGACGAATCTTAATGCCAATGACATAAGATGCATCACCCATATCTTTCATATCATAATTCTTAGAAAGGAATTGTCATGTAACATACCCCTATCATTTGTTGCAAGTAAAATGTCATCTACATATAGAATAAGGAAACAAATTTTACTCCCACTGACCTTCTAGTATATACATTGATCTATGATATTTTCAACAAAACCAAATAAAGAGATTGTAGAACTAATGTTTTGATATAATAATTGAAAAATGTTTTTGGACTAATTTGAAAAGAATTTAAAACTTGTGTTAAGTCCAAACAACTTGAAATTATGTTTGAAATATTTTAAAAGGTTTTTGGCAAAGATTTTTCATGTTTTAAACAGCCAAACTTGTATTTTCACGTGACTAGTATCGATACGGTTGTACCCGTACCGATACCATTTTGCCTCAGTTTGGCCACTGTCAAAACTCGTATCGATACAAGGGTTTAGTGTATCGATACGGAGAGGGGTCGTTTCGATACGCCACGTCAGCGTACTGATCCCATTTCAACTACCCCAACGGCTATTTCCCAACAGACATTTAAATATCAAGCCGTATCGATACCGTTCCACGTGTATCGATACCACTATGCTGGCAAGAGCCCAACGACTATTTCCTTAAGAAGGCCGTATCGATACCGTTCCACGTGTATCGATACCGGTTGCTGCAGAATAGCATTTATGAAGGGAAATAAAGTCCTCAACGGCTCCAATTCATCCCCAACGGCTAGTAACGTCTACAAACTCAATTGGGAGTATAAAAGGGACCTCCAAGCATCAAGAGAAGGCTAATGCTTCAATTGTCAATCAACAAATGATCAAGAATTGTCTTTGTACTTAAATTGTCATTTCTTTGTATAGACAAACACTAGTGAGCCAAAATTGTCAAATTTGCTCAAGTGTTTTAGGTTTTGGGTGAGTGCTTAATTGTGCAAACAAACACCTATTAGAGGGTTTTAAGTTTGCTTTCATTGTCTCTTTGTAAAGAGGGTTTTGATCAAGGCTTTGGGTAGAAGCTTGATCGGTTGTAAGGGTTTCCTCCTAATCCTAGAAAAGGGGACGAATCAATTAGTGGAATTGGTTGAGAAATCCTTAGTGGGAAGCTAAGGTAGTGGATGTAGGTGCTTGTTAGAAGGCCGAACCACTATAAATCTTTGTGTCTTTTTACTTTTTAGCTTCCACAACCCTTCCACCCAAAAATCCATCTCTCCACCACTTGGTGAGCTAGTTTGGTTGATCGAATCGAGCCCCACACATCTCAACAATTGGTATCAGAGCTTGGCTCAATCGAAGGGGATTCACATCCTATTGAGAAGATCCGGCAAGCTCGATCACTTTTCATCAACCGGCTCAATGGCACAATCAATCGACAAACCGCCTTTCTTCGACGGAGACCACTATGCCCATTGGAAGACAAAGATGAAATTCTTCTTGAAGTCAAGAGATTACAAGCTATGGGATGTAGTTGAAGATGGCTCGTTCGTGCCTCAAAGAAGTAAAGTAGAGTGGAGTGCCGACGATCGCAAGAAGATGGAGCTAAATTGCAAAGTCTTGCACATTCTATTTTGTGCATTTGGTCCATCCTTCTATGAGAAGATGTCTTCTTGTGAGAGTGCCAAGGAGGTATGGGACAAGCTTGAAGTCACATACGAGGGAACAAATGAAGTCAAGGAGACCAAGATTGGGCTCCTAACCCTTGAGTATGTAAACTTCAAAATGGATCCGGAAGAGAACATCGAGAAGATGTTTGATAGGTTCTCCACCATCACCAATGGTCTCAAAGGCTATGGAGAAGCCATCCCGGAGGAGAAGCTTTTTCGAAAGCTCATCTACTCACTTCCCGAGTCTTGGGACTCAAAGAGGACCGCCATCATCGAAGCCAAAAATTTGAAGACCTTGAAGCTTGATGAACTCATGGGGTCTCTCCTTACTCATCAAATCATGAAGAAGAACAAAGAGGATGAGAAGAAGAGGGAAGAAATTAGAGCTATGGGAGAGAAGAAAATCAAAGGGCTTGGCATCAATGCTAGTGCCATGGCTCTCAAATCCTCCACTTGCCATCATGTCTACTCGAGTGAAGACGAGGATGAAGATGAAGAGATAGTTCATCTCTTCAAGAAGTGTGACCCGTTCATGAAGAAAGTCTTGAGAGAGCTTGAACGAGAACCTAAAAGAAAGGAGAGGGCAAGCACTTCAAGCCATAAGAAGAAGGCACAATTGGCTACTTGGAGTGATGAAGATTCCACCGACGATGAACAAGCCAACCTTTGCCTTATGGCCATCGAAGAAGATTCAAGGGTAACTTCTAATTCATCTACTTCATGTTCTTATTCTTTTGATGAATTACAAGATGCCTATGATGATTTGGTTTTAGATTTTAAAAGCCACATTTTGAAAAACAATAAATTGATTTCAAAGTTAAAAATTCAAAATGATTTGCTTTCTAAAACCAAACTTGAACTTGAAGCAAAACTTGAAGAGTTTGAATTAAAATGTTTTGATTTACAAAAATTGCTTCAAAAAGTTCAAGAAGAAAAAGATTTGATTTCCAAAGAGCTTGAAAAGAAAAACAATTTTGGAAAATCAAATTTTTATGTTAGACAATCTAGTGCCCCTAGATTTATAAAAAGGTAAATGTTTTAGAAGTGTTTGGGTCCCAAAAGGACTAACCACTTCAATTAAAAAGGATGACATTGAAAAATGGATTCCTAAGGGGACTAAAATTTGTGCAACTAACGTTGAGGGGGAGCTCCATGCACACAAGGAAGAACACTTGGAGAAGGAAGGCTTCACATCCTCCCTTGAATTCAAGTGTTGGTAAAAATTCTAGTTGTTTTTTATTTCATTTGTTTATTTTAGTTTAAATTCAACTAGATGATCATATATGTTGGACTAACATTTTTGATGATGCTTTGAGTAAGGGGGAGCCATTTTTAAACCAAATTCTTATTTGTGTCAAAACTTTTTACCTCTATTCTTATTTTGAACTTAATGTCTTAAATTCTTTTTGATATAACAAAAAGGGGGAGAAATGGTTTGAAAAATTGAATTTTCAAATGAATAAGGGGGAGCTTTATTTGATTTACATTCCTAATTCTCTTATTCACATTTTTAAAGTTTAAGGGGGAGAATCCCAAACAATTTTTCAAGTTAGTTTTATTATATCAAAAAGGGGAGATTGTAGAACTAATGTTTTGATATAATAATTGAAAAATGTTTTTGGACTAATTTGAAAAGAATTTAAAACTTGTGTTAAGTCCAAACAACTTGAAATTATGTTTGAAATATTTTAAAAGGTTTTTGGCAAAGATTTTTCATGTTTTAAACAGCCAAACTTGTATTTTCACGTGACCAGTATCGATACGGTTGTACCCGTACCGATACCATTTTGCCTCAGTTTGGGCACTGTCAAAACCCGTATCGATACAAGGGTTTAGTGTATCGATACGGAGAGGGGTCGTTTCGATACGCCACGTCAGCGTACCGATCCCATTTCAACTACCCCAACGGCTATTTCCCAACGACCATTTAAATATCAAGCCGTATCGATACCGTTCCACGTGTATCGATACCACTATGCTGGCAAGAGCCCAACGGCTATTTCCTTAAGAAGGCCGTATCGATACCGTTCCACGTGTATCGATACCGGTTGCTGCAGAACATCATTTATGAAGGGAAATAAAGTCCTCAACGGCTCCAATTCATCCCCAACGGCTAGTAATGTCTACAAACTCAATTGGGAGTATAAAAGGGACCTCCAAGCATCAAGAGAAGGCTAATGCTTCAATTGTCAATCAACAATTGATCAAGAATTGTCTTTGTACTTAAATTGTCATTTCTTTGTATAGACAAACACTAGTGAGACAAAATTGTCAAATTTGCTCAAGTGTTTTAGGTTTTGGGTGAGTGCTTAATTGTGCAAACAAACACCTATTAGAGGGTTTTAAGTTTGCTTTCATTGTCTCTTTGTAAAGAGGGTTTTGATCAAGGCTTTGGGTAGAAGCTTGATCGGTTGTAAGGGTTTCCTCCTAATCCTAGAAAAGGGGACGAATCAATTAGTGGAATTGGTTGAGAAATCCTTAGTGGGAAGCTAAGGTAGTGGATGTAGGTGCTTGTTAGAAGGCCGAACCACTATAAATCTTTGTGTCTTTTTACTTTTTAGCTTCCACAACCATTCCACCAAAAAATCCATCTCTCCACCACTTGGTGAGCTAGTTTGGTTGATCGAATCGAGCCCCACACATCTCAACAGAGATAACCTCGTGGAATTTCAAATACCACTGACGTTAGGCTCGTTTCAGTTCATATATAGATTTCTTTAACTTACAAACCAAATTTTCACCATCACTAGAGGAAAATCCTTCAGGTTGTTTCATGTATACCTCTTCCTCTAGGTCACCATTAAGAAAGGTAGTTTTTACATCCATTTTTTGTAACTCAAGGTTAAATTAAGCTACTAATGCTAACACAATGCGTAAGGAATCTTTCTTAGATACTGAACTAAAAGTCTCAGTGTAATCGATTCCTTCTCGCTGAGTGAATCTTTAATCAACGAGTCTTGCTTTATATCTTTCTATGTTGCCTTTTGAGTCTCTCTTTGTTTTGAAGACCTATTTACATCCAATGGCTTTTACACCATCAAGCAACGGTACAAGATCCCAAACCTTGTTGCTTTTCATAGAATTCATCTCATCCTTCATAGCATCATACCATAATGTTGATTCATTGCAGCTCATGGCTTGTGAAAATGACTCAGGATCATTTTCAGCTCCAACTTTATAGTCAGATTCTTGTAAATGCACAAATTAATCATTAGAAATTGCTGATTTTCTTTCTCTAGCAGATCTCTTTAATGTTGAACCAATCTCTCACTTGAAGTGGATGGTTGATCTACAAGTATTGAATCCCGAAACGGATCACTCCCACTGATTGAGTCATTCTCAAGAAATTTTGCATTTCTTGATTCTACAATTTTAGTATTGTTAGATGGACAATAGAATCCGTAACCTTTAGACTCTTCGGCATATCTAATGAAATACCCACTAATGGTCTTTGGGTCTAGTTTCTTCTCTTGTGGGTTATAAATTCTCACTTTAGACGGGCATCCCCAATCATGTATATGTCGCAAACTCAATTTCTAACCTTTGAATAACTTGAAAGGTGCCTTGGGGACAACCTTGGTTGGAACCCGGTTTAATATATACACAACCGTATTGAGAGCTTCAACCCATAAAGACTTAGGTACTTAAAGCTACTAAGCATACTTCGCACCATATCCATTAAAGTTCGGTTTCTTCTTTCTGCAACACCATTTTGATCAGGCGAGCCTGACATGGTGTATTGGGCAACTATACCGTTGTTTTGAAGAAACTTCGCAAATGGAATAGGTGCTTGTCCATCCTCAGTGTATCTACCATAATACTCACCACCTCTATCAGTTCTCACAATCTTTATTTGCTTACTGCATTGTTTCTCTACTTCAGCCTTGAAAACCTTAAAGGCTTCTAACGCTTCACTTTTATGATAAAGCATGTAGAGATGCATGTATCATGAGTATTCATCTATGAAAATGATGAAGTATTTCTGACCTTGCACATCCATATTTGGGAAAAAAATATCAGAATGAATGATTTCCAATATGGTCAAACTCCTCTTGGCACCTTTCTTTGACTTGTTAGTCTGCTTGCCCTTAATGTAGTCTACACAAGTATCAAAATTAGTAAATCTAAGGTATTGAGTACCCCATCATTTACTAATCTTTTAATCCTTTCAATGGAGATATGTCCTAATCTCTGGTGCCATAAAGTAGAGGAATAATCATTTATAACACAACGCTTAGTACCAGTTTGAATGTGCATAACATTATGAATGACATTATTTTGTAAATCATTTGAATAAAGACCATCGCATAAAACATCATTTCCAACAATTTTAGATTTATAAAATAAACTGAATCCAACATTTGAAAAATTAAAACAATACCCCAAGAGTGCAAGTCTTGAAATGGAAATTAAATTTATAGAAAAACTAAGAAAATAAAGTCTTTTCTAAAATTAAAACAAAGCCACTACTAAGCACTAATTCGTAGGTCCCAATAGCTTCCACATGCGACTGCATCTTGTTTCCTGAATAGATGTGTCGCTCAGCTCCCACTGGTTCCCTCAGGTTTTTTTAATCCCTGTAAGGAATTTGAGACATGGATTGTAGAACCAAAATCAATCCACCACGTGTTATAATTAACATCAACTATATTTGACTCAAAGCAAACAAGTGAGATTGATTTACCTTTCTTCTCAAGTCGACCTTTATGCTTGACACAATCATTCTTCACATGTCCCTTCTTTTTACAGAAGAAACACGTGAACTCTTTCTTTATGTCAGCTTGGGGTTGCATTTTAGCCTTCCCCTTTTTCTTGGCTTGGACTGACATCTCTCCTTGAGTAACCGTCAACGCACTCTTTCACATTTTTAATATGAGCCTACCCTTTTCTTGATCACACATGGTCAAAACTTCAAAAAGTAGATCATTTATCTTTATGCGTGTTATAAGAGATCTTAAATGGCCCATATTGAGGTGGAAGAATGTTCAATATATAATGCACGAGGAAAGATTCATACATTTTAACCTCAAGTGCCTTAAATCGAGCTACCAAATCTCGCATTTTATTGATATGACCACTCACACCTTTCACTCTAGTGAGCTTCAGTGATGTGAACTTCATAATTAGGGTGCTGGCTAACGACTTTTGAAAAGTTTGAAATTGTTTCTCTATAGCCGTTAATAGCTCTTTGACATTCTCATGATGCTTAATTGAGCCACGAACATCAGTAGGAATCTTACTTTTAATGAACATAATACTTAAGCGATTGGATCGCTCCCACCTTTCATATAGAGAAAGATCAACCTGATTGCTGGCGTCAGTGATATGTGGCTCAAATTTCTTTATTGCATAGTCTATATTCATACACCCCAATTGAAGAAGAATACCCTCCTTCTAGAACTTAAAGTTCTCACTGGTTAATTCAGGGATATCTACTTTATTATCAGACATATTTATAGGTTGTAATGTTGCAAAATAAATTCACATACATGTGTAACGGGGTTTTTCTCGTCTCGCTATTTTGAAAAATATTCAATTTAATTTAAAAAGGGGGAGTTTTAAAAAATTAATTATGTTTGGGTTTTGGAAAGAAAACCTTTTAAAAAATTCTTTTTCTCGGTTTGGAGTCGTCACCGGCCACTATGGTAGCCAGACACCGTAAAAAAAACCAGAGATTCTTTTGAAAGGGTTCGGGAGTTGGTTACGCGTGGTGAAGGGTTAGCACCCCCATCACGCCCGGAACTCGGTACCAAAACAATTGTTGCCTTTAATTGATGGAAATTATTTAAAATTTAAGAAGACTTTAATTGGGGGTTCTTGATTGAAAATCGGACTTTAATAATGCCAGCTTTTTCGAACTGGTGGTTTCGACTTAATTAAACATTTAATTAAAAAGGATGACGGTACACCGGACCAAAGACTAAACCGACATCATATAAGACTGACTGCCGTGTTAGTTTAGGGTTCGGATCCCGTACGTCACCTTTATGCATGATGCAAGCAGATAAAATATGATGTTATGGTCTTGTCCTTTTTATTTACGGATTTACCTTTAGACGATTCGAATTAACCCGAATATTCGCGGGACATCCAATAAGCTAGGCATGTCGACCCGAATACGCAAATTAATAGGTATCTCCGTTTTATAATTAAAATTGGCTTAATGCACAGAATAGCCCCTAAAGTTTATCACTTTTCCCAACTTGGTACTTAACGTTTCATTTGGGACGTTAAGCCCCCTAACGTTTTCACCGTTATCCCATTTTGCCCTAAACCGTTACTTTTGCCGTTACAAAAAGTTTTTAACCGTTAAAAAAAATTTCAACCAATAAGATCGCGCCACGTCAACTCCTCTTTGATAGAGTAACCCGCCTGATTATATTAAAAGGGTAAATGTCATGTCAAGTCTCCTATATTTATTTTTTTATTCAATTTAGTGACTGAAAAATCTATTTTTACCTAAAATTGACCCCTATTTGTTTCTATTTTTTTAATTTAGCCCAATATTTGTTATTAATAATAATATTGTTTTATTTAAATGTTACTATTTAATAAAAAATAAATTAAATATTTTAATATTAAATTAGTAATTTTTGATAAATTAATCCTTACTAATTTAATATTATATTATTTTTTGCAATTCCAAAATAAATTAGATTTATAATTTAGACCCATCAAAATAAATTAAATGTTAATCTTAAATAGTTTCCAATTATGTCCCAAAATAAATTAATTTTATAATTAAGTCCCATTACGTCCTAAATTAATAATTTGATATTAATTTAATATTAAATTAGTCTCTTAATTTATCTAATTTAACATTAAACAATTTTTTTATATAAATTACATTTTACTAATTTAAAATTAAAATATTTTTAATAAAGTCCCATTACGTCCTAAATTGCTTAATTTTATAATTAAGTCCCATTACGTCCTAAATTAATAATTTTATATTAATTTAATATTAAATTAGTCTCTTAATTTATCTAATTTAACATTAAACAATTTTTTATATAACATTAAGCAATTTAGGACGTAATGGGACTTTATTAAAAAGCACCAATCTATCTTCAGTCACTCCCTGGGCTTTCATTTCCTGAAATTTCAATTCTAACTGTTATTATTCATAAATTTTTACTTCCAAAACAAGCTTTCCGACTTCTGATAAATTCCCATTTAATAATATCTCTCAAGTTTACCTGTGGCATATCTACTGCATAAATAATCTTCTCAAAGGTAATGCAGTGTTGCTGGAATGGAAGGCTCATGCCCTTTTTCCTATGTTGTATCGTATCCGGCTCAGCTTTTGGCCTCAATAGTTCTGCTAAAATTAATTATTTTGGCATTGGATATCAAAATGAGCTGATTTCAAGACATTTGCTTCCACAATATAAACAAACAATATTTAATTTAATTTTATTAAATAATAACATTTAAATAAAATAATAATATTATTAATAACAAATATTGAGCTAAATTAAAAAAATAGAAACAAATAGGGGTCAATTTTAAGTAAAAATAGATTTTTCAGTGACTAAATTGAATAAAAAAATAAACATAGGAGACTTGACATGACATTTACCCTTTTAATAAAATCAGGCGGGTTACTCTATCAAAGAGGAGTTGACGTGGCACGATCTTATTGGTTGAATTTTTTTTAACGGTTAAAAACTTTTTTGTAACGGCAAAAGTAACGGTTTGGGGCAAAATGGGATAACGGTGAAAACGTTAGGGGGCTTAACGTCCCAAATGAAACGTTAAGTACCAAGTTGGGAAAAGTGGTAAACTTTAGGGGCTATTCTGTGCATTAAGCCATTAAAATTCATTAACATACAAATTAAAATACTAAAAAATGCATGCAATGACAATTAAAATGCATGTCACAAAAAGTATATTCGAACCACATGAAAGCAGATAACATACACTTATTAAAAATGCATACATCACATATCACAATATGACCAAAATAACATGCAATATAAATAAAATGCAAACAGACAGGGATCGCAATGGTAATTAACCCATAAAAAACAATTAAAACACGAAATAGGGGCTAAATTAAAAGGACGCGGAAAACCAGGGGGGCCAAAACGGCGATTTTACCATCCGGATGCCAATCGAGATAAAAATGGTGACAGAATTGAAAAACGTTTAAAAAGCAGAGGGACTTGGGATGGGGTTTGAAAACGCGGAAGCCTCTCGTGCGCGATTAAAGCGACACGGAGGTCCTAAAGATGAAATTAAACCAATTTTAGAAAAGAAAAACATTATATAAACCGAACTCAAACATTTTAGACCTTTTTGTTTTCTTCAAATCAAAACCCTAACCTAAACCGAAACTCTCCCCCCTCTGTTACTTCTCCGGCGCCGCAAATGGGTTTCGGTCGCCGTTGTCGACGCCGGAACCATAAAAAACAGTTTTTTAGCCTTCCAAAACCCCAAAACCCTTAAAAAAACCTTTTGTTGAGATGTGTGGGGCTCGATTCGATCAACCAAACTTAGCTCACCAAGTGGTGGAGAGATGAATATTTGGGTGGAAGGGTTGTGGAAGCTGGAATGTAAATAGACACAATGATTTATAGTGGTTCGGCCTTCTAACAAGCACCTACATCCACTACCTTAGCTCCCCACTAAGGATTTCACAATCAATCCACTAATTGATTCGTCCCCTTTTCTAGGATTAGGAGGAAACCCTTACAACCGATCAAGCTTCTACCCAAAGCCTTGATCAAAACCCTCTTTTACAAAGAGATAAATAAAGCAAACTTAAACCCTCTAATAGGTGTTTGTTTGCACAATGAAGCACTCACCCAAAACCTAAAACACTTGAGCAAATTTGACAATTTTGGCTCACTAGTGTTTGTCTATACAAGAAATGACAAATTAAGCACTAAGACAATTTCTTGATCATTTGATGTTTGACAATATGAGCATTAGCCTTCTCTTGATGCTTGAAGGTCCCTTTTATACTCCCAAATGAGTTTGTAGCCGTTACTAGCCGTTGGGATCAAATTGGAGCCGTTGAGGACTTTAATTCCCACCATAAATGCAGTTCTGCAGCTCCCCGTTTCGAAACGCTCGAAGCCGTTTCGAAACACTCTCAATGTAGAAAGAGTCGTTGCAGTCTGTCAGGGTACCCGTTTCGGAACACCCCCTTGCCGTTTCGAAACGCGTATCGAAACGCTATAAGCCCGTATCGAAACGCCTGCATTTAAAAGTTAGTTGGGAAAATAGCCGTTGGGGTTTATGACCGTTGGGGTCATTGCCACGAGGGCGTATCGAAACGGCCTAGCCCGTTTCAAAACGCTGGGCAAAAATCCTGTCCAATGAAGGCCCGTTTCGATACGAGTATCGAAACGCTTTTGCCACTGGAAGCACCTGTTTCGAAACGCCCTAAGGTGTTTCGAAACACCTGGACAGTTTTGTTTAGATAGGCCTTTGAAAACATATGAAAACCCTTTAAAAAATTCCCTAAACATTATTTCAAGTTGTTTGGACTTTGTAAATGTTTTAAATACTTTTTAAATCAGTCCAAATCATTTTTCAATTATTATATCAAAACATTAGTTCTACAATCTCCCCCTTTTTGATATAATAAAACCACTTGAAAAATTGTTTGGGATTCTTCCCCTTTAACTTTAAAAATGTGAATAAGAGATTAAAAATTTTAATTCAAATAAAGCTCCCCCTTATTCATTTGAAAATTCAATTTTTCAAACCATTTCTCCCCTTTTTGTTATATCAAAAAAATTTAAAACATTAAGCTCAAAAATAACAATAGAGGTAAAATTTGACAAAAATATGAATTTTGGTTTTAAAAATGGCTCCCCCTTACTCAAGGCATCATCAAAAAAAGTTAGTCCATCAAATATGATCATCTAGTTGAATAAACTAAAAATAAGACTAATTAGATCAAAACAACTAGAAATTTTACCAACACTTGAACCCAAGGGAGGATGTGAAGCCTTCCTTCTTCAAGTGTTCTTCCTTGTGTGTATGGAGCTCCCCCTCAATGTTTGACTTGTTGAACATCTCCATCACACCTACAATAGACAATCAAGTAATTTTTGGTATCCAAATTGCTTTGGATCCATAAACGTTAGTTGCACAAAATTTGGTCCCCTTAGGAATCCATTTTTCAATTTCATCCTTTTTAGTTGAAGTGGTTAGTCCTTTTGGGACCCAAACACTTCTAAAACATTTTCCATTCACAAATCTAGGGGCACTAGATTGTCTAACATAAAAATTTGATTTTCCAAAATTGTTTTTCTTGTCTAGCTCTTTGGAAATCAAATCCTTTTCTCCTTGAACTTTTTGAAGCAATTTTTGTAAATCACGACATTTTAACTCAAACTCTTCAAGTTTTGCTTCAAGTTCAAGTTTGGTTTTAGAAAGCAAATCATTTTGAATTTTTAACTTTGAAATCAATTTATTGTTTTTCAAAACGTGGCTTTTAAAATCTAAAACCAAATCATCATAGGCATCTTGTAATTCATCAAAAGAATAAGAACATGAAGTAGATGAATTAGAAGTTACCCTTGAATCTTCTTCGATGGCCATAAGGCAAAGGTTGGCTTGTTCATCGTCGGTGGAGTCTTCATCACTCCAAGTAGCCAATTGTGCCTTCTTCTTATGGCTTGAAGTGCTTGCCCTCTCCTTTCTTTTAGGTTCTCGTTCAAGCTCTCTCAAGGTTTTCTTCATGAACGGGGCACACTTCTTGAAGAGATGAACTATCTCTTCATCTTCCTCCTCCTCTTCACTTGAGTAGACATGATTGCAAGTGGAGGATTTGAGAGCCATGGCACTTGCATTGATGCCAAGCCCTTTGATTTTCTTCTCTCCCAAAGCTCTAATTTCTTCCCTCTTCTTCTCATCCTCCTTGTTCTTCTTCATGATTTGATGAGTAAGAAGTGATCCCATTAGTTCATCAAGCTTCAAAGTCTTCAAATTTTTGGCTTCGATGATGGCGGTTCTCTTTGAGTCCCAAGACTCGGGAAGTGAGTAGATGAGCTTTCGAACAAGCTTTTCCTCCGGGATGGCTTCTCCAAAACCTTTAAGACCGTTGGTGATGGTGGAGAACCTATCAAACATCTTCTCGATGTTCTCTTCCGGATCCATTTTGAAGTTCTCATACTCCAAGGTTAGGAGCCCAATCTTGGTCTCCTTGACTTCGTTTGTCCCCTCGTATGTGACTTCAAGCTTGTCTCATACCTCCTTGGCACTCTCACAAGAAGACATCTTCTCATAGATGGTTGGGCCAAATGCACAAAACAAGATGTGCAAGGCTTTGCAATTAAGTTCCATCTTCTTGCGATCGTCGGCACTCCACTCCGCTTTACTTCTTTGAGGCACGAACGGACCATCTTCAATTACATCCCATAGCTTGTAATCTCTTGATTTGATGAAGAACTTCATCTTTGTCTTCCAATGGGCATAATGAGTTCCGTCGAAGAAGGGCGGTTTGTCGATTGGTTGTGCCATTGAGCCGGTTGATGAAATAATGATCAAGCTTGCCGGATCTTCTCAATAAGATGTGAATCCCCTTCGATTGAGCCAAGCTCTGATACCAATTGTTGAGATGTGTGGGGCTCGATTCGATCAACCAAACTTAGCTCACCAAGTGGTGGAGAGATGGATATTTGGGTGGAAGGGTTGTGGAAGCTGGAATGTAAATAGACACAATGATTTATAGTGGTTCGGCCTTCTAACAAGCACCTACATCCACTACCTTAGCTCCCCACTAAGGATTTCACAATCAATCCACTAATTGATTCGTCCCCTTTTCTAGGATTAGGAGGAAACCCTTACAACCGATCAAGCTTCTACCCAAAGCCTTGATCAAAACCCTCTTTTACAAAGAGATAAATAAAGCAAACTTAAACCCTCTAATAGGTGTTTGTTTGCACAATGAAGCACTCACCCAAAACCTAAAACACTTGAGCAAATTTGACAATTTTGGCTCACTAGTGTTTGTCTATACAAGAAATGACAAATTAAGCACTAAGACAATTTCTTGATCATTTGATGTTTGACAATATGAGCATTAGCCTTCTCTTGATGCTTGGAGGTCCCTTTTATACTCCCAAATGAGTTTGTAGCCGTTACTAGCCGTTGGGATCAAATTGGAGCCGTTGAGGACTTTAATTCCCACCATAAATGCAGTTCTGCAGCTCCCCGTTTCGAAACGCTCGAAGCCGTTTCGAAACACTCTCAATGTAGAAAGAGTCGTTGCAGTCTGTCAGGGTACCCGTTTCGGAACACCCCCTTGCCGTTTCGAAACGCGTATCGAAACGCTATAAGCCCGTATCGAAACGCCTGCATTTAAAAGTTAGTTGGGAAAATAGCCGTTGGGGTTTATGACCGTTGGGGTCATTGCCACGAGGGCGTATCGAAACGGCCTAGCCCGTTTCGAAACGCTGGGCAAAAATCCTGTCCAATGAAGGCCCGTTTCGATACGAGTATCGAAACGCTTTTGCCACTGGAAGCACCTGTTTCGAAACGCCCTAAGGTGTTTCGAAACACCTGGACAGTTTTGTTTAGATAGGCCTTTGAAAACATATGAAAACCCTTTAAAAAATTCCCTAAACATTATTTCAAGTTGTTTGGACTTTGTAAATGTTTTAAATACTTTTTAAATCAGTCCAAATCATTTTTCAATTATTATATCAAAACATTAGTTCTACACCTTTGTTTTGATGAAGGCCGAACCAAAAAAACTTATTTTCCTTCCATTTTCTTTCGATCGAAACCCCCCAAAAAAATAAAAAACCTTCTACCGGCGATCTCCGTTCACCGGCTCACCATGCATGGCCCGAAGAGGGTCACGAGGCTTGTCGCCAGCAACGAAAGACCGAAAACGGCAGATCCCGACTCAAAACGAAGGTAAAAAGCTTGACCTTTCACCCTTTTTTTGCGAAACTGAAATGGAAAAGAGGGATACCTCTGAAACTGCCTTTTGCTTGTATTGCTTCTGAAAGTTTTGTTACAATTTCCTCTCTCTCTAAAGAAAACCTCTCATGCTCTCCGTGCCTCTCATTACATTTTGTTTCGGGTATTTATAGCCCCAGAATTACATCATTTTTGCATTTGTAAAACCCTTACAAAATATGTGATTGGTTCTGCTATTCTATTTTGGCCGGATGCATCTCTGAATTTGTTGCTGCCGCCCTGTGATTTCTGTTTTGCCTCTGCAATTTGTTGCGTTTTTTGTTTCTGAAATTCCTCTGACATTTACGTTTTTTGTTTGTTGCATGTGACCCGAGGAGGGGACCAGAGGGCTCGGCTGTTCTGAGGTAGTGAAGTCGATCCCAAACGTCGGAGGGATCTGAACGGTCGTGGGGGATTCAAGGGGTTGGGCGTGCCTCGCACGCGCGCGTGGAGGAGGCAGACAGTCTCGCGTGGATCACACGCGCCTGTGTGGCTTGATCCGAGCCGTCGATCACGCTCTAGATCCGACGGCTGATGCAGAGTGCGGCGCTGGAGCTGTTGAGGGCTTCTAGGGTTTTCATCTCTGGTGCGATCTGGACCGTCAGATCTAGATCAGATCTGACGGTGGAGAGGTGGTGGCGGCTGCAAAGACAAGGGGCATATTAGATTAGGTTTTTTAGCAGATTAGGGTTTATTTTTGGGCCTAAACAGGCCTTGTAATTTTATTTATTTTTGGGGATTTTCATAATTCTGTAAATGGACTCTATTAAATAAACTGTTGGGCTTTTATTTAATTTTTTGTTTTTTTAGATTTGATTAATAATAATAATAATAATAATAATAATAATAATAATAATAATAATAATAATAATAATAATAATAATAATAATAATAATAATAATAATAATAATAATAATAGGATAATAATAATAATATATGGTATGTGACAATGATAAGATAATAATAGTATAGTAACATAATAAGAGTAATAGATAATTAACAATATAGTAATAATATATATATATATATTCTGTTTTTTATTTCCTTTTTCCTTTTTTTAGTTCTTATTATTAATCACCATATAATTAAAGCTCATTATTTAAAAGAAGAAAAATGGGTTAAACACCCCGGATAAAATAGGTGATTACAGCTGCCCCCCTTTGCTTATACTTGTAGAACAAGGATAAAACAAAGGCCATAAGTGCCAATTTTGTCCAACTTCCCTGTTTGGATTCCGAGTCACCATGCACTTGGACTACTGGCGGTTCGGAAGTTAGTACGGGAAAATGCAACGGTCGCGGAGGCCTGAAGCTGTTTTTCTCATTTCAACACTCTTCAACCCTTCGAGGTCCGATCAAACAGATAATTAGCAGAAGCTCCATTCTCCAAATGCCCGAACGGATAGGCGGGTTCTATCCTCCCAAAGCCCGAACAGATAGGCGAATTCCATTCTCTGAGAGCCTGAACGTATAGGCGGGTTCCCTTCTCCAAGAGCCTGAACGTATAGGCGGGTTTCATTCTTTAAGAGCCTGACCGGATAGGCGGGTTCCATTCTCCAAGAGCCTGACCGGATAGGCGGGTTCCATTCTTCAAGAGCCTGATCGGATAGGCGGGTTCCATTCTCCAAGGGCCTGATCGGATAGGCGGGTTTCATTCTTCAAGAGCCTGATCGGATAGGCGGGTTCCATTCTCCAAGAGCCTGATCGGATAGGCGGGTTTCATTCTTCAAGAGCCTGATCGGATAGGCGGGTTCCATTCTCCAAGGGCCTGATCGGATAGGCGGGTTTCATTCTTTAAGAGCCTGACCGGATAGGCGGGTTCCATTCTCCAAGAGCCTGACCGGATAAGCGGGTTTCATTCTTCAAGAGCCTGACCGGATAGGCGGGTTCCATTCTCCAAGAGCCTGACCGGATAAGCGGGTTTCATTCTTCAAGAGCCTGATCGGATAGGCGGGTTCCATTCTCCAAGAGCCTGATCGGATAGGCGGGTTCCACTCTCTAAGAGCCTGATCGGATAGGCGGGTTCCATTCTCCAAGGGCCTGATCGGATAGGCGGGTTTCATTCTTCAAGTGCCTGATCGGATAGGCGGGTTCCATTCTCTAAGGGCCTGATCGGATAGGCGGGTTTCATTCTTCAAGAGCCTGAACGGATAGGCGGGTTCCATTCTCCAAGAGCCTGACCGGATAGGCGGGTTTCATTCTTCAAGAGCCTGACCGGATAGGCGGGTTCCATTCTCCAAGAGCCTGACCGGATAGGCGGGTTTCATTCTTCAAGAGCCTGATCGGATAGTCGGGTTCCATTCTCCAAGGGCATGATCGGATAGGCGGGTTCTATTCTCCAAGAGCCTGAACGTATAGGCAGGTTCTATTCTCCAAGAGCCTGAATAGATAGGCCGATTTCCTTTTACGGGGAAAGCTTTAAAATACTTGTCGAAAGTAGGTAAAAATGATATGATCATGTGAGTTAGCATGCCCCCTAATCCTAGGGATGCCTAACTACAAGTGATGCATGAATTAGGACATCAAAATGCTCGGATGCTTCTACTCTCCGAGTTTGTCAATCTCGACCTTCTTCTTGTCTCTTCTTCTTCTCAATCTCTTTTGGCTTTCTTATCTTTGCCAAATCTCAATCTTTTGGTCTCTTCTCGAAAGATGACCGCTGACTTTCGCTGGTCAAACTAGAAATAACACTTCTCGTAGTGCTCGCTCTCAACACATTGCCCCCTTCTCAAACTGGGTGCTAAATGACGACTTCATCTCTTCTCAATAATGGGGAAAAACATGTCCCCAAGTCCCTGAACTTTTCTTTTAAGTTCATCAAGGTCCACTTTCATCTTCTGAAGCAATCGAAACATTTCGACAAAAATTTGCTTCAAGTCCCTGAACTGTAGCATGTAGGAACTTATTACAATCTTCACCATAGCCACTGACAAGCTGTCATTTGTATTCATGACATTGCATTCTAAACTTTATCCCCGAAGCAATGGGAATATTTTTGTGTTAAAAAAAGATTTAGGTTGCATCTTTTTAATTTCAAGATGAGATGCGTTTTCAAAAACTATACTTTCTCTTCAAATTAGGGATATATCAAGTCAAATTAAATCCCTGAATATCAAGTGCACGAACAACACTATTATGGCTCACCACGGATTGCCTCAAGCATCATGTGTCTAGGAGACCTCGAAAGCTGAGCTGATGTCTGAAAATGTGACATACTCTCCAAGTTATTTCAATTAGATTTATCTTCTGTAGGCTTTGCCTTTATCAATTCTTTATAATTTTGGGGAAGTCAACTCATCACATTCCTTTGGCTCGAAATAAATGATGGAGCAAACAACAAAACCCCGAGCTACTCGGCATTGTCATGATTTGAAAATATTACCATCACTCATGTAGCTAAAGTGAATGGTGCATAGAAACCTTATTGGTCTTTTGCTACAGCGGAGTGCCCCAAAAATTCCACACTCGTATTCGAAGATACCTATTACCAGGCTTCGAACATTGGAGTGCTTTTGTTAGGCTTTCAGTATTCTCTCTCTTTCGTCTCTTTTCCTTATTTTTTTTCACTTTTCTTCTCTCTTTTTTTTCTCTTTTTCTTCTTTCTCATTTTCTTCCCTTTTTTCCTTCTCTTTTTTCTTTCTATTTTTCCCCTTTTCTTTTATTCATTTTCTTTTTCTCTTTTTTTTTCTCTTTATTCTCTTTCTTCTTCTTTTAGCACAGAAGGTTTCCGGTTATTCTCCCGAAGGCCCTAATTCTATGTGTACTTATTTAGATGACCAAATTAACTTGGAGTGTAAGCTATATATTCATCATCTTCAAAGCTTTCGATTTCCACTAGACAAAGGCGGCTCGAAGTCAACCTTTGGGGTCAAAGTCAATGTCCCTTATGCAATTGATATACGGGGACTCAATAGACAAATATATACACAAAATGAAGAGATAATTGAAACATAATGCATCCTTTATTGAAACATTAAAACATGCAATCTTAGGCCCTTACAAAAAGGTTTTTTTTGCTACTTTCGGATAAAGGGTAGCAAAGTTTATTCTACACATTACTTCAGGAAAAGGATTAAAATGCAATGAAATGAAGACAAACGGTCTTGGACGCACTAAAACTCATAAATACTGCTGAGCTGACCATCCATTCCACCCTTCAAACTTCTTCGAGGAATTCAACCTCCTTATTGTCCATTAATTCCTGGACCAACTGTTTAAATTCCGGACAACTCTAAATCTCGTGCCCCATAGTCTGATGGTATTCACGAAAGGATTCATGGCCATCATATGCCCCATTTGGACCCTTCTCAAGTCGGCTTCTAACTTAACAAAACTCTTCTCCATTTGCCTCCTTTGGTGGCGAGTAAAGTGTGGGTGCGGAATCTTCGGTAGTCACGAATGCTGCCATGACCCCGAACAATTAATTCCAAGACTTAATGATGTAATGCATGAAATGTCGAATGCAAAACTGAAACAAATAATTGAAGACAACAAATTAAAAAACACATAATCGAATGCAAGGAAATGTTGATTCGACAAACATCCTCATTAAACAACTTTTCATAACGGAGATCAAGCCTTATCACAACGAGGCAAGAAATTAAACACAAAGGGTACGATTTTCAATAAATTTTGCTCGTCCCCTCTTTCTAAATTAGCGCGCTCCGAGAGCCTCGATGCTATGGACTCTTTTCTCCCGTTTGTGAAAGTTTTCAACTTTAGACTGTTCTCGAATCAACACCTCGTATGAGAATGCGATGAGTATGCAAAAATAATCAAAATAAGACAAGAAGGCAACTGGGTTAGTATCAACAATAATGAATACTGAATAAAACAAGCAAAAGGAAACACATCAAAGCAAATTAATGATGCAAGGCCTAATAGCATGAATTCTAATTCTACGGTTATCCGCATGGCTCTAATCGGGGTGGGCTTCTTAAATTCTCACACATGTGGTTCGGTTCTAACAAGGGTACCCGAACCTATCTTATCACCTACTAAGGTAACAAGAACCCCAATTCTGGCTCATTACAAGCTTGCGAATTGGTTTCGGTTCGGGGGAAAGGACGACCTAATGACGTGGAGGGCTGCTCACATGTCAAAGGTGTGGATTCTGGAAGTGAATTACCGACCCGTGGAGGGAGACTCACGTGGGTATGGGCGTTTCACTCCCACTTAAGGGACGAAGCTCGGCTATAGAGCCTAATGCGTGATGCAACACATGCCGGTGTTTCCTTTGAAATTAAATGAAGAACTAATTCAAGACCACCAATTATCAAAGCTCGTGTAATTAAAGTTCTATTTTCAAGGAAGAACCAACTCGCTAAAGTCAAATCAAATTTCAAAAATTTCCATCATTAAAAGCAACAATTATTTCTTTGGCCTAACTCTCTTTTTGTTTTAAAAAACAAAATTTCTCCCCAGCAGAGTCGCCAAACTGTAACGGGGTTTTTCTCGTCCCGCTACTTTGAAAAATATTCAATTTAATTTAAAAAGGGGGAGTTTTAAAAAAATTAATTCGGTTTGGGTTTTGGAAAGAAAACCTTTTAAAAAATTCTTTTTCTGGGTTTGGAGTCGCCACCGGCCACTATGGTAGGCCAGACACCGTAAAAAAAACCCAGATATTCTTGTGAAAGGGTTCGGGAGTTGGTTACGCGTGGGGAAGGGTTAGCACCCCCATCACGCCCGGAAATCGATACCAAAACAATTGTTGCCTTTAATTGATGGAAATTATTTAAAATTTAAGAAGACTTTAATTGGGGGTTCTTGATTGAAAATCGGACTTTAATAATGTGAGCTTTTTCGAACTGGTGGTTTCGACTTAATTAAACATTTAATTAAAAAGGATGACGGTACACCGGACCAAAGACTAAACCGACATCATATAAGACTGACTGCCGTGTTAGTTTAAGGTTCGGATCCCGTACGTCACCTTTATGCATGATGCAAGCAGATAAAATATGATGCTATGGTCTTGTCCTTTTTATTTACGGATTTACCTTTAGATGATTCGAATTAATCCGAATATTCGCGGGACATCCAATAAGCTAGGCATGTCGACCCGAATACGCAAATTAATAGGTATCTCCGTTTTATAATTAAAATTCATTAACATACAAATTAAAATACTAAAAAATCGCATGCAATGACAATTAAAATGCATGTCACAAAAAGTATATTCGAACCACATGAAAGCAGATAACATACACTTATTAAAAATGCATACATCACATATCACAATATGACCAAAATAACATGCAATATAAATAAAATGCAAACAGACAGGGACTGCAATGGTAATTAACCCATAAAAAACAATTAAAACACGAAATAGGGGCTAAATTAAAAGGACGCAGAAAACCAGGGGGACCAAAACGGCGATTTTACCATCCGGATGCCAATCGAGATAAAAATGGTGACGGAATTGAAAAACGTTTAAAAAGCAGAGGGACTTGGGATGGGGTTTGAAAACGCGGAAGCCTCTCGTGCGCGATTAAAGCGACACGGAGGTCCTAAAGATGAAATTAAACCAATTTTAGAAAAGAAAAACATTATATAAACCGAACTCAAACATTTTAGACCTTTTTGTTTTCTTCAAATCAAAACCCTAACCTAAACCGGAACTCTCCCCCCTCTGTTACTTCTCCGGCGCCGCAAATGGGTTCCGGTCGCCGTTGCCGGCGCCGGAACCATAAAAAACAGTTTTTTAGCCTTCCGAAACCCCAAAACCCTTAAAAAAAACCTTTGTTTTGATGAAGGCCGAACCAAAAAAACTTATTTTCCTTCCCTTTTCTTTCGATCGAAAACCCCCAAAAAAATAAAAAACCTTCTACCGGCGATCTCCGTTCACCGGCTCACCATGCATGGCCCGAAGAGGGTCACGAGGCTTGTCGCCAGCAACGAAAGACCGAAAACGGCAGATCCCGACTCGAAACGAAGGTAAAAAGCTTGACCTTTCACCCTTTTTTTTGCGAAACTGAAATGGAAAAGAGGGATACCTCTGAAACTGCCTTTTGCTTGTATTGCTTCTGAAAGTTTTGTTACAATTTCCTCTCTCTCTAAAGAAAACCTCTCATGCTCTCCGTGCCTCTCATTACATTTTGTTTCGGGTATTTATAGCCCCGAAATTACATCATTTTTGCATTTGTAAAACCCTTACAAAATATGTGATTGGTTCTGCTATTCTATTATGGCCGGATGCATCTCTGAATTTGTTGCTGCCGCCCTGTGATTTCTGTTTTGCCTCTGCAATTTGTTGCGTTTTTTGTTTCTGAAATTCCTCTGACATTTACGTTTTTTGTTTGTTGCATGTGACCCGAGGAGGGGACCAGAGGGCTCGGCTGTTCTGAGGACGTGGAGTCGATCCCAAACGTCGGAGGGATCTGAACGGTCGTGGGGGATTCAAGGGGTTGGGCGTGCCTCGCACGCGCGCGTGGAGGAGGTAGACAGTCTCGCGTGGATCACACGCGCCTGTGTGGCTTGATCCGAGCCGTCGATCACGCTCTAGATCCGACGGCTGATGCAGAGTGCGGCGCTGGAGCTGTTGAGGGCTTCTAGGGTTTTCATCTCTGGTGCAATCTGGACCGTCAGATCTAGATCAGATCTGACGGTGGAGAGGTGGTGGCGGCTGCAAAGACAAGGGGCATATTAGATTAGGTTTTTTAGCAGATTAGGGTTTATTTTTTGGCCTAAACAGGCCTTGTAATTTTATTTATTTTTGGATTTTTTCATAATTCTGTAAATGGACTCTATTAAATAAACTGTTGGGCTTTTATTTAATTTTTTGTTTTTTTTAGATTTGATTAATAATAATAATAATAATAATAATAATAATAATAATAATAATAAGGGTAAACTACTGCAGGGGTCACTTACGTTTAGCGTCTGTACAGAGTTAGTCACCACTTTTGAAAAGTGCATATTAGTAGTCCTCTACGTTTTCGATGTGTAAATACTTCGTCACTCCGACGTTAACTCCGTTAGTCCCTTAACGGATTGCTGATGTGGCGAAAGGATAAATTACTACAATAGCCATTAAAATTTATCTCATGTACATTTTTTCTCCTCAATTTAAAAAACTAAACATTATAGTTACTAATAAAAATGTTTCTTTATAATTTCACCCTTAAATTTTTAAAAATTCATTTTTCAATCCTAAAATTATACAATCAATTAACACAATAATATTATAAATGCTTGGATGAAAAATAGGTGCCCAAAGTCGAGTGTTGCACTTCCCTACATATTATTTTGAATTTTTGAGTCGAGTTTATGAAATTATGAGTTGAGTATTTTCACATCAAACCTAAAAATTATTTTTTTCGAATCAAGTCGAGTGTTGCACTTCCCTACATATAATTTTTAATTTTAATCCGTGTTTGTCCCAAGAAAAACTTCGGATTAAAATTAAAAATTATATGTAGGGAAGTGCAACACTCGACTTGATTCGAAAAAATTAAATTTTTTTGTTTGATGTGAAAATACTCGACTCATAATTTCATAAACTCGACTCAAAAATTCAAAATAAAGTTTGAATTATAAAATAGAAATTCCAATAACTCGACTTGACTCGAAAAAATTAAATTTTTTGGTTTGATGTGAAAATACTCGACTCATAATTTCATAAACTCGACTCAAAAATTCAAAATAAAGTTTGAATTATAAAATAGAAATTCCAATAACTCGACTTGACTCGAAAAAATTAAATTTTTTGGTTTGATGTGAAAATACTCGACTCATAATTTCATAAACTCGACTCAAAGATTCAAAATAAAGTTTGAATTATAAAATAGAAATTCCAATAACTCGACTTGACTCGAAAAAATTAAATTTTTTGGTTTGATGTGAAAATACTCGACTCATAATTTCATAAACTCGACTCAAAAATTCAAAATAAAGTTTGAATTATAAAATAGAAATTCCAATAACTCGACTTGACTCGAAAAAATTAAATTTTTTGGTTTGATGTGAAAATACTCGACTCATAATTTCATAAACTCGACTCAAAAATTCAAAATAAAGTTTGAATTATAAAATAGAAATTCCAATAACTCGGCTTGACTCGAAAAAATTAATTTTTTTGGTTTGATGTGAAAATACTCGACTCATAATTCATAAACTCGACTCAAAAATTCAAAATAAAGTTTGAATTATAAAATAGAAATTCCAATAACTCGACTTGACTCGAAAAAATTAAATTTTTTGGTTTGATGTGAAAATACTCGACTCATAATTTCATAAACTCGACTCAAAAATTCAAAATAAAGTTTGAATTATAAAATAGAAATTCCAATAACTCGACTTGACTCGAAAAAATTAAATTTTTTGGTTTGATGTGAAATACTCGACTCATAATTTCATAAACTCGACTCAAAAATTCAAAATAAAGTTTGAATTATAAAATAGAAATTCCAATAACTCGACTTGACTCGAAAAAATTAATTTTTTTGGTTTGATGTGAAAATACTCGACTCATAATTTCATAAACTCGACTCAAAAATTCAAAATAAAGTTTGAATTATAAAATAGAAATTCCAATAACTCGACTTGACTCGAAAAAATTAAATATTTTGGTTTGATGTGAAAATACTCGACTCATAATTTCATAAACTCGACTCAAAAATTCAAAATAAAGTTTGAATTATAAAATAGAAATTCCAATAACTCGACTTGACTCGAAAAAATTAAATTTTTTGGTTTGATGTGAAAATACTCGACTCATAATTTCATAAACTCGACTCAAAAATTCAAAATAAAGTTTGAATTATAAAATAGAAATTCCAATAACTCGACTTGACTCGAAAAAATTAATTTTTTTGGTTTGATGTGAAAATACTCGACTCATAATTTCATAAACTCGACTCAAAAATTCAAAATAAAGTTTGAATTATAAAATAGAAATTCCAATAACTCGACTTGACTCGAAAAAATTAAATTTGTTGGTTTGATGTGAAAATACTCGACTCACAATTTCATAAACTCGACTCAAAAATTTAAAATAAAGTTTGAATTATAAAATAGAAATTCCAATAACTCGACTTGACTCGATAAAATTAAATTTTTTGGTTTGATGTGAAAATACTCGACACATAATTTCATAAACTCCACTCAAAAATTCAAAATAAAGTTTGAATTATAAAATAGAAATTCCAATAACTCGACTTGACTCGAAAAAATTAAATTTTTTGGTTTGATGTGAAAATACTCGACTCATAAATTCATAAACTCGACTCAAAAATTCAAAATAAAGTTTGAATTATAAAATAGAAATTCCAATAACTTGAATTTTTTAGTAGTTAGTGGACTAAATTTTTAAGTTTGAGTTATTAAATAGGAGCAATTTGGGCACCTAAGTTTCAAAGGGTATACTTTGGGCACCTATTTTTCATCTAAGCATTTATAATATTATTGTGTTAATTGATTGTAAAGTTTTAGGATTGAAAAATGAATTTTTAAAAATTTAAGGGTGAAATTATAAATAAATATTTTTATTAGTGACTATAATGTTTACTTTTTTAAATTGAGGAGAAAAAATGTACATGAGATAAATTTTAATGGCTATTGCAGTAATTTATCCTTTCGCCACATCAGCAATCCGTTAGGGGACTAACGAAGTTAACATCGGAGTGACCAAGTATTTACACATCGAAAACGTAGAGGACTACTAATATGCACTTTTCAAAAGTGGTGACTAACTCTGTACAGACGCTAAACGTAAGTGACCCCTGCAGTAGTTTACCCTAATAATAATAATAATAATAATAATAATAATAATAATAATAATAATAATAATAATAATAATAATAATAATAATAATAATAATAATAATATATGGTATGTGACAATGATAAGATAATAATAGTATAGTAACATAATAAGAGTAATAGATAATTAACAATATAGTAATAATATATGGATAAATTTTCTATACACAGGCGGTGGAAACTGAAAGTTTCCACAAGCGCCTTAATTCTAGGGTATAGGTAGTTAGTTTAGGGTATAGGGTATAGGGGTTTAGGTGTGGAGGGTTAGAATTTAGGGATAGTTGTTTCAATTTAAGGGTTAGGGTTATAATTTAGGGTTTATAGGTTAAAACCTAAATCCTCACCATATTACCCTAAAAACTAAACCCTAACCTATAAACCCTAAATTATAACCCTAAATCTTAAATTGAAACAACTATCTCTAAATTCTAAACCCCTACACCTAAACCCCTAAACCCTATACCCTAAACTAACTCTCTAAACCCTAAAACTAAGGCGCTTGTGGAAACTTTAAGTTTCCACCGCCAGTGTATAGGATATTAATCCATAATATATATATGGATAAATATCCTATACACAGGCGGTGGAAACTGAAAGTTTCCACAAGCGCCTTAGATTTAGGGTATAAGAAGTTAGTTTAGGGTATAGGATTTAGGGGTTTAGGTGTAGGGGGTTAGAATTTAGGGATAGTTGTTTCAATTTAAGGTTTAGAGTTATAATTTAGGGTTTATAGGTTAAAACCTAAATCCTCACCATATTACCCTAAAAACTAAACCCTAACCTATAAACCCTAAATTATAACCCTAAACCTTAAATTGAAACAACTATCCCTAAATTATAAACCCCTACACCTAAACCCCTAAACCCTATAGCCTAAACTAACTTCCTATACCCTAAAACTAAGGCGCTTGTGGAAACTTTCAGTTTCCACCGCCAGTGTATAGGATATTAATCCTATATATATATATATATATATGTATTCTGTTTTTTATTTCCTTTTTCTTTTTTTTAGTTCTTATTATTAATCACCATATAATTAAAGCCCATTATTTAAAAGAAGAAAAACGGGTTAAACACCCGGACAAAATAGGTGATTACAACATGCTTAATATAAATTTAAGGCAAACATAAGTCATAATTTACCAATACAAATTATGTAAATAATGAATCAAGTGGCATAAAAATTACATGTGGGATAAATTTTTAATTCAATTAGATTCATTTTAGGATAGAATTATTTTCTATCCTTATAAAATTATTAAATTTATTTTCGTAACTCCTGTGGGTTATTATAAAAATTCATCTAATAATTTTTAACTTAATAAATTATGTAATGGGATTTAATATCTAAGCTTTCCTTATGTGATTTTTAACCTTAGTAATTTTATTTAACTAAAGATGATGTAGCTAGTCTTTAACTAAATAAAATTATGAAAATCACTTAGCTAGATTTAACCCTAAACTTTATTCAAAGTTGCTGCTAATTTATTATGCAACATTTTATGTCTAGACCTTATGAGATTCTCACCGTAATTTTATTTATTGTGGCTAATTCTCTAATTAAATAAATTATTCGGATCCCTAGACATATACTCTATAAATTTATTGATGAATGCTTTATGCAATAAGTCTTAAAGTTTTATGTACCTAACTTTATATATATAACCAATTACTGGATAAGTTACATATCATTCTTAATTTAGGCATATACAATAATTATTTCTAAAATTTATTTTTAATAAAATTATTAATAAATTTTAAAAATTAATTTAATAAAATCTTACAATTTTAAAAACAAAAGTCTGCAACATAAATTTTCTCAAAATTTTAGAATTTAAAGATCAATATGGCATTTTAATTTTGAGAAATATACAAACTTTAAAACGACAAGGCGGAGATTTAACCATACTTTGATACCAAGTGTAAGCATAAATCAAGCAAAAACGCAGCGAAAATATCAAAATTCATAAATACCTCAAACTATTGTCAAATTCATATGCCAAATTGAGATGTGGTTGCACCACCGTCGAATTTATCGAATACGATTACACAAAAAACTCAAAACGCCAAAGATCTTCTAAGCACTCGAGAAACCTCATTAGATGGAATAGAATACTTTGTGATTCTTTGTGCTTAGGGACCTTGTGCCTATGGGTATTTGTAGGTGATTTTCCTATAAAAAATCATCAACCAACTGTATCATAATCACACGAACTAATCGTGCAACCATAATCACACAAACTAAAATTGTGCAACCATAATCACACGAACTAAAATTGTGCAATAATAATCGTGCGAATGTAGACGTGGGAAACCATCCAACTCAAGACTATCCACTATGCATGGCTGAAAGCATTTTTTTCATGCTTTGCATTTCTAATAGTGGAAACGTGGGAAACGGTTCACCACGAACAGGGGCGGAGCCAGAAATTTATTTAAGGGGTGTCATTTTTTCAACGATATTTAAGGAGGATTAATTATTTATAAAAGGGTGTCGTTTTATTTATAAATGTGTGTCATTTTATTCATAAAGGAGTGTCATTTGTCTATATTTTTAATTTTTTATAAACAAATTATATAGAAAAAATAAGTTTCTAAAAAATTTTAGGTTGTCATGAGAAACCCCATTCTAAAGGGTGACTCCGCCACGAACCAACAATTATAACAACTACGACCTGCAAAATAGTAGGGGTAAAGCATAAACATTAAAACAAACCAAAAGTGTGTTTTCTTTAGAAACATATTAACCATGTACGGAGACTTTTTTTTTTTAAATATATAAGAATTTAAAATTTTCAAGAGATATGACTGTCTTTTTAGTACCTCTCGATCTATCTGTAACATCAATTATCAAAATCTGCTTCACCTTCCACTCAGCTTCCTATAATTGTCACAGTAAATGCAACATGTCAAACCATTAGGATCTATAACTTCAAATTCCATACTTTATACGAGCATGCTGAAAACGGAAAATCACAATGAACAAATATAATGGTTATCGAATCGGCTTAACAATCAACTTTATTATTATTATATATATATATATATATATATATATTATTGTTTCTTATCACTAACATTATTAAAAGCATGGGTAAACTATAGTGGAGGTCACTTAATTATAGGTAAGATTATATTTGGGTCACCTAATTATTAAAAGTTGCAGTTGGGTCACTCAATTATGGGCAATGTTACATTTGGGTCACCCAATTATTAAAGGTTACATTTGGGTCACTCAATTATGGGTAAGGTTACATTTGGGTCACCCTTAATATTTAAAAAAGTACATCAATTTAGTCATTTTTTTTCTTCCAAATCACTTGTATACCCTCGTCAACATTAGATTACTTCATTTGAAATCATTAATTAATTTAATACACAAATTGATATACTTTTTTTAATATGAAAGGTGACCCAAATGTAACCTTACCCATAATTGAGTGATCCAAATGTAACCTTTAATAATTGGGTGACTCAAATGTAATCTTACTCATAATTGAGTGACTCAAATGTAACTTTTAATAATTGAGTGACCCAAACTTAACCTTACTCATAATTAAGTGACCTCCCTTGTAGTTGACCCTAAAAGCATTATGTAGCTCACCTCCAGTCTTGCACAACCACTAGCACTAAAAGTAATTATATATACTGTTTCAAATTTAAAATTGAGTCCCTATATTTTATTTTTAATGAAATTAACTCTCTATATTATATTTGATCGAAAAACCTTGGTGTCTCCTATAATTTTTGTTCAATTTTATTGTTAATTGCTGACTTATTAGCTATATAAATGCCAATTTAACTTTTCTAGAGCTCCACGTTTACCGTTTTTATCAATTTTTTTTTTTGAAATTGATTTTCTTTTATTCCCAAAAGCCAAAGACCGATGCCTCGTTAAAAAACCTCCCTAACCTAATTTGGAGGAAAAAGAGTGCACCAAGTCCTTGGAGAATTACAAAAGATGGGATACACATACATTTAGTTTATGTGGTTCATAGGCTCAACATTAAAATTAAAAAAGCTGTACCCATACCAACTCGTCTTCCTTACCAGGCTGGCCTTTCGTTGCCCCTTGTGCTCTATTCATCTGCTACAAACGACCATGATGCATTTAGTTCGCGAGTCAGTCCCTCCCTCGCAAGCCGGTGTGCCTCCACATTCTTTTCTCGGTATACATGAGTCAGTTCCCAGCTGTTTGTCAGAAGCATCCTATTACACTTCAAAGCTAGTTCTAAGTGACTTATCGGTGCTGCATTTGGATTCCTACCCCATATAGTAGCGAGTTGGCTGTCGGTTTCAATGATTAAGTTCAGTTTGCCATTCCACTTAGACTCCAAGAACAGTTTCCCTGCTTGCAAGATGCTTTGTAACTCAGCTCTAGATGGTTCCGAGGCACCAATGTTGATAGAGAACTTTATTAGTGTTCGCCCTAAACTATCGCGAAGAACTCCGCCAATTCCAGCGTGCCCTACGAGTCCCTGGACAGCAGCGTCGGTATTGAATTTTGCCCATCCCGACATCGGGGCTTCCCATTCAGACTTTCTCTGACTTTTTGCGACCCTAGTTAGGCATAAGGCCATGCTTGGGTTTCTAACAAATTCCGAGATCGACATAATTTTCTCCGGCCATTTACTTTTTATCCAATGCCCAATTCTGGTCAAAGCGATGTCGAATGTTTGCGCAACCGTAAACCTTTTTTTGTTGAACACCACATCGTTTCTACATAACCAAACGGTCCATACGATTCCAAAAAACGCCATGTGCCACACCTCTCTTAGCCCTTGATTATGTTGAGAATACACCCATATCAATAACCATTCCTTGACAGAATTGGGAATTATCAATTGAACATTCCATATTCTGCTCCAGGTTTGCCAAACTCCCCACGTGAACTCACATTTGCATAAAATGTGGTTCGTATCTTCAAATTCCTTATCACACATGTAGCATAGTTTCCCAATGAGGCTCGAATTACCTCGTTTTATTAGTTCTTTTGTTGCTGGTATTCTCCCATGTATTGCCCTCCAGACGAATGCTTCAATTTTTGGTGGCGCCAAGTTAGCCCAGACCATCTTCCAAATTTCATCCCTACCATTGTTATCTTGAGATACCAAATCGCAAAAAGCTTTTACCGTATAATATCCTTTCGAAGAGTCATTCCACATCAAAGAGTCTTTTTCTAAATTGGAGTGGTACCCATTCTTTATAGTATCCATGAAGCAATTCCAGATTTCAATTTCCCAGTCAAACAATTTACGTCTCAATTCGACATTCCACACCCATCTGTCGTTTATTTTCTCCCCAAATTCATTAACCATTCCTTGTTTTTTCACTGCCACTGCAAAAATCCTAGGGAATTCCAATCTTAGAGGCTTTCTCGCTGTCCACTCATCATCCCAGAATCTTATTCTATTTCCCATTCCACAGACAAATTTTATATTAGCACAGAAAGGATCATCAGAGTACCTTAGGGGATTAGTGATTGACCTCCACAATCGAGATTGATTCCTGTTGGTGGACACGTCTGGCAGCAGATTTCTTTTATCCACGTCGTATTTTGCAACTATTATCTTTCTCCACATAGCATCCGATTCAATTCCAAAACGCCATAGCCACTTATTCAAGAGGCCTTTGTTTCGGATTTTCAAATCCATAATGCCCAAACCGCCGCAATCCTTTGGTTGACACACCTTCTCCCATTTGATCCAGTGTATGCCCCTTTGTTTTTTCATTCCCCATAAGAAATTTGCCAGCAATGCATTCATCTTCTTCGCTACTTCACTTGGCATTTCGAACAATGACATGCAATAAAGGGGGAGGCTCGCCAAAACCGATTTTATCATTGTGATCCTACCACCCATTGTTAGCAGATTGCCCTTCCAACCAGCCAATTTTTTCTCCATTTTGTCAATGATCGGCTTCCATATGTCTTTGTTGTTTCTTTTGTGTCCCAGGGGTAATCCCAAATACACCGTGGGAAGCGAACCCCAGCACCAATTGTTGTTGCTAGCCCAATTTTTAACATCTTCTGTATCCACATTCAGCCCAAATAATCTTGTCTTCTTTGCATTAAGTTTCAACCCGGACATAACTTCAAAAATACGTAGAATCCTTTTTGCATTCAAGACAAATTTCTCCTCCGCATCCATGAACATGATTAGATCATCGGCGAATTGGATATGGGAGACCTTGATCTCGCTACGCCCAATCTTGACACCAGCCAACAGATTTAAGTCTTCAGCCTTACGAATATAGCCACTAAGAGCTTCGCCAACCAGATTGAACAGGAGGGGTGACAGCGGACACCCCTGTCTAAGGCCCCTCTTGATTTTGAATTTGTTCGATGGTGTTCCATTGACCAGAATAGAAACTGTTGGGGAGGAGATACACCAATTGATCCATTTTCTCCATTTTGTACCAAAGCCCATGTTGACCATCACCTTATCAAGGAATAACCAATCTATTGAATCATATGCTTTATTAAAATCTGCCTTTAAGATCAGTGCTCTCTTCTTCCGGTGTTGTATATCATGAATCAGCTCATTCGCTATAAGTGCACAGTCCAGGATTTGTCGTCCTTTTACGAAAGCAAACTGTTGTTCACTTATTATCTCGCCAATCACATTTCCCAGTCTGTTGGCTAGTAGTTTTGCAGCAATTTTGTAAACACTACTTACCAAGGAAATCGGTCGGAATTCCTCCATCTTTACTGGGTTATCTGTCTTAGGAATTAGTGCTATGAAAGACTCATTGAATGACTCGTCAATTGGCCTGCCCTCAAACAAGTTGCTCATGAAATTCATCACATATGGCTTTACCTGCGGCCAAAAATACTTGAAGAAATTCCAGTTGAATCCGTCCGGGCCGGGGGCTCTGTTTCCATCCGAGTGCTTAATGATGTCCCACACTTCGTTTTCTTCAAACGGTTTTTCCAGGTAGATAACCGCTTCAGAACTCAGTTTTGGAAGTTGTATCCCGAGATCGAGTAACAGTAATGTTCTGGAAGAGTTGAATTGTTTCTTAAAATGATCCTCAAAAGCCGATAAAATCATCTTTGGTTCCACGATCTTTCCTCCCTCGGTTTCCAAAGCAGAAATACAGTTTCTTTTTTGGCGCAACGATGCCGACACATGAAAAAAAGCAGTGTTTCTGTCGCCTTCTTTGAACCATCTTAAACGAGATTTCTGGAGCCAATCTCTTTCAGCTTTGATGTACCTCTGCCATAGTTTGTTTCTGAGTATTTTAATTTCTTCCCATGCATTGTTGTTGGCTTGGTTGGATATAGCGCTGCTTTCTAAATCCGATATCTTCTTCTCAAGGTCAGTAATCGAATCTGAATTTTCCTTCTTCTTTTTAATGGCCCATGCTTTTGTCACCACTTTGACCTTCTTCAAACAGTGCCCAATATCCCCATTTTCCACCGTTGCACATGTCTCCTTGATCAGCCTCTTATATTCATCATCAAAAGCCCAGTTATTAAACCACTTAAAAGTCCTGTTGCTTCTCCTTGACGTGATCTGTTTCAGCACTACTGGACAGTGATCAGAGATCCCTCTCGGCAACACATTTTGTTCCAGCGAAGGCATTTGCTGAAGGATTTCTGGTGATATAAAGAATCTATCCAACTTACTTGCGGTATTCTGATTTCCTTTGAACCAAGTGTACGAGCCCCCTTGCATCGGAAGATCAATAAGCCCGTTTCTTTGTTGGAAATCTGATAGAGTTTTCATATGGGAAACGCTTGAAGGACCACCACATCTCTCCTCCGCCTTCAATACACAATTAAAATCCCCTCCAATGATCGTCGGAATGTTTGAGCCATCCAATGCTTCACTTATTTCGTCGAAAACCACCTTTCTTTCATTGGGGTCGTTCGGGGCATATACATTTACAAACCTTATTTCACCATTTCCTTGAACCAGATGACCTTGACTCATAATCCAGCTTTTTCTTATAATACCATTGTTTTTCTTGAAGAAATTGGGGTTCCAAACAGAGCAAATTCCCCCTGAAGCTCCAGAGGCCGCGGAAACGTCTGCTACCGAAAGCCCCAGTTTTTGCATTCTTCGAACAGCCCAAAGGTTTATCGATTCCATCTTCGTCTCTTGGATAAACAGCATGCTCACTTTACATCCATTTATTAGATTACAGGCAGCCCTCACTTTTTCTTTCCTACCCATGCCTCTAAGGTTCCAAGTTGCAATTGTAAAAGACATAACTAGAATAAAGACCCATCATAAAACCCATGGCAGCTGACCTGGTCAGTTTCGTTCATCCCTTTCTAGCTCCTCAATCCTCCTTCTCACCGAGGCCATGGGCACACCAAATTTAACCCCTAATTTTTCACCCACCGACACAGTGGCTTCCGCCTCCGACATATAACCCCATTCAGATGCCGCCCTTCCTTTTGCTTTGCTTGAGTTTTCAAAATTCTTCAAAGACTTGGCTTTTTTCTTCCCCATTGCCGCGTTTTTCTTTGAGATCATTTCCTGGGATTTAATCATCTGCCAGAATTGAGCAGAGGTTGGGGGAATGGGAGTAGACTCTATTTCGGTTATGTTGACCTCCTGAAGCCTGGAATTATTTGATAGAGGTGGGCTGCCTCCTGCTTCCTTTCCATGCGTAGTAAGTTGGGCCACATGGGCAACCATTAAATTTTCTTGCTGGGCTGCTAAGTTTGCCATATCCGTAACTGGCACCTCCACAAGAGATGGATTGGATCCAGAGTTGCAGCCCGATTGGGCTTGGGACTGCTCCACCGGTTTGAGAAGACATGGCCCATTATTGTTTTCTTCTGGAGTAATATCCGAAACTACGTGGTTATTGTCAACTCTTTCCAACTCCTCGTTACTGTCACTGTCATAATGATTATTCTCGAAATCTTGTCTAACAATAAAGTCTTCATGAAATCTTGATGCATCCCCCGAGGCGAATGTTTGCCAGTCTTCCTCTTCATCAAACGGTGACCGGCCGTCAAGAAACCGCCGGTCTTCTTCGAATTCCTTTATGTTGATTTTCATCTCGTAAATTACACCGTTTACCAGTACTTTCACTCTGTCAGGAATTGTCGAAATCTTCTTTACTGCAACTAGCATTTTTGCTTCATCAAATCTGTTCATCAGTTTGGTGTCCTTGTCAATTTCGCATAATTCTCCCCATTGTCGTGCAATACCCTTAAAGAAATCTTCCGACCAGATCTGCAGTGGTACGTCCTGGATCACCACCCACGTTTTGATTTTCCGTTTCCCGTCGTAACCTTCAAGTCTTTCTAGATCATCGAACCATAGCCGTAACATTTCGTTTCTGTTGCTCCAAACTTCCCTCATGTCGTCTTCCGAACTAAATTGAAGTACAACCAGTAATCCATACCATGGACATATCTTCACATTCATGCCATCCGAATTAAGTGCATCTTGGACCATTTCTGGATTATACATATTTTTAATGTTTCCCACCAGACTTGTTTTCCTCCATTTCATCTTCTCCGCTTGGACTCTTATCAAAGATTCTTTCGGTTCTACTGGTCTGATACATTGCCCTTCTTCTATTATAACGTGAACCAATCTCTCGTCGCAACTCTCTTTGCTTGTTCTGTCCTTAGAGGTGTCCTGGGTCCGGTTTGACTCTCTTCTACCCACACCAAGTAGAGCTTCTTTGAAAGTTCTTTGGTCTTTGTAACCTTTGTGTACATGTGCTGGTTTTGTCTGATTCTTGACTCTTTCATTTGGACGATAGCTAGACTTGTTTGCCGCCGATCTGTCTTCATACACTCTGATTCTGAAACCCTCCATGATTCTTCCGTTGCCCCTACGAATCGCATTCCGATCCTCAAAAAGTTGTATTAGATGATTGAAAAACTTTAATTTTCGATTAATTACTTTACATTTTCTATAACTACCCAATCAACAATTAATAATAAAATTAACAAAAAAATAAGAAAGACTGAAAGAGACAAAATTTTCAGATAAAAAGTAGTACTTAACTTTACAAAATAATAACTCGAAAAAAATTCCAATTAAAAATGCACTTTAGCCATAAAGATTGACAGCTGTGGGATTTGAACCCACGCCCTTTCGGACCAGAGCCTAAATCTGGCGCCTTAGACCACTCGGCCAAACTGTCAAGTGATGCTTTTTAACATCCAAACAATAATACCTAAATTTGATCGACCCTCCTTTCTAAGCTTCTGAATTATGGCTGCTGTGTTGCACGAATGAACCGATCGGCAACGTTCAATGTCTCGATTGCACGACTGAAACAGAGTTCAGATGTGTCAAAGAGTCGTATCGTTTATGGCGAGCGGTGATATATACGATAGTTCAAAATGAAAACAAAATCGGTAACATATAAAAAAAACAAGTTTACTTACTTTATCACATGAGTATATTGGGGAGCTGGGGGTTTGGGAATTAATTCTATTCAGACGATTTATGATGTACGGGCAATGTGATCTTAGCTTGAATCACTTGCTCTGCTAGCAGGGATGGATCGAGGGGGTCCGGAGGAATGCCATTTTGATTATAAAGAAAGAACCACAGAAAATACAATGTCACTTGAAACCTAGCTTTAGTGGCAGGTGCTTGTCTCTTTTTTTATTAAGTAGAGAGGTATTACATTTCCAAGGTAAATGCTGAGATTCGAACCCGCACAAGATGTAACAACATGAACATCCTTAACTAATCGGACAATTAATGGATCTCGGGTGCTTGTCTCTTTAACAATGTTCTATGATTACTCGTGAATTGTCTCTGCGGTGATTTGTACTTAGTTCGCGGATGCTAACTGTCTTGGACAACAACTTATTGTTTCATGTCCGAGCTCAAGGGTTTTGCAGATCGAAACCTTCCTTACTATCTCGATCTAATGCATCCAGTTTCCATTAAAATGCAAATTTGTTTTCAAGATAGTCAGACTATTAACATTGATTAGGAAGCTTGCTCTGCATAAGTATAGCTGATTTTGACCTTACTGCAACAAGGCAACAACAAGGGCAAATAATTACTGCGGTAGTTGGGCCTGGTTGCAACAAAGAGCCATTTTGACCTTAGATATAGCTTCCATGAACTATAGCATTTCCCTCTTAATCTTCATTGTTTCATGAAAGGAAATTGGTGACCAAAACAAATACTACATTACAATTTTATTAAGTTAACTTGTTACGTAAATATCCACATTTGTTGCATTATCACGTCTATATCATCATATTTATCATAATTGAGTCAATCTCTTTCACCATTTTGGAACACATATATTATTTGAGTAGTACAGAATATGAACCAAACTTAACAACTTGAGACAAGCCATTGTAAAATGCCACTCTCATTGGTCTGAAGACAGACAACATCACAAGCATAAAACATTCCGCTTCCATTTTAATAATATTCAAAACTTAATTATATGTTAGGATTGAAATATGAAATACATAGGGGCAGCTGCAAGAGTGAAGAGCATTCAGTCTCATTTGTCGATTTGCGCATAACACAAACATATAAAGATGGTTTTGTTTAAAATCATTTATATTTCATGTTCATAGATCTATAAATACACCAAAATCATATATAAAAAATTTGTATATATTTACTGGGTGATAAACAACTATGTGGCTCATTATAGCTAATCTCTATTCCTTTTTACTAATTTATTTGATAATAGATTCAGTATTGGGGGATAAACTGCTCCCTAGCGTGGTCAATGAAATGTGGTTTTTTTTGCAACCAGTCCTTATAGTTTCTCATTGTATTTGTTCTAATCTAGTATTTGACATGTTACTGATCATTATTTAGTTTTATATGAGTTTTTGTGTTGTTGTTATAACGGTCTGTCAATAGATTGTAAGACTAGGATGTTACCCAATCTTATGAGTGTCTTTTTTTTTCCTTTGGTTTCAACGTGTATTTTTTTTACCAAAGTTTTAGTTTTGATATGTTTTGTTATCTAATTTTGTTGTTATGTAATTTTTTGAACAACTAAGATAGAGTCTTTTATTTAAAAAGAAGTACTACAACTGAAAAGCGCAATTGTTTTATAAACGGAAGCAAACAAATAAGAGAAGCTATGAAGAACAAAGAAAGAATACAAAAAACATTGAATTATAAGAGAGAGATTTTAGAGTAAATGTCTTCAAATGATGGATGATACAAATAAGGTGGTGAAATCTTTATTTATAGTTGAGTCTCTTTGCATCCGACGACCACTAATGATTTACATTGATAACAAAGATAAAAGTCCACGAACCACAAATGGTACAAATATAAAATATTCCCTAGATTACAATCTTATCTAAGTAAAGAATATCTTATATCCACACGATGTTTTCACATGGGGGTAATGTGTGGGATTGTGGGTCTTTTAGAATTCTCCATAGATCAGACAAAGTCTGGTGGTCTTTTAAGCCTAAAATCCTTTTAAGAACCTCTTGGACAACTATATGTGCATGTGACTCGGGAACAAAAATCATTTGCTCTTTTTTAGTGCCCTTTTTTTTGCCCCGACACTAAAAAATTAAATTTGAAGTCCTCTCTAAATTCTAAACCCTAAAATACACCCTACACCCTAACCCTAAACCCTAAACCTATTTTTAGTATGAAGGTATAAGTAAAGGCACAATAAAAGAGCAGGGGATTTCTATTCGTGACTCGGACCCGAACTTGCGACCTGTGAGACTCTACTGATGCCACTTCTATTTCTTAACATTTAAATATGATACCAAATTTTTTGGTAATATGCATGTTTGTCTTACGGTTCATGTTCGGGGTGCGAGGTTGTCTCTCCCAATAATATCGTCTCCGAAGTTTAAACTTAAGTCCACTCCTTAAAAGTGCTATGTATCTTACCAGTGCACGAACAAAAAAATATGATACCAATTTAATCCCTACCAACACATTTTTATATTTCTTCCATTCTTTTCAAAACTTTCTTTCTCTCCAAGACCTTAGGCTCTAAACTAATATGACTTTCTTTATTATTTTTTTTTGGCGCTGAAGTTAAGGTTGATAGAATTCTTTAAAAAAAAATCGGTCAATGAGACAATGAGAATTGGCCGCAGAATCAATGATGCCTTAAGGATTTGGTTAGTGGCAAATTTCGAGGATTGTGGTGAGTGGTTTTTGGTTCAAGGAGGGTGTTAGATTGAGCTCAATTTAGGATATGTTGCGTTAAATTTTGTGCTAGATTTCTTATAATATATTATTTTGAACTATTTCACTAATAAAAATTTTTAAATAGTCTAAAATTAATTACAAAATAATATCTGTTCATACATATTCTTAATCATGTGACAATGCACACACACCTTGCAGATAAAGTGAGAACTAGGTCTCCTAAAATAAACATCATCCACTTTTCTATTGAGACCACTTGTTGGATTCTAGTTAGGGGTGAGCGTTTGATCGAGTCGAGTTGAGTCAAAAAATTTCGAGTTATTCGAGTTGACGCGTCATATTTTACAGCTCAAACTTTATTTGATATTTTTTCGATTCGAGTCAAGTTTAAGAAATTCGAGTCGAGTTTTCGAGTTCCTATAAAATTTTAATTATAATTATTTATCATGTTATAGTATGATTTGATTCCAGTTTAAACGACTTTCTCTAATAATATAAGATATGCACATATATATTTCTTCATATTTTTCACATGTGACAATATTTCTTCATATTTTTATATAATTGTATGTATATATCATAAAAAATTGAGAGACTCGTCTCGACCTTAAAAATAAATCCACTAATTACTAAAAAAATCGAGTTATTCGAAATTTCATTTTACAACTCAAACTTTATTTGAAATTTTTTCGAGTCATTCGAGTTTATAAAATTTCGAGTCGAGTCAAGACGAGTCGAGTATTTTCGCCTCGAGTCGAGTTATTCGGTTTTTTCGAGTCGAGTCGAGTTTTGCTCACCCCTAGTTCTAGTCGACTAATGAATTAAATACACATATTTATACCAAAAATAATAATCAAGGTTATCGCTATCATATATGTGTGTCACTTCTTACAAGTAAGAGCATGTTTGTTAAGTATGACTCATATATTGTAAAAGGATAGATGTTGGCTACTTTAACTAGGATTACAATTGTTCTAATCCTTGAGGGGGTAATATTCTTTATTCTAGTTAGAATAGGACTTGGATGTAGGGGGCTATATAAAGAGGCTTAACCTCATTTCATTAGGCACTTCATCAATTGTTCTTTAGGCTTTGCGGAGCGAAAGCATCTGTCCATCAAAGGAGTACTCGAGTTTTCGGTGGGCTCGGATTAGGTGGGTTGGGAGTGTGGGGGCGAAGCCCCTGCAGTACGATACTGGGTATCTTTGTAATTGTATCGGGTCTGTAAATAGATGTGTTATTTGTAACCTAAGGACCATTGATTGAATAAAAGAAAACAACCACTCTATGCTCCCCGAGGACGTAAGCACATTGCTGAACCTCGTTAAATCTCTTGTGTTCTTGCTTGTTTGATTTTCTTTTTTGTTTGTCGTGTGCACAACAACTGGTATCAAGAGCATGGTTGCGATGGCTATGTCCAGTGCGAAATTCAAAGTGGTCAAGTTCAATGGTGAAGGTAACTTTGGATTGTGGCAGATGAGGGTAAAGGATCTGTTAGCGCAACAAGAGATTTTAAAGGCTTTACAATCTACAAAACCATCGTTGATGGAGGACGACTATTGGGAAGAACTGCGACAACGAGCGACTGGAATCATACGGTTATATTTGACAGATGAGATTATGTATCACGTTATGGATTTGACGTCTCCAGGAGAGATGTGGAGCAAGTTGGAAAGTCAATTTATGTCCAAGTGTCTGACAAATAAATTGTATCTAAAGCAGAAGTTGTACCGACTGAAGATGCAGGAAGGTCAGGATTTGGCGCAGCCCGTGAATATCTTCAATCAAATAATCACCGATTTAACTCAACTTGATGTGAAGATTGAAGATGAAGACAAAACAATGATTTTGTTGTGTTCGTTGCCTTCTTCTTATAAACACATGGTGACTACTCTTACATATGAGAAAGAAATAATCAAAGTTGAAGAGATTATTGCAGCCTTGTTAGCCCACAACCAGCGAAGGCAGAATACATGCAAAAGCTCTCACGCTGATAGTTTATATGTTAAGGGTAATCAAGATCGTGGAAGGAAGTCAGAGAAGGAGGGTTTTAGAAGACAGAATTCTAGATCAAAGTCTAGAGGCAAGAAGACGTTTCGTTGATACAAGTGCAAGGAGCCAGGACATATGAAGCGAGACTGTTCAAAGCGGAAAAATGAGTCAGATGATAAACATGATGCATCATCCAAAACTGTGAAAGTGGTGCAGAATGAGAATTCAGATTGTAGTGATGGTGATTTGCTTTCTATTTCAACAACTCAGTTCACATATGCTTGGATTCTTGATTCAGGATGCTCTTATTATATAACACCTAACAGGGAGTAGTTTTCTACCTATATGTTTCTTAATTCTGGTTCTGTCTATTTAGGTGACGATAGATGTTACAATATTGTCGGTATTGGTGAAGTCAGAATTAAGATGTATGATGGTACTGTTAGAACATATATGATGTTAGGCATATACCAGATTTGAAAAAGAATCTAATTTCTTTGGGCACTTTGCATAAGAATGGTTTAATTCCTAAAGCTGATGAGGATAGAGAAACCATTTGGATTGTTAAATGTACATTGACTGTGATGAAAGGAAAGATAACTGCAGGGAATATCTATAAACTGTTAGGGAGTACAGTTGTAGGTGAAGCTCATTCTATTGAGTCATATGATGAAAATACGAAATTGTGGCATATGCGTCTTGATCTGTGTATTATATTACTTTTAATGACGATTTATGGGGGCCTACCAGAGAATCATCATTGGGTGGATCTGTGTATTATATTACTTTTAATGACGATTTTTCTTAGGAAGTTTGAGTGTATTTCTTGAAACAGACATCTGAAGTATTTTCCAAATTTAAGGTGTGGAAAGCTGAAGAGGAGAACCAAACGGGTAGAAATATCAAGTATTTAAAGTCTGATAATGGCAAAGAATACACAGATTCACAGTTTTTGAAGTTCTGTGAGGAGCATGAGATTCAGAGACATTTTTTAGTGCGAAAGACGCCACAACAAAAAGGTGTTGCTGAAAGGATGAACATGTCATTAGTTGAGCGAGCTCGGTGCTTGAGACTGAATGCAGGTCTTCTAAAAAAATTCTGGGCAGAGGCTGTGAGTATGGCATGTTATCTCATCAACGGGTCACCACAGGCATCTTTGGGCGGAAAAGTTGCAGAAGAAGTATGGATATGCAATGTAGTTGATTTTTCACACTTACAAATTTTTTGTTGTCCTACTTATGTGCATGTACCTGGTGATGAGAGATCAAAACTTGATGCAAAATCGAAGAAGTGCATCTTTCTAGGATACAAGAAAGGTGTCAAAGGATACAAGTTTTGGGAACCAGTTGCAAGGAAAATAATGATTAGTAGAGATGCAATTTTTGACGAGCAATTCGTGTTGCAGCAGAACCGAGACAAGGTGCTGGTGGATTTCGAACAATATCCAAGAGCAGTTGAGAAAGAATTAACAGCTGAGAAAGGTGAAAGTTCGAATTCAACTTCTGGTGACTCTAATACAGTTCCGTTGCAGAATTATAATTTAGCCAGAGATAGAGAGACGCACCAATATAAAGGCTCAATGCAGATTGAGTTTTGAAGATGTGATGTCTTTTGCACTTCACATTAGTAGTGAAGATCCATATACTTTTCAAGGGGCTATCTCTAGTCCGGAGAAAAGCAAATGGATGGCTGCAATGGTTGAGGAGATGATATCTTTGCAGAAAAATCATACGTGGGAGCTACCTAGGCTTCTTGAGGCTATATGTTGCAAATGAGTGTATAAAAAGAAACCATCAGTATTAGAAAAGGAGGGGGAAAGTTCAAGGCTCGATTGGTAGCAAAGGGTTTTTCACAGCAAAAAGGTGTTGATTATGATGAAATCTTTTCTTCTGTGCTTAGACATACTTCAATCAGGGCAGTTCTTGCACTTGTAGTTACATCGGATTTGTATTTAGAGCATATGGATGTTAAAACTGATTTTTTGCATGATGATCTAGAGGAGTAGATTTATATGCAGCAACCAGAAGGGTTCATTCACTCCGGAGATGAACATCTGGTTTGCAGGTTAAAGAAATCCTTGTACAAGTTGAAGCAGTCTCCATGACAATGGTACAAGCGATTCGACTCCTACATGATTCAGATTGGCTACAAGCGATGTGAGTATGATTGTTGTATTTATGTTAAAAGCCTTAATGGTGGTTCTTTTATTTTTCTACTATTGTATGTTGATGATATGTTGTTGGCTGCAAAGTATATGCATGATGTTGTCGGTTTGAAAGCTTTATTGAGTCAGGAATTTGATATAAAAAAGACTTAGGAGCTGCAAAGAAAATTCTTGGAATGAAGATTCACAGAGATAGAGGCTCAAGGAAACTATGGTTATCTCAGCAAGGCTATGTTGAGAAAGTGATAGATAGGTTTGGGATGAGCAAAGCAAAGCCCGTGAGTACTCCATTGGCGAATCACTTTAAGCTTTCTACAGAGCAGTGCCCGAAGACAGACAATGAAATTGAAGAGATAGCAAAGGTCTCTTATGCTAGTGCTGTCGGCTGCCTGGTGTATGCGATGGTATGTACTCGTCCTGATTTAGCTCATGTTGTTGGTCAAGTCTATAAATACATGTATAAATTAGGAAGATCACATTGGGAAGCAGTCAAGTGGATTTTCAGGTATTTAAAGGGTACTGTGGGACATGGAATTGTTTTCGACAGTCAGCGACATGATCCTTTAATTGTTGGATATGTGGATTCAGACTATGCATGTGATTCGGATGATAGAAGATCTACAACTCGGTATGTTTTCACCCTTGGTGGAGGGCCTATATGTTGGAAGTCAATTGTTCAGTCTGTTGTGGCATTATCAACAACTGAAGTTGAGTACATGGTAGTAGCTGAAGCTGCAAAAGAAGCCTTATGGCTTATCGGGCTAGTGAAGGAATTGTATATTCGACATGGTGGAGTTCAGTTGCATTGTGATAGCCAAAATGTTTGGCTAAGAATCAGGTGTATCATGCTAGAACTAAACATATTGATGTGAGGTTTCACAAGATTAGAGAGTTGATTGCATCTGGTGAGATATTGTTACAGAATGTGCATACTGCAGACAATCCACCTGATATGTTGACCAAGCATGTTACTACAGACAAGTTCAAGCAATGTTTGGACTTGTTAAATGTATGCAAATGCTAGAGAAGCATGGTAGCCCAGCCCACTTTGATGTGTGAGAGACTCTAGATTTATCTCTTAAGGGGCATGATATTCGCCAAGGTGGAGATTTGTTAAGTATGTCTCATATATTGTAAAAGGACAAATGATGGCTACTTTAACTAGGATTACAATTGTTCTAATCTTTGAGGGAGTAGTATTCCTTATCTTAGTTAGAATAGGACTTGGATGTAGGGGCTATATAAAGAGGCTTAACCCCACCTCATTAGGCACTTCATCAATTGTTCTTTAGGCTTTGCGGAGCGAGAGTATCTGTACATCAAAGAAGTACTCGAGTTTTCAGTGGGCTCGGATTAAGTGGGTTAGGAGTGTGGGGGAGAAGCCCCTGCGGTACGGTACAAAGTATCTTTGTAATTGTACTGGGTCTATACATAGATGTGCTATTTGTAACCTAAGGACCATTGATTGAATAAAAGAAAACAGCCGCTCTTTGCTTCCCGAGGACGTAAGCACACTATTGAACCTCGTTAAATCTCTTGTATTCTTGCTTGTTTGATTTTCTTTTTCGTTTGTCGTGTTCACAACAATGTCTCAATTCTCATCATAATGTACCAATTGAGGTTTATTGAAATTTTAAAAATATATTTTTTCATATATAGTCTAATTTCTAGGTATATATATATATATACTTCAATGGCATTTGTAAAAATATGTTTATATTTTATGTACAAATATAAAATGTAACATTATTAATTAGGTTAAACAATTTATTTTCTTGATTATATTTTAGTTCAATAAAATATATTTAGACAACATAATATTTTGATAAAGATATTCTCTAAAAAAGTTATTTTCAAAAGATATTATCTTGAGTTCTTCTCTTTCGTCGAATCTATTTCCGGCGACGACCTTTATGCCATCAAATGATTTTTAATATTTACGTTAATTGTATATAAATAAAAATTTTCTCTTTTGATGAAGAATCGTTCGTTCTTTTTTAGTTTTTTTTTTGTTTTGCTTTGCCAGAGTCATTTTACACGCTTTTCTGGCTTTTTCCGTCTGCTTGTATGGTAATATTTTGTCTGTTTTTTTGCAGGTTTGTCTGTTTTTGTGATAATATTGTTTGTTATTATGACAATTTAGCGTTCAAATAACAAGATTTATCGAGCGTTTCTAGTCACAAGACGATCGACGGTCTGATATTTTTCTGATTCCTTTATGATAGTTTGTCGATGTGCCAAGAACCTGCAGCACAAGAATGCTTAATTCATAGAGCTTTATGGTCAAAGTATATCGTTGCTGGATTTCATTTAAAAGATTGTGCAAGTTTTTTTACAAAGCGATGAATTTTGTTTCTCATGTCTTTCACACTTTTGAAGTTTACTGTACTTATTTTTCACATTAAATTTTCAATAGTTGTAGTGTGATCATTTTGTAATCTCTTTTACTTTAAATTCGATCCAGTATACATTTTATGTTCAACAAAAAAGAAAAGGGAAAAATATTTAAATTGATTTAGAAAGCAGAATCTTGTGCCATGGAAACCAATATTTACTCATGGGGGACAAACTTGTATGTTTTGGTTCATGATTTCATTTTGTTATTTGATTTATTCGTGGATTGAGCTTCGAGAAATAATTAATAATTTTTTTCTTAAATAGAATAATAAAGTCTTATAGGGATTTCAATTGGGCGGGAAGGGTGCGAAGGGTACTCTTCCCAAAAATATCCCCGTCAAAAAATTTCATCTCCATCCCCGCTTCACGACCTGCCGCGAATATAAAATCTAAAATTATCCATGTCCCACAACCCGCAATAATAAAACCATCCCCGCGCTATGACCCACGTGGGTCATAAAATCCACCTAATCTGCTCTTTACCGTCCCATGACCCATTCATACAATATATTTATAAATATTAATTAAATTTTTTATGAAAAATTACAAAATTAAATTTTTTATAACAAAAAAGTTTGGACTAAAAAGGTACTAAAGTCTATTGTAAAGGACTGAAAAATAGCACAAATAATATATAAAATAAAATTTCAATTGCTGCAACAAATAAAAAACATAGAAAGAACTAAAAAGAAAATAACAATAAAAAATAACCTTTAAAAATAAGAATAAATACCAATAGAATCTAAATAAAATACAATATTAAGAAAATAAAATTAAAGAAATGAAGAATAACATACTATGGTGAGGACTGAGGAGAAGGAAACAAATTTTAAAAAGAATGATTAACGGTAGATAACAATAAAGAAGAAACCGATAAACATAAATATTAAATTATATATAAATTTTCATAAATATACGAAGATAAGTCAATATAAATTATCTTAAATTTAACTACGATTCAAACTTATATTTAAAAAATATTTATATATTTGATCAGATCAATCTCAAACTCTATTATATATGTGTATGCATTGAACTTTTCATTAATATCTCGAGACAAGTCAATATGAATTACTTTAAATTTGACTATGATTCAAACTGATATTATATTTTTAATAATATTTTATAATAACATGTTATGATATCTGTTGGAGCGGGTGGGGATGGGGCGGGTACAAAGACATATTCACCACTTCACCACCACCCACGACAAATCTAATTTTTATCTTCATCCCGCCCCACAACCCACAAAATTTGTAACAATCACTGCCCAATTAAGTGCGAAGTAGGGTAAATTTCCACAAAATCCGTCCCCTCGCATCTTATGGTCTTATCAATATAGATATGTATAATTTTAGAGGAGTTACAATTGTGCTTATATTCGACACTATAGGAATTGCAATCTCTATATAGATCGAGAGACATATCTTTAACTTATTCAAACAACAATGAAGACGAAACATGATTAAGAACAACGATTTACTAGTTTGTTATTACGAGAAGTTCCTACAACGGATTAGACTAACGATGTATATAGTACTTGAATTCTCGATGTAGTTGCTATCTACATATGATGTCGTTATAACATCGCTTGTAAAAAAAGAAATAAAACGCCTTTTTTGCCAATATTTTTAGATTTAGATCAATCGGATGCTTGATCATGTTATACAAGAATTGAAATGCAACAAACTTTTGACCAAAACAAAATTAAAATTATTTAACGTAGGTTTAAGACCCAAAATGGTACATATTATTTAACCAATACGGTACCGACCAACATATCTAAAGTGTTCAACAAAAGAAATACCCAACTGGTTTTTCAATTATTTGATGTTCAAATTCCAAATTTTGTCTGAAATTCTCCAATCGACTTGGTCTAGGGGTGAGTGTTTGATCAAGTCGAGTCAAAAGATTTTGAGTTATTCTAGTTGACGCATCACATTTTACAATTCAAATTTGTTTGAAATGTTTTCGATTTGAGTTGAATTTATGAAATTTGATTCGAGTCGAGGTTTCGAGTTCTTATACAAATTTAATTATAATTATTTATCATGTTATAGTAAGGTTTAATTTCAATTTAAACAACTTTCTCTAATTATATAAGAAAAAATTGAGGGACTCGACTCGAACTTAAAAATCAATCCACTAATTATTAAAAATTGTGAGTTATTCAAATTTTTATTTTACAAAAACTTTATTTGAAAATTTCGAGTCGAGTCAAGACGAATCGTGCCGAAAAATTTAATTTTTTCGAGACGAATTTTGCTCATCCCTAACCAGATTCAACAAAAGAGTAGTGTTATTACCGGCAAATACTGGGTGCAATGACAGGGCACATTGCATTCTTAAGGAGAGAATTTAAATTTGAATCTTAAAGTGGATATTGTTAGAAAGAAAAACTATCAATTTTCTCTTTGTGGGAAAACAAAGGTATTTTTAAGGAAAAACTACCCCACTGACCACCAAACAAATTGGGGATACCTATTTGGACCACCGAACTATAAAAAACGTCAATCAGACCAGCGAACTTATAAAATCAACCTATTTTGACCACCGTCGTTAAAAACCTAACGGTGGAGTGACGGAACTGCCACGTGGCAATTGACGGAAAAATTTAAAAATTATACATTTGGTCCCTGTTATTTACAAATTCTTTCAATTTAGTCCTAATTTTAAACTAATAAAATAATAAATTATTTAATTAAGTGGTGACACTTGTCAACAGGGTAAAACCAATGGCTTTGCCACTGCACCAAGCACAACTTAATGCTATAATTCTCCAGATATAATATATACCTCTTATTAGTTTCTACATTTATAAGCCAAAAGCTCAAACCCTAAACACTAATTTCACATATATAAATCTCAAACCCTAAACTCTAACCTTAAATACTTCAAATTAATTTCACGCTAAATATTTTAAATTAAACCTCAAACCCCAAACCCTAAAACTTTCAAATTAATTCAACACTAAATATTTCAAATTAAACCCCAAACCCAAACCTTAAACCCTAAAAATTTCAAATTAATTCCATGCTAAATATTTTAAATTAAACCCTAAACCTTAAAATATTTCAAATTAATTTCACGCTAAATATTTCTAATTAAAACCTAAATATTTAGCATGAAATTAATTTGAAATTTTTAGGGTTTAAGGTTTTGGTTGAGGGTTTAGGGTTTAATTTAAAATATTTAGCGTAAAATTAATTTGAAATATTTAAGGTTTAGGGTTTAATTTGAAATATTTAGCGTGAAATTAATTTGAAATTTTTAGGGTGAGGGTTTAGGGTTTAATTTAAAATATTTAGCGTTGAATTAATTTGAAATGTTTATGGTTTGAGGTTTAATTTAAAATATTTAGCATGAAATTAATTTGAAATATTTAGGGTTAGGGTTTAGGGTTGGGATTTATATATGCGAAATTAGTGTTTAAGGTTTGAGCTTTTGGCTTATAAATGTAGAAACTAATAAAATGTATATATTATATCTGGAGAAATATAGCACAAAGTTGTACTTGGTGCAGTGGTAAACCCAATGGCTTTACCTTTTTGAGACTTAGGTTCGAATCCTCCAAAGTGCAGGTGAAGAGAAATTTATTTTTCTCCTCTAAATTGGTGGTGACACGTGTCACCACCTGATTGGAGGGGAAAATAAATTAATAAAATCAAATATAAATAATTAAAGTCCTCCAATAAGGTGTTGACAAGTGTCACCACTTAATTAAATAATTTATTATTTTATTAATTTAAAATTAGGACTAAATTGAAAGAATGTGTAAATAACATGGATCAAATGTGTAATTTTTAAATTTTTCCGTCAATTGCCACGTGGCAGTTCCGTCACTCCACCGTTAGGTTTTTAACGACGGTGGTCAAAATAGGTTGATTTTATAAGTTCGGTGGTCTGATTGACATTTTTTATAGTTCGGTGGTCCAAATAGGTATCCTCAATTTGTTTGGTGGTCAGTGGAGTAGTTTACAACTTAAACTTTATTTGAAATTTTCGAGTCGAGTCAAGACGAGTCATGTCGAAAAATTCGATTTTTTTAGACGTATTTTGCTCATCCCTAATCCGGTTCAACAAAAGAATAGTGTTATTACCAGCAAATATGGGTGCAATGACAAGTTACATTCCATTATTAAGGAGAACTTAAATTGGAATCTTAAAGTGGATAATGTTAGAAAGAAAAACTATCAATTTTCTCTTTGCGGGAAAACAAAGGTGTTTTTAATGTGTTTTGTCCTTTTATACAGTTTGCTATGTACGGATTTTGACTATTTACTGATGTATTAGCAGATTGTACTGATGGGGGTAAATAATTAAGATGAATGTTTGATCAGTGAAAATTTTGGAGTTTTTTTTATCAATTAAATATTTTTAAATTTTTAAATAAATTAAGTCGAATAAATTATTTGAATTAAATTAAGAGTAAATTATATAAATAGTCGCCAAATTTTGAGAATGCTTATATTTTGATCACCAAACTTTTAAAACTTGTAATATAGTCACTAAATTTTTTATTCGACTTCATTAAAGTCACTCTCGATAACTACCGTTAAAAAATGCTGACCTGACCTGACCGTTAATCTTTCTTCCCACGCTTTCTTTTTCCTCCATGACTGAATCTTCTTCAATCTTTCGATTTCTCTACCATTTTCGTTAACTAAAAACATGAATAAAAAATAATCTTAGATTATATAAATGAGCAAACATATAAAATAAGAACAGCAGCTATTGAAGGCAAAGAAATGGAAGCCTAACTGAGAAAAATGTTCTTAGATGGACTACCTTGTTAGGGATATTCTCCTTTTGATTTAAATTAATAAAATGTAATTGGTTGAGAGAAAATAGTGAATGTTATATTTAAACATCACTTCTATTATCACATTTTTTTTTGAAAGTTGACGTTTTATTAATCTGACGGAAACCATGTCTAGGGACCTCGTTAAAAAACCTCCCTAAACCTATTTGGAGGAAAAAGAGTGCCCCTAGAACATGTTACACACACTCGATTTACATTGTTCGATTCGATGCTCACTAATTATTATACAAAACTAACACCACCCAAGATTTCATACGCAGAAAAATACACAGATCCAGTTTCAACAACGCATCTGCATTGACTGCTACTGATTCTTCTGCCCTGCTGTAGGAACATTTCGGATTCTTGTCTTCAATCTCCATTTTTCTCTGTATTCCTTAACATTGCTTTAGAGTGTCGCTTTCCAAATTAGAGGGGTCTTTCGATATTTTCCAGCCTTCGCCAGCTTGTCTGCGGTCACATTTTCTTCTCTTTTTGCTAGTCGCACACTCCAATTGAACCCATGGCAAATACTCAGTATTTCGGATATAATATCTTTGAATATGCTTGGAGCTAAAGATGGTCTTGACATCCAATTCACAACTAGGGGGCAGTCTGTTTCGATTACCAGATTAAACTTCATTTTCCACTCAGAATTGAGAAACAAAGTACATGCTTCTTTGAAAGCAATCAGTTCTGCCGAAGTTGCATCCATCACTCCAATTGATTTTGAGAAGCAAATTAGAGTTCGGTTATTTTTGTCTCTAAGTAATCCCCCGACCCCTGCTATACCGTATCCCCCTTCGACTGCTCCGTCCACATTGAATTTGAGGGACCCTTCACTTGGCTTGGACCATTTACAAGATTCATCACTGCAATTTTTCAAATTCCCTAAACACAAGTTCCTGGGATTGTTTAGGAGGCCTTCTGCATTCACCAACGAATCTGGCCATTTGGCTTTAATCCACACTGATAGTCTTATTAAGCATAGAGCATATATTTGATCTTCACTCATGGATTTTTTCCTAAAAATGATCTCATTTCTGCACATCCATATGGACCACACTATGCAAAAAAGGCCAACGACCATATCCCAATCGAACTAGGCTGGCAGTATAGGTTATTCCAGTAAAGTAGGAAGGATTGAAAGTTACCTGGTATTGCAGTTGTGACACCCCACGCCTTATTCCATTTTTGCCATACCTTCCAGCTTGAATTGCATATAAAAAGACAGTGATCCACCGTCTCTTCTTCAGTGCCGCACAGAGGACATTTGGTGTCGCTTATAGTTCTAACGCCTCTTTTTGCTAGTTCCATTTTTGTAGGTATTTTTCCATGCAAGGCTTTCTAAACGAAGGCCTCGACTTTAGGTGGAGCCAAATTTGGCCAAGCTAGCAACCATTGAAAACAATTGTCATCTCGCATCTTTGGAAGAGCTTCGATGTACGCTTTGGCTGAATAAACCCCATTAGCATTCGCGCTCCATCTCAAACTATCTTCGTTCAAAAAACCAGCCTTGACATTATCCAGCAGACTCAACATTTCTTTCAAGCTTTCTTTTTCCCATTCGAAAAGATTTCTCCGGAAAATCAGTTCCCATGACCACTTTGAGTTCATGATTTTTCCAAACTCTGCTATAACCCCTTCCTTGTTTGTGGCTAAAGAGAACAGGCGTGGGTAAACATCTTGGAGGCTAGAGTTTCCCACCCATTTGTCTTGCCAAAAAGAGATTTTTCTCCCATCTCCAACCACCATTTTGAGATTTTTGGAGAACAAGTCCTCTTGAAAATGTAGAGGGTGTAGGATGCTATTCCATATCCATGATTTATTGGATTTGCTCAAATTAGCCGGTATTATGCTAGTAGCTTTTTCACCGTACTTGGCAGCAACTATTTTCCTCCAATAACTCTCTTGTTCCGTACCGAATCTCCACAGCCATTTGTTAAGTAGAGCCCTATTTCTTAACTGAAAGTCTACTAATCCCAACCCGCCTTGTTCTATAGGTTGGCAGATTGTATCCCAGCTGATCCAATAGATGGGTTTTTTTATCTGAATTGCTCCATAACAAATGCGAAATCAGACTAGACAGTGTGCCTTTTACCGAAGATGGCATAGGGAACAAAGACATGTAGTAAATCGGAATGGTGGCAAGAATGGACTTAACTAGCAAAATTTTTCCTCCGAACGAAAGGAATTTAGTTTTCCAGCAAGCTAGCTTTTGTCGCACTTTGTCGATGACGGGGGTCCAAATATGACTCGAGTTTTTTATTGATTCCCAAGGGAAGGCCAAGATACTGATTCGGGAAGCATTCCGCTTGACAGTTGAAAATCCCCGCCCAATTCCTGATGGCCTCGATCCCAATGTTGACACCAAACAACTTTGTTTTTTGCAAATTTAGTTTGAGCCCGGCTGCAACTTCAAATCCTTTTAGAATCCGGATTGTGTTACGGATTTTCCTTTCCTCAGCTCCACAGAATAAAATCAGGTCATCTACAAATTGCAGATGGGATACTTCGACTTCACTATTCCCCAATCTAACTCCACTGATATAACCCAGAAAGCTTGCTTTTTTAAATAGACCACTGAGAACTTCAACTACGATATTGAACAGCATAGGTGATATTGGGCATCCCTGTCTCAAACCACGATTACATTTGAAGGGGAGGGTGGGCGAGCCGTTTACTAGTACTGATACAGAAGCGGTTGCAAGGCAGGTATCTATCCATTTGCGCCATTTCGGACGGAATCCCATCACTTTCAAGACAACCTGAAGAAAATTCCAACTAATTGTGTCGTATGCTTTACTGAAGTCAGCCTTTATAACAACACCTTTCAGATTTTTCCTCTTCAAAAAATCAATTGTCTCATTAGCAATAAGAGAACAATCAAGTATCTGTTTACCTGGGGTAAAAGCAAACTGGTTTTCTCCGATTATCTCCCCCATGACCTCTCGCAATCTCAAGGCAAGACATTTGGTGAGGAGCTTGTACACACATCCAACCAGGCTAATAGGCCTGAAATCAGTGATATCCGAGGCAGCTTGCTTTTTTGGAATCAGTACCACGAAAGAATTATTAAACGAGTAATCCTTGAGGGATCCATCGTAGAAAGCTTGGAAAATGCCATAATGTCATTCTTCAAAGAATTCCAGAACTTTTTTAGAAAGCCCATATTGAAACCGTCGGGTCCCGGCGCTTTCGAGCTATCGCACAGGTTAAGGGCTGCCCAAACTTCTTTAGCTGTGAACGGTACTTCTAGGGACTCCGCTGCTTTAACACTTAGTTGCCTCACACAACAATCTATCCTCTTCACTGGAATTGAGTTATCAGAATTTTGGAACAAGCGAAAGTGGTCTCTTATAGCACTTTTAATCGATGAAGGTTGCTTGAAAGTTTTCCCACCAATCGATATTTGAGTGATCGAGTTGAAATTCCTTCTATTTGTTGCCGAGAGGTGGAAGAATTTAGTATTTTGATCTCCAACTTTAGCCCAATGAATCCGAGATTTCTAAAGCCACTCATGTTCCTCTTTCCTTATAGTGTTCCATAGTTCACCACGACAATTGTTCAGCTCTTGTCTGAGTTTCGGCAAGTTGACGCCCTTGAGAATTTCACACTCTAAGTCTTCACATTTCTTCTCAAGCATAGGGACATCTTGATTCTTCATTGATTTGCTGTTGAAGGCCCATTCTTTTGTTCTAATTTTACAATTTTTCAGCAACTGCATGACTCCCTTCCCTCCATTTTTGCTGCATTCATCTATGATCATTGAGCAGTATTCCCTATCGTCCGCCATGTGATTAAACCATTTGAAGGGTCTAGAACCCCAGTTCACCGAATCAATAGATAGGCATATCAGATTGTGATCGGAGATGCCTTTGGGAAGAGTCGATTGAACCAAGGATGGCCATATGCCTAGGAGTTCCGGGGACAGTAGGAATCTGTCCAATCTGCTACAAGAGGGAAATTCCCTGTAATTAGACCATGTGTATTCCCTATTCTGCAATGGTAAATCCATAATCTTCAATTGATCCAAAAAGTTCCTGAAGCTTTCGATCTCTGCTCTGTTGGTCTGCCCTCCTGATCTTTCTTCCACCGCTAGGACCGAGTTAAAATCACCTCCAATAAGGACCGGTCTATCCAACTCCGCCACTAATCTGGAAATTTCTTCAAACATAGCGTTTCTACTTAACAAATCCGAGGGGCCATAAACATTTATCAAAATGCAGTCAATGTCTTCTTTTAAGAGTTTACCCGACAGAACCATGAAATTTCTTTTGATGATCTCTTTCTCGCATTGGAAGAAACTAGAGTCCCACCATATAATCAAGCCTCCCGCTGAACCACAAGCCGGTGAAAATTTAGTTTGGAATTTCGAGTTTGACCCGCATATTTGCGAAATTAGCCTCATGTCTATTGCTGACAACTTCGATTCTTGAATAAACAACATCTTCAACCCAGAATTACGGATGAGTTTTTTTACTGCTGCCTTTTTCTCAAATTTTCCTAACCCACGCACGTTCCAAGAAATTATAAGGTTTTCCTTCATGAAAAAGTAAAGAACTCACTGGAATGGCGGCCGCGTGATTCAATCGCTTTTGGGATTCTCTATTTCCGCCAATCTCTCAATAACCATGTCTTTGTTTGCTTCGAAAGTCAGGCCTAGATTTTCGCAGACCTCCAAAGTGATAGCAGCTTCTTTAAGATAAGCTTCTTTTAGAACATTCGAATCCGCTAAATCTGTTGGAATCGATTTATTTTTGGTAAGCACTGGATTTTCTTGCCTTTTAGATTTACGCTCCAGGGAGTTTCCTCTTAATGTCGGTGACCAGAGAGAAGCCAAGTCAATCCCTGTGTTGGAAATAAGCTTTGGTTTTATCGAAAACAAGCCGAATCTGGGGTCCTAAGTGGGCCTCAGGGAGGAGCTTTGGCCCGAAGAGGCACCAGATATTGAGCCCTCTTGAATTTGTACCTCTATTAAATTGTCGTTGGGCCTATCACTCACTAGCCCATCTGCTTTGTTGGATGTTGTTGGATCCACTTTCAAATCATCTTTGAGTTTATAAACCATATTAGCCGCCATTTCCTCACATGGCTTTACACTGCAATGGTAGGGGCAGTTATTCCATCATTTAAAGCATCACTAGGCTCCATGTACTGGGAACTGAAAAATTCCCTCGGGCAATGGAAATCCGTTAAACCGTCATCAGAATCGGCATTTAGCTTTTCCGGCAGACTGTTCACATTCTCCTGATCTAACCAACATCGATTGTCTTCGAATTCAGCCGTTGTAACTTTGAGAGGAAAGTTTTCCCCTTGAATTTCGATGACTGCAATCGGTGGGATTTCAGAGAGACATCCAACGCCAATGAGGATTCGGGCTACATCCAGTCTAGTTCGGTTCAGCGTGTCTTCCTCAATTTTCACAAATTTTCCCCATCTACTGACAATCTCCTTGAACATGGGTTCCCTCCATGCGCATAATGGAATTCCTTCAAGACATGTCCAGACTAGCAATTTTTTACTGTTCATGAATGAATCCAATGAATCAATATCTGAGAACCATGTTTTGAGTAGCGACTCTTTCATATCCCAGAAAATGGATAGTTGTTCTTCTTCTTCAAAGCTTATTAACGCGAAGTATCCTGACCAACAGCTAACTTTAACCTTAAAGCCTTCTGATTGCAGTGCTTGTTGAATTAGGGCGGCATCATACATTCCTTTAATTTTCCCTACCACACTTAACTTCAGCTTCTTCAGACGAAGAGGCCTGCTCTTTTTCTGTGCCGTTTTTGGATGACGCCGCCGGAGGACAAGAGTTTGTATCAACTCCATTTTTGTTTCCTGTTTTTCCCAAGAGAGCATCTTTGTACGATACTCCAGCTCGGCGGGGGTGAAAACTTTTCTGCTGATAAGTTCTTTGTCTGTAGTTGACTTCATTCTTCCTTGTTGCTGCGTACTTGTCCCGGAAAACCTTAATATAGAAGCCATCCAATTTTCTGTTATGTGCCTTTTCGATTGCTTTTTTTGCTTCAGACTCTGATGAAAATCTCACGAAGCCAAACGTGCTCTTCATGCCTTCTCTTTTCGGGTTTCGGTATGCGATATACACATCTAGCACCTTACCATACATTTCGAATGCTTGTTTTAGTGTATTTGGGAGTATCCTCTTGCTGATGTAGTTGACGAACACAGATACGCCAGGTCTTGGTCTGAGATCTTCAAAGTTTTGCTTACCTGTTGACAGTCTCTTGAAACGGTATCTTTCCGCAGTGGGCAGAAAGTTTAGCTTAACTGTTGTCGGTCTCTTGAAACGGAAACTTTCCGCAGTGGGTAGAGAATTTCCGGCGTACCGACGACTCATAGTATCCTCTCGATTAAGCCTTTCTGCAGGGGTGAAGTGGTTTATCAAATTGACTTCTATTATCACATTAGTTTCTCCAAAAATGCCTTCATCTAAAGTTAAAAATTACACATTTTCTATTAAGTGTTAAAAAGTCACGAGCTCCATTTTTTCTATTTTTTTTGGAAATTTCACTATATTATGATACAAAAATATGATAAGTTAGATAAACATAAAAATTGAACCCAACAAGTGTCCCATTGGAAAAATGGATGATGTTCATCTTAAGAGACACGAGTTCAAAACACTTTGTTTACAAGGTGTATGTGCACCCTCAAAAGGTTAAAAATATGTATTAATAGATACTACCTTTTACGGGCTAAGGGGGTTGGTAGGACCATGTTTCATTTTTGTTAAACTTGTCATTTGGAGTAAACAAAGAAGATTCTGAGCCGTCAATAGTCGTGTTTTTAGTTAACATTAATAAAAAAGAAATTAAAATGTTGAAGAAGATTCAATCATGGAAGAGAAAAAGAGAAGTGGGAGAATGAAATTTGTCAAGTCATTGGAATGATTTTAATGAAAATAATTAGAAGTTTAGTAGTTATATTGTAAGTTTTAAAAATTTGGTGAACAAAATACAAATTAAACTTTAGGTGTTGTATCGTTTATATTATTGAACTTTTAGAATTTTCAATTATAGCACTAAACTTTAATTTTAGCTTCAATTATACCATTAATTTTCACGAGTTCATGGGTTGAGTCCGGGCCACAATTTTTAGATTGGTCGGGTATCCAGCCCGATTTCCTATTTTATTTTAATTTTTTAATTTATTAACCATTTATTTATTGATGCGAAACATCCAAACTAAACTAGTTCGGAAAAGATTTTAATGTAAGTTTTAGATACTTTGATGTGTTACAAACTTGAATGAAAATTTTAGGATTTTTTTTATATTTTAAATACTTTTAACAAACATGTATCGGATGGTTGACATGAATTTATGTGTGCTTAAATGTAATTAATTGTTTTTGATTTAGGTGTTAGAGGTCATGAATAGTTTAAGATTTGTAATTTGTATAAAAAAAGTTTGATCATGTAATATATACTTATTTATTTATTTATATTTCGGTCAAAACTACGGCTAAGTCACCCTGAACACTCTATGTAAAAGAATTTAAAAAAACGCGAAAACGAAAGAACAAAAGCGATGGCAAGTAAAGTAAAAAAGAGAAGGCATAGAGTGAATGCTGACTTGTATTCAATCTGAAGTGAAGTATGTAAAATGAAGTGGGGGTGAGCCTCCTTTTATAGCTGAAGCCCCCTACAATCAATGGTTGAGATTACATTACAATCAACGGTCCAGATCTGAGCCTATCTTCTCTACATCTCTGTTTAAATTTTAAACAAGAGATAATGTGGGATTTAATTACAAATAATATAAGTGATAAGTACAATGCCTTATCTAATTCACCATGGTAATTACTATGCTTTGTCTATTTCACCATGGTTGACGAGCCAGCTTTTCTGGGTCATATGGCAAGCCCAAAATGTGATAAAGATAGTCTTGGGTTGCCTTCAATGCACTTGTCTCGGTCGCGGGCTTGCGGTCCGTGACATTCTCCCCCACTAGTTCTAGCGACGCCCTCGTCGCGAGGTTAGAATTAAACTGGTCGGTCTGCTCTCGGAATCACCACAAGGCTTCGCTAGGTTCCCAACTAAGAATCAGGCACTAGTGTCCTCCCACAAGGACTGCTCGCATCGGCTCATACTGTCTTGTAACATTTTGCTCGCCATCAAAGCGTACATCTCGGTCGTAAGAGCCCTCTCTTACAAGTTGTGATTCGTCTTGCCTCAAACCCTCTTGATCCCCGATCAAAGGCTTAGTCACCACAATGTTGAACACACGATGATCTCGCAGAACTCTAAAAGACTTCTTGTGTTCTCGCCAAGTCTTTGAACTTCCTGAAGGGTTAGGTTTTTCGCACTCTAAACCCCACAAATACGGTAAATCAAACTGAAAACCACTCATAGTGTGTTTGAGATGTACCTCTCTCGAAATACTGTCAGCGTCATTCACTCTAAAGTGTATCAACCCATCTTTCTCCATGATGCTTGATGCTTTGGGCATTGTCCCTTATTCTCTCACGAAGTCCAATGCCACATTCACCTCGCCCAAAGGTGATTTCTCCAATGGGTTTCATGTCCCCAAGTGGCTTCGGCAACTCTTTCCCCTCTAAGGTAGTGTCTCCAATGGTAGCCTCCAAAGCGATGTCTCCTTGGCTCGGAGCATCCTCGACAAGCTGAATGGTTGTCAGCGTCTTGGTTCCTTTCCCATTGTCTCGCCAAATGAGCACGGTGCATTATTGTTTGGGATCTAAAATGCATACACCATCGACACAAGAAAGAATGAGAGCATCTAGACGATCAAGGAAGCTTAGTCCCAAAACAAAATCAAAATCATCTAAGTTGATTACCTTAAAATTTGCCTTGCCCTTCCATTCACCAATCTGCAGCTCAACATATCTTGCATCCCCAACAATCGGAACTTCTTCAAACTTCGCAATCTTGATCTTACCGGTTGACCCTTCAACTCTAAGACCAAGTTTTTTAGCAGCCTTTTTAGACATAAATAGATCGTTTGCCCCGGTGTCCACAAGGGCACTCCTCGATCGTCCCGCAACGATGATGTCGACAAACATCAACCTCTTTTGCTTCTGGCCTTTCCGCGTCCTGGCAGAACTCAATATCACTGAACCAAGTTTCGAAGCCTCACTACTCTCGGGCTTGCCTTCTCCCTTGGACGACTTGACTTGATTCGACCTCTATGGCCCCTTGTTTTGGTGACACTTTAGCTGTGCCTCTTCAACCCTCGACTTGACTGCCTTAACACTGGCAGTCGCACCAATCCTCATAGGCTTATCTTCTCGTTCGTCCTTCTCATGAGTGATGGCAACGATTTTATCCTTATGTGGACAGTCCCTCGCCAAGTGCCCTTCGGCATGACAATTTGTCGCGACCACTTTTTAGGGAGGCTTCGACTTTTTGGAAAAAAATTAAAAAAAAATACGGAGTCGCCACCAATATTTTTAAAAGGTGTGATTGGATCACTTTAAAACAAGGTTATTTTAATAAAACGTTTTGTTTTAATAAAACAACGGTTTTGGTCTGCGAAAAATCAAAAAACAGGTTCTGGGTCGGTTATGCGTGAGGGAAGAGTTAGCACCCCCACGACGCCCAAAATTGGTACCTAATTGGTTTTAAAATCGTTTTCAAAACTGGAATTTGCAAGTTCACAAAAGTTCGACTTTACTTGTCCGTTTAATGAATATCAGTCTATTTTAACGGTCTTATCGCCCAGGAGATGAACTTTAATCACCGCCAACATTTCTGGCGCTAACCCGTCATTCCTGTTTGATAAGACATCGCATTAAATTAATTACGCTTTTTTAAACAATATGAAAATTTAGTGTGTTGACCATTTTATATTTATTCTAAGTTTGATTATTTAAAAATCCTAAAAAAACGTCTAAGCCTTTTATTCTTAATTAAAAGTTTAAGTCTGCTTAAGGGTGTTTTATTTTTTTCATGAAGTAAATCTTTCAACAAACACGTATCTAACTAAGCTTTAGAACCTAGTCCTAAGTTTTAACCTATTTCTAAAAGAACAAGCAAGAAACTTATTTTTCCCTTTTATGTTTTTTCTTTTTTTATTATTTCTTTTTTTTAAAAAAAACCTTTGTTTCTTTTTTAAATTTTTAATTTTTTTAAAGTCAAGACCCTTCTTTTGACCTTTTTAATTTTTTTTAGCTTTTTTATTTTTTATTTATTTTTATTTCTATTTCCAATTTTTTTTTTCTTTAATGACTTTTTTCATTTGTTTAAAAAGTATTTCTTTAAAAGATAACTTTTTAAAATAAAACTTTACTTTAGAAAAGATTTTTCTCTATGTTTTTTTAAACTTTATTTCCCCTAAAATTCTAAGCTTTATTTAAAACTTTTTTTTAAAAAATATTTCTTTTTTTTTTGAAAACTTATCACTTATTTAAAAAAAACTTATTTACTTTTCCTCTAAAAAAACTTATTTAACCACCTTTATTATTACAACTATATTTCCAAAAATTACACCTTTGTTGTGAATAATGTGAAAACAAGAACAAGAAGAAATAGGAACAAAATAAGATGAGAGAAAAGAAAGAGATTTGTATTATTCTGAATATTGACTTATGTACAATGCCATCAGTAAATCATCTATTTATAGGCATAAGAAGTACATAATACATTAAACTCTAATTAATGTAGATAATATTCCTAATGATAAAATAATTCAAATCTCCTTTGATAAAGTCCTTATCATGATAGACATCCACATAGATAAATATTCATAACACTCCCCCTTGGATGTCTATGATCGAGCATTATGAGGATCAGATAAGTATCTTGCATCCGCAAAACCAACCAATTCTGTTTTGGATAGACTGGAGAAAAATAATCTCATGTCTTTCGTACCTTGAAGATAACGAAATATGTGTTTGACCTCATTCCAATGTCTTCGGGTTGGGCATGAACTAAATCTTGCCAATAAATTGACAGCAAACGATATGTCAGGTCGTGTGTGACTAGAAAGATACATTAATGCACCAATAGCACTTAAGTATGGCACTTCTGGACCAAGAATATCTTCATCCATCTCTCGAGAACGGAATGGATCTTTGTTAACATCAAGTGACCTAACAACCATAGGAGTGCTCAATGGATGTGCGTTATGCATGTAAAATTTCTTTAGCATTTTTTCTATGTATGTTGATTGATGCACAAGGATTCCATCCTTTAAGTGCTCAATTTGTAATCCAAGACAGAATCTTGTTTTCCCAAGATCTTTCATTTCAAATTCTTTCTTTAAACATTCTACTGTTAATGAGATCTCTTCAGGAGTCCCAATAATATTCAAATCATCAACATACACAGCAATAATAACAAATCCAAAGCTAAATTTCTTAATAAAAATGCATGGAGAAATTGGATCATTCTTATAGCCTTCTGCTAATAAGTATTCACTGAGGCGATTATACCACATGCGCCCAGATTGTTTTAATCCATAAAGGGATCTGTTCAATTTGATTGAATAATATTCTCGAAAACCTGAATTAACTGCTTCAGGCAGTTTGAAACCTTCCGGAAGTTTCATATAAATATTATTATCAAGAGGCCCATACAAATAGGCTGTAACAACATCCATTAAGCGGAGATTAAGTCTTTCTTTTATTGCCAGACTAATCAAAAATCTAAAAGTGGTTGCATCTACCACTAGGGAGTATGTTTCTTCATAATCAATTCCCGGTCTTTGTGAGAATTCTTGTGCAACCAAACGAGCTTTATATCTCGCAATTTCCCCTTTTTCATTTCTCTTTCTCACAAAAACCCATTTATACCCCATAGGTTTTACACCTTCCGGTGTACGGACTACAGGCCCGAATACTTCTCTTTTTGAAAGAGATTTTAGTTCCGCTTCAATTGCCTCTTTCCATTTTGGCCAATCATCTCTTTGCTTATATTGTTCAATTGAAAATGATTCATGATCCACATTATCATTCAAAATCTCTAGTGCTATATTGCATGCAAAAGTATTATCGACGTCAATTTTGTTTCGGTTCCACTTGTTACCAGACATGACATAATTTTTTGAGATCTCATCATTATCAGGTACCTAATTCATGTCTAATGTCTCTTTTGGAGACCTATTAATCTCTTCTCGAGATTTTTCATAATCCATTGATTCCTCGATTAGACCATCACATGATATAGCTCCTTTTCTTTTTCGAGGATTTTTATCTTTGGAACTTACTGGTCTACCACGCTTCATGCATGCGTTTGACTCATTAGCAACTAGAGTTTGTCCTTCTGGGACATCAATTTTAATCGGAGCATTCACATCTGGTATATGTGACTTAGTCACTTTTTTAGGGTCAGCAAAAGCATCTGGCAATTGATTTGCTAAGTTTTGCAAATGAATTATCCTTTGAACTTCTAGTTCACATTGTTGGGTACGTGGATCAAAATGAGATAACGATAATTCATTCCAACTTATTTCTTTTCCCAACTGTTTATTTTCTCCATTAATGTTGGGAAAACTGACTCATTAAAATGACAATCGGCAAATCGAGCTGTAAATAAATTCCCCGTCAAAGGCTCAAGATATTTAACTATCGAAGGGGATTCAAAACCGACATATATTCTCAACCTCCTTTGAGGACCCATCTTTGTGCGTTGTGGTGGAGCAATCGGAACATATACCGCAAATCCAAAAATTCTAAGATGAGAAATATTTGGTTCCTGGCCAAAAACCATTTGTAATGGGGAGATATTATGATAACTTACAGGCCTGATGCGAATCAATGATGATGCATGTAAAATGGCATGTCCCTATGCAGAAATCGGTAGTTTTGACTTCATTAGTAACGGTCTTGCAATTAATTGAAGTCGTTTGATAAATGACTCCGCAAGACCATTTTGTGTATGAACATGCGCTACAGGGTGTTCAACACTTATTCCAATCGACATGCAAAAATCATCAAAAGTCTGAGAAGTAAATTCACCAGCATTATCAAGACGAATTGTCTTTATAGGGGATTCTGGAAAATGTGCTCGTAATTTTATCAACTGAGCAAGTAACCTCGCAAATGCCAAGTTGCGGGTTGATAGCAAGGATACATGTGACCATCTAGTCGATGCATCGATTAAAACTAGAAAATATCTAAATGGTCTACAAGAAGGGTGTATGGGCCCACATATATCACCATGTATCCGTTCTAGAAAATTGATAGACTCATAATTTATTTTAGCTGGTGACGGTCAAATAATTAGTTTGCCTTGAGAACAAGCATCACATGAAAAGGCATTACTTTGAAGAATCTGTTGGTTCTTCAATGAGTGACCACATGAATTGTCGATAATTTTTCGCATCATATCGAACCGGGATGGCCTAACCGGTCATGCCAAATAATAAAGTTATCAGTAAACTTATAGTTTACAATAGCATGTGTTTCAATTGCACTAATTCTTGTGTAGTACAATCCGGATGACAGTGCATGTAATTTTTCTAAAACTTTCTTATTGCCTTGAGTTATACTTATAATATAGAGATATTCAGTATCTCCTTGACAACTACTCTCAATATGATATCCATTATTGCGAATATCTTTAAAACTTAATAAGTTTCTTTGCAACTTTGGAGAGTATAGCGCATTATGAATATGGAATAGAGTTCCATTTGGCAATAACATATTTTCTCTTCCGGAGCCTTCTATAATATTAGCACTTCCGGATATAGTACTCACATTATTCCCTTGCATTGTTAAATGGGAAAAATTTCTTGTGCTTAAGTATAGTATGAGTACTTGCACTGTCCGCTAAGCATAAATCGTCACCATTTTTGGCGGATTGTATTTGAGACGAAACCATATTCTTCAAAGAAAAATAAAATAAATATTACAAAATATTCAAAATATAAATTAAATAAATAACATCCATGAATTTTATTCTTATATATATAATTCCTAATAAAATATTATATCTTTCTAACAAATTTTTCCTAAAATAATAATAAACATAAACAAAACAAAAAAAATAAAAATCAAGTATTCTTCTTAGGGGAAATAAGGAAATCATTAACATCTATATCTGTAAAGCCATAATCACCATTGCTAGTGCTAGTAATGCCATAATCATCTTTGCCAAGGCCATAATCATCTTTGTCATTGATATAAACAAAATTTGTTTCAACTTTCTTTCCTTTATCGTTGATTGACTGTTGGTAAAGATCCACAAGATACTTTGGCACACGGCAAGCACGGGCCCAATGATTTAAGCTGCCACATCGATGACACATAGATTCCTCTTTCTTGGATTGATCTTTTACACTATTTTCATCTTTATTGTTCCACTTACAGTGGGTATAGTTATTTTTAAAATGACCACCTCGCCTATGTCCTCGACTGTGACTACGACCACGACCACGCTCATAGTTATGACCACGATTGTTGGTGTAACCTTTATTTCTTTCGCTATAAAATGTCGCATTCGCTTCAGGGAATGGAGCGGAGCCAGTTGGGCGATATTCATGATTCTTCATCAGTAGCTCACTGTTTTGCTCAGCCACAAGAAGGCAAGAAATTAACTCAGAATATTTCTTAAAGCCTTTTTCTCGATATTGTGTCTGAAGGACAACATTGTTTGCATGAAAAGTGGAGTATGTTTTCTCTAACATATCCTCATCAGTAATAATTTGACCACATAACTTCAATTGTGAAGTAATACGAAACATAGCAGAGTTATACTCGCTTACTGATTTAAAATCTTGCAATATCAGATGCAACCAGTCATATCGAGCTTTAGATAGAATAACAGTTTTCTGGTGGTCATATCGTTCCTTTAGATTATTCCAAAGAATAAGAGGATCTTTCACCGTTAAATATTCTGATTTCAACCCCTCGTGGAGGTGACGGCGAAGAAGTATCATGGCTTTGGCCTTATTTTGGGCAGATTCTGCATTCCCCTCTTTAATGGTATTTCCCAGACCATTAGCATCTATGTGTATTTCGGCATCTAAGATCCAGGATAAATAATTCTTTTTGGAAATATCAAGAGCCAAAAACTCAATCTTTGCAAGATTTGCCATTGATGTACTATAAAAGACAAACAATCAAATTAGATTAATTATAAGTTACAATATATAATCGAAAAACAACAGAAAAGAAGATTTAATCCTCATACACGACATTGTTAAAGCTGTCCACAAGGTCATTTAAAAACCTCCTTTGAGACCAGTAGCCTCGCGGAACGAGATGTCCAGCCAATATACTCGGATTAAACCATTAAAATAAATAACATATAAATTCCTTGTATATACGCATTGTATGAATTAAAACAAACCAACATATAATTTATAATAACCAAACATGGCAAATTAAAACAAAATAAATAACAAGTTGGATTAATTAAGTAAATATTATTATTTGTTATATAATAGAAGTCATAAATACCAACAGACAGATGATAACATACAAATGATAACAGATGGATAATTAAGTAAATATTAAACAAAACTGATTACTCTCCTTTAATACCAGCGAAGAACAATTTTATCATTATAGGTATGACTTTGTTAGCTTATATTAATTAAATTGATTAATAAAATATTAAACAAAATAAATAACAACACATGGATGATAACATAAGCAAGGAATTAATTATATATTGTTTTAATTTATTATTGTATATATATTATTTTATAAATTGACATATATAAGATGGAAAAAAGAATATACCAGATAAATCTTTGGAGAAGCTTGATTTGTAACTAAAATCTTCTGAGCAAACTCGTGCTGATAACGTGTTGTGAATAATGTGAAAAACAAAAACAAGAAGAAATAGGAACAAAATAAGATGAGAGAAAAGAAAGAGATTTGTATTATTCTGAATATTGACTTATGTACAATGCCTTCAGTAAATCATCTATTTATAGGCATAAGAAGTACATAATACATTAAACTCTAATTAATGTAGATAATATTCCTAATGATAAAATAATTCAAATCTCCTTTGATAAAGTCCTTATCATGATAGACATCCACATAGATAAATATTCATAACATCCTTTTATTTTTCCTACAAATTAAGCTCTTTTTATTATTTTTTTCACCCATGAATTATTATGTTCTAATTAAATCCCTTAATTTTTGTTTTTTATTTAAAACAACTTTAATTCTTTTTTTATTCTTACATTTTAAAATAACACTTTTTAAGGTTCAATTATTTCATATCTAAAGATCAAAACTCCTAAAACAACATTTTTAAAGCATGCAAGATTTCTAAAACATTAAACTAAACAAATAATCGAAAATTTAGAACAAAAACATTACTGGAACCGTGAAACGATTTTCCAACTTCAAATATCACAACCGAAAAGCGAAGAACTCGAATGCGATCTTCCACGAACTGCTTCCCAAACTCCTTCGGAAAATTGCCCCAAACTCGAACTTCACCTAAAAATTTCAACAACCTCAGAGAAAACTTTAGAGAAATTTCAGATTATTTTTAAGCTTTGTTTTTTTGCTTTTCAAGTGTGTTGAACAAAAGAGAAAATGAGCCTATTTATACTTGAATTTGAGCTTGCAAAACAAGCAAGAATCCACATTTAATCCCCAAATTGGAGCCTAAATCATACAAAAGGCTTGATCCTCGGCAAAACCCCTCAAAAATATCCTCGGCAAACTAAGCTCAACAAACTTTCGGACATGGTTCCTCAATGACTGTGCATCCTCCTGCTTGAGACGCCTTATCTTTGATCGTGCCTTATCTTTGAAATGATGTGGATAGAACTACTCCTTGAACTCATCTTGGAACTCCTTCCAAGTCTCGATGGCAGTATCCCCACACTTCACATCTTCGCACCTATTTCGCCACCATGTTTGTGCAAGATAAGTTAAATAAACAGTACCAATGTTTACCGTCTTGACATCCTCCTCGATACCCATGGCTTTGAAGTATTGGTCCATCCCCCAAAAGAAATTCTCCATTTCTTGGGCGGACGTCGTCCCCTTGAACTTTTCTGGTTTGGGGATATCACCCACAGCTTAGGGTGTTGCGGTCATCATGCTATTCCCAACCGCAACCTTCAACACGAGCAACTCGGTCTTGAGCAGCTCCACTTTCTTCTTCAGATTAGCATCCTTGGACTCGAAACTCTTTTCCTTGAGCTTCTCGACCTCTTTTTTTAGAGCTATCACTATAGCCTCTAAGGAAACGCCACGCCCGACCATCTTCACATCCAATCCATTAAGAGCCTCTTGAACTTCCTCTTGGATCCCTTCCACGGACTCAAGCTTCTCAAGATCCAACGAACCCAGCTTCTCAAGGTCTACGGACTCTAGTTGTTCCATCACCACCTTGACCTCCGCCATGGATTCCTCATGTAACACCCGGGTTTGGAGGTCGGGTGAAATTAAAATATTATGTTGGGCCTCGTATTTTCAAAACAAATAAATTTATGTTGGGCTTGTTTTAAATTAAAACCCAATTAGCCATGGATTTCATGCTCTTGTGAATATCCCATTTCATTAAGGGTAGTTAGGTCTTTTGGCTTTTAAAAATAAAACACCCATTTTTCATCATCTTCTTCCCCCTCCCCTTCAAAAATCTCACGACTACTTCTCCTTCCATGGGAGTTCACTATTCCATCACCACTCGCCTTCATCTTTGAAGATATTTGAAAGGTAATTGTGTTTTTGACTTGCCCTTACCTTCCTCTCCATTCCTATACCTTTAGTTTTCATTAAAACCCATTGTATTACATTTTGAGGTTTTTGGGTTTTGAAATAAAAATGATAACTTTGATAGTTTTTAGTTGAATTTTCGATTTGTTATTGTTAGATAAGTTATTTACTACCCAAAAGGTCCAACATACCTAATTTTTACAAGGTTTTATAATGATTTTCGGATATGGGTTTTAGTGGGGATTTAGAGGGGTTTAAAGATGAGTTTTTGGGCTGTTTTAGTATGAGAATCGATGGCTGATGGTTGTATGATGGTTAGGGGTTATTTTGGAAGCTATTAGGTGTGTTAAAAGTGTTGGAAACATTGGTTCTTTGCTGAGTTTAAGGGCTGCTCGAAAATGGTGTTTTGAGAGTGTTTTGGGTCAAGTATTAGCTTGAATTGTGTTCCGGGTTTACTCAGTTGAATTATGGACTGAAATGTGATTGTTTTGCTTGTGTTTGATTGATAGCATCAAGGTTTTGTGTTGGTGAAACCTCGCATTCGAATCTGGAACCGTTGGGAGCTTGATCGGTTGTTTGCTAGTGTTTGGAAAGTCTGGTGAGTGGTTCTTCGACTTTAAATTGGTTTTCAAATGCTGGTTCGAGCATGTGGACCTAGGTCGGGCTTGGTAAACCCGCCTAGAGTTGGGATTAGATTGGTAGTCTAATCTCAAGCTTTAGTTAGAAACCTTTGGATGGACTATGAATGTTGTGATTATGCCTCGTACGTTATTTGTGATTAATGTTGATATGAACATTGTGGCTATGTGTGATAATGAGGCATGATGTTTTGTTTATGCATCGTGATATGCATGTATTCAATGGAATGTGGGTGCATGATGGTAAATAATGGTGAGTACGTGCTAAGCACGAAAATTGGTAAGAATGTTGTGGGGTTTAGCTTTGAATGAGTTAGTATTGGCACTAGTATGCTTGGGTACAAATGATCGATCATTAGGATGTTTAGTGTGCACATGAGTGTCGAAATGCGCACGTGGTCTTGGTGATGGTAGTCATCAAGATGGAGTACGGGTACGCCCGAAAATCTTCTTTTATAATTTAATCGGTGATTAGTGGAATCCCATCGATGAGGCGTGAGGATGAGTGGAATCCCCTCCGCGTGAAACGGTGATGAGTGTAATCCCACCATAAGGTAATGGTTGAGTTGTTGGATGTGAGTTCCAACGGTTGTTATCCGCGTATTTGGGTCATAGCTAGGTGCCAATACATTTGTTAAATGTGATTCCATATGGTTGTATTTATGGACATGTTGAGCATGTCATGATATTTGATGATATGTTCATGCATTTTATATAATGACTCTTGTGGCTTCGAATGCAAGAAAACAAGCATTCTTCCTTGATTTGTTGCTCGTGCTTGGACCCTGCATTGTCGAGGTTTGTTTTATGAGCTTACCCTCACTAAGCTCTACGCTTACGCTCTCTTTTGTTCGACAATACAGATCCATAGTTCGTGGGTTGCTTGTGCAAGGAAAAGGCCTCCAAGTGTGCTATTGTGCTTTTGCTATCTTCAAGTATGGACTTTTAAGTAATTGATGTAATAGTTAAGCAATGGGGATTTGTGTTGTTGTTGTGTTAGGAGCTTGTTTAGACTCCTTTGATATGTTGACGTTTTGTTTATGGCTTGCTTATGCCTTGTATGTTGGCCTTGTGCCCCTATCATGAATGCTTGGGTGTATGTTTTGTTCTAAGGCATGAAACCTTAATATGCTATGTATTCCTCTTTTGGTGAATGCTTGGTTCCTTAAATGCATGGCCTTTTCATGTATGTTAAGTGTTTAAGCATGCTTGTACTAGGGTGTATGCCTCTAGAGTTGTGTTTACATGTCGTGTCTTGCTTCTGGAAGTCGTTGGGGCCGTTTGGGATCGTTTAGAGATGATTAAAACTGGTTTTGGAAACTCACTGATTGCAGGCGTTTCGGAACGAGGGAAGCTGTTTCGGAACGGGTGTGGTTCCAGGGACACCCGTATCGGAATGCTTTCCGGTACGATTTGGCTACTGTGAACCCCTATTCCGATACGTGTTTCGAAATGATTTGGCTACTGTGAGGGCCTGTTCCGGAACGTGTTTCGGAACGTCTAGGTGAAATGGACACCTGTTCTAAAACGGGGTGGATGCATGTCAGTACGGGTGGTTGGCTTTTTAAACTGGGCCCGTCTTACAAAACGGGCAAGCCTGTTTCGAAACACATGCCTGAAAATGGGGCTTTTGACATCTCAAAAGGTTCTCAAGTGTTGGGCTTAAGCCCAGTTTGATGTTAGTCTTCTTGCGAGTCTTTTTTTCCGCTGTCCCTTCTCACACAGGTCTAATTGAATCCATCTAGACAAGATAATAAATGAAAAAGTTTTCTCGGGTTGTTAACCGAAGTTGAGCCTTAACGGGTTTCGCCTCGGTTATCCCTGTGTAGCCCACTCGGACCGGTCAGTCGCCCGGGCCAGGATGAGGGGGTTACACTTGTTGGTACCAGGGCCTGAGGTTTCCGAGACCTCGGGCAGGTAAGTGAGGTAAGTTAAATTCTTGTATTGCAATTGCACGGTGTTTGCTTACCATGTAAGTATGTTTGCTTGCTTATCAAGTATGCCTTGATGCTTGTTTGATTGATCGTTGGTGTATGTTGTTTGAAGCATGTTGAGTATAGTCCTATTGCTTCTATTACATCGAAAAAAGGATTTTTAAGTGAGGGAAACATACTTGAGCCACTTGGACCCTTGCCCTTGCTAACCCGATTTTTGTATGTTGTTGTTGTAATTGTTATCTGTGAGCTGTTATGTCGAGGCCTAGAGGTAGACCTAGGTTTGTTCGTCAGGAACCCCATGTTGCGGCTCCTGTTAATGCGTCGGTGGTTGGAGTAGAGGCTCCTGTGGAAGAGCCTGCTGTTGGAGTCAGAGTTCCACCGCCACCACCTCCTTAGCCTGATATGGAAGGCGAGGCTGGAGCTGAGGGAACGGGACCTCAGGTTGGCCAGGGTGGCCAAGGTCATGCAGGGATAGACATGGTTCCGCTAGTTCAAGCTATAGTGGGAGCGTTTCAGGCTGCAGTTGCTGGGGCTCAGGCTGCAGCTCAGCCGAGAGGGGATGATGCTAGCTTACCTTTAGAGAGGCTCTATAGCCTCGGAGCAGATGAGTTCAGGGGATCTACGCCAGAGAGATCAGAGTTGTGGCTAGAGAAGACAGTCCGTATTTTGGCTCAGATGGGATGTGTTGGGGCTTGTAAGTTCGGCTGTGTAGTTTCGTTGCTTTAGGGTGATGCCTACACCTGGTGGGTCATCATTACTACCGGCGTGCCTGAGGCCGAGATCAGTTGGAACTTCTTTGAGACTACTTTCAGAAAGAGGTATTTGGGCCCGAGATATATAGATGAGAAGAAGCGGGAGTTCACGGCTCTTGTTCAGGGAGACACATTAGTGACAGATTATGAGATCCGCTTCGTCTGATTGAATCATTATGATCCGAAGTTGGTTCCTACTGAGAGGGACCGTTGTGATCGGTTCAGGTATGGACTTCATGAGGAAGTCAAGAGGTACACCTTGGCTACTAATTATTCTGATTTTGATGTCTTGGTCGCTAGGGCCAAGGACATCGAGCATAGCTTGGGGATGACTAAGCGTTCGGGAGGATCCAGTTTAGGGAAGAGGCACAACAACTTTGATCGTGGTGATGCCAAGAGGCATCGGGGCAGTGGACATCAGTTTGACCATAGGCGTGGCGGTGGCCACCATGGTAGAGACCATCAGGGCCAGAGAGCTGGAGGGCGTTTGCCCAAGTGTGCCTGTTGTGGGAGACAACTTTCAGGAGAGTGTTGGGGAAACTATCATGCTTGTTGGAACTGTGGGTCGAGAGACCACTTCAGGAGAGAGTGTCCGCATCAGGCGACACAGGCACCGATTCAGGCACAGGCTCCTGCGAGAGCGATTGACTATCAGAGAGGTCGTGGGCGTGGTCGTGGTTACTTCTAGCCGAGGGCTGATGCACCTAGGATAGAGGCACCGAGGAATCTTGCTCATGTTGTGGCAGTTCAGCTAGAGGCCGGTGGACCAACTAGAGTCTATGCACACAGAGAGGCATGGAATGACACAGATGTGATAGCAGGTAATTTTGAGTTACAGTCCATGTCTTTGCTTTCCTTAGATGATTCGAGTTCCACGCATTCTTACATTTTGAGTGAGCATGCAAAGAAGTTAGACATACCTGTTAAGATTTTAGACGTAGGGATGCATGCGACTAGTTCCTTCGGTGAGACAGTTGTAGTTAGACAGATATATAGGAGGTGTCCGTTGAAGATTCAGGGTCATGTGTTTCCGGTTGATATGATGGAACTTCCGTTCTACGTTTTTGATTTCATTTTGGATATGGATTGGTTGGTTGAGCACAGAGCTAGTGTAGATTTTGAGACAAAGAGAATTTCGTTGAAGCTTTCCGATAGCTACGAGGTAGTGGTAGTAGACGAGAACGTTAAGTTCTTGTCGAACGTTGTGTCAGCTTTAGAGGCTCATAGGTTGATGGACTCCGATTGTGGGGCTTATTTAGCGTATGTGATGAATTCGAATATGAGTGAGGTTAGACCGAAAGATATCATGACAGTTTGTGATTATTCGGATGTGTTTCCAGAAGAGTTACCGGGTTTGCCTCCTGACAGAGATGTAGAGTTTGTGATTGAGACTGTTTCAGGGTCTACTCCAGTTTCTATTGCTCCGTACCGTATGGCTCCGAAAGAGTTGAAAGAGTTGAAAAGTCAGCTTTAGGAGTTGTTAGACCGAGGTTTTATTAGGCCCAGTAGTTCGCCTTGGGGTGCTCCCGTGTTGTTTGTGAAGAAGAAGGATTGCAGTTTGAGGATTTTTATCGACTACAGGCAGTTGAACCAGCTGACAGTAAAGAACAAGTATCCGTTGCCTCGTATAGATGACTTTTTTGATCAGTTGAGAGGTGCCTCAATGTTTTTGAAGATAGATTTGAGATCAGGGTACTATTAGTTGAAGGCAAAAGAGTGTGATGTTCCGAAGACAGCTTTTAGGACTAGATACGGTCATTATGAGTTCCTTGTGATGCTGTTTGGGCTCACGAATGCACCATCAGCTTTCATGGACATGATGAACAGAGTTTTTTGAGACTATCTAGACCGATTTGTAGTTGTTTTCATAGACGACATCCTTGTGTACTCGAGATCAGAAGAAGAACATGATGAGCATTTGAGACTTGTTTTGCAGAGATTGATGAGTAACCAGTTGTATGCTAAGTTGAGCAAATGCGAGTTATGGATTAGAGAGGTTGTGTTTCTTGGCCATGTGGTATCAGCTGAAGGTATCCGTGTTGATCTGACGAAGATTGAAGCCATTGTTGAGTGGAAACAACCTAAGTCAGTGACCGAGATTAGGAGTTTCCTAGGACTAGCTGGTTACTGTAGGAGGTTCGTTGATGGTTTCTTTAGAGTAGCTGCTCCGTTGACTAAATTGTTGCAAAAAAGAGTGAAGTTTGAATTGTCAGATGCGAGACAGAGTGCTTTTGAGAAGTTGAAAGAGGATTTGACGAATGCTCCAATGTTGGTACAGCCAGTTTCAGGGAAAGAGTTCGTGATCTATAGCGATGCTTTCTACGTAGGTTTAGGTTGTGTTCTGATGCAAGAAAAGAGAGTTCTGGCTTATGCTTCGAGACAGTTGAAGGTTCACAAGAAGAACTACCCTACACACGATATTGAGTTAGCAGCAGTTGTGTTTGCATTGAAGATTTGGCGTCACTATTTGTATGGTGAGAAGTGCATGGTTTACACTGATCATAAAAGCTTGAAGTATTTGATGACTCAGAGGGAGTTGAACTTGAGGCAGAGAAGATGGCTTGAATTGTTCAAAGACTATGATTTGACTATTGAGTACCATCCGGGTAACGCAAATGTAGTGGCCGATGCGTTGAGCAGAAAAGTTGCAGTTGAGTTGCGAGCTATGTTTGCTAGACTGAGTGTATTAGGGGATGGTGGTTTGATTACAGAGTTGCAAGTGAAGCCTTCGTTGATTCAGATGATCAGAGAGAAATAATTGCAAGACGTATCTTTAGCTTCACATGTTCAGGACATTGTAGAAGGTAGACCGACAGAGTACAGTTTCAGTGATGAGAATGTGTTGTGTTTCAGAGACAGAGTGGTTGTACCTGAAGATGTTGAGTTGAGACGTATGATTCTGAGCGAAGCACATTCGAGTCCTTTTTCGATGCATCCGGGCAGTACTAAGATGTACCGGGATCTGAATAATGTTTATTTCTAGGTTGGCTTGAAAAAGGATGTAGCCAAGTATGTGAGCTGTTGCATGGTTTGTCAGAGAGTAAAGGCAGAACATCAGGTTCCTTCAGGTTTGTTACAGCCTTTGAAGATTCCGGAATGGAAGTGGGAAAGAATCACTATGGACTTTGTGTCAGGGTTGCCGTTGTCTCATTCGAAGAATAATTCTGTTTGGGTAATAGTTGATAGATTCACTAAGTGTGCTCATTTCTTAGCAGTGAACACCACAAATTCCTTAGACAAGTTGGCAGATTTGTACATCCACGAGATTGTGAGACTTCATGGAGTTCCGAAGTCTATTGTATCAGACAGAGATCCGAGATTCACATTGAGGTTCTGGAGTTGTTTGCATAGTGCCCTAGGTAGTCGTTTGCATTTAAGTACTTTTTATTATCCGCAGTCAAATGGCCAGTCAGAACGAGTGATACAGATGCTAGAGGATATGTTTCGTTGTTGTGTGATCGATTTCCAGGGTTCTTGGGAGAAGCATTTACCCTTAGTCAAGTTTGCTTACAACAACAGTTACCAAGCAAGTATCCAGATGGCTCCTTATGAGGCATTGTATGGTAGACGATGTAGGACTCCGATCTGTTGGGCCGAAACGGGTCAGAAATTGTTACCTATGCCGGATTTGCTTAAGGGGACTACTGATAAGGTGAAGTTGATTTGTGACCGTTTGAAAGCAGCTTCTGATCGTCAGAAATCTTACGCAGATTTGAAGAGAAAAGAGATTGAGTTTTCAGTGGGTGAGAAAGTGTTTCTGAAAGTCTCTCCGTGGAAGAAGGTAATGCGATTTGGCCGGAAAGGCAAGTTGAGTCCGAGGTTTATTGGTTCGTATGAGATAGTTAAGCGAATTGGGCCAGTAGCTTACCGTTTGAGATTGCCTTCAGAGTTAGAGAAGACCCACGATGTTTTCCATGTGTCGATGCTTAGGAGATATAGATCAGATTTGTCTCATGTTATGCCCGTTGAGAAGATAGAGTTGAATCCAGATTTGACCTACAATGAAGATCCGGTTGAGATACTGGCTTCTGATAGCAAGGTGTTGCGTGGTAAGACCATAGAGTTGGTCAAGGTATTGTGGCGACATAGAGGCGTGGAAGAGGCCACGTGGGAGAGGAAAGATGATATGTTTGAGCAGTTTCCGTACTTGTTTACGTCAGGTAATTTCGGGGACAAAATTCCTTAAGTGGGGGAGAGTTGTAACACCTGGGTTTGGGGGTCGGGTGAAATTAAAATATTATGTTGGGCCTCTTATTGTCAAAACAAATAAATTTATGTTGGGCTTGTTTTAAATCAAAACCCAATTAGCCATGGATTTCATGCTCTTGTGAATATCCCATTTCATTAAGGGTAGTTAGGTCTTTTGGCTTTTAAAAATAAAACACCCATTTTTCATCATCTTCTTCCCCTTCCCCTTCAAAATCTCACGACAACTTCTCCTTCCATAGGAGTTCACTATTCCATCACCATCCTCTTTCATCTTTGAAGATTTTTGAAAGGTAATTGTGTTTTTTACTTGCCCTTACCTTCCTCTCCATTCCTATACCTTTAGTTTTCATTAAAACCCATTGTATTACATTTTGAGGTTTTTGGGTTTTGAAATAAAAATGATAACTTTGATAGTTTTTAGTTGAGCTTTCGATTTGTTATTGTTAGATAAGTTATTTACTATCCAAAAGGTCTAACATACTTAATTTTTACAAGGTTTTATAATGATTTTCGGATATGGGGTTTAGTGGGGTTTTAGAGGGGTTTAAAGATGAGTTTTGGGGTTGTTTTAGTGTGAGAATCGATGGCTGATGGTTGTATGATGGTTAGGGGTTATTTTGGAAGCTATTAGGTGTGTTAAAAGAGTTGGAAACATTGGTTCTTTGCTGAGTTTAAGGGCTGCTCGAAAATGGTGTTTTGAGAGTGTTTTGGGTCAAGTATTAGCTTGAATTGTGTTCCGGGTTTGCTCAGTTGAATTGTGGACTGAAATGTGATTGTTTTGCTTGTGTTTGATTGATAGCATCAAGGTTTTGTGTTGGTGAAACCTCGCATTCGAATCCGAAACCGTTGGGAGCTTGATCAGTTGTTTGCTAGTGTTTGGAAAGTCCGGTGAGTGGTTCTTCGACTTTAAATTGTTTTTCAAATGTTGGTTCGAGCATGTGGGCCTAGGTTGGGCTTGGTAAACCCGCCTAGAGTTGGGATTAGATTGGTAGTCTAATCTCAAGATTTAGTTAGAAACCTTTGGATGAACTTTGAATGTTTTGTTTATGCCTCGTACGTTATTTGTGATTAATGTTGATATGCATATTGTGGCTATGTGTGATAATGAGGCATGATGTTTTGTTTATGCATCGTGATATGCATGTATTTGATGGAATGTGGGTGCATGATGGTATATCATGGTGAGTACGTGCTAAGCACGAAAATTGGTAAGAATGTTGTGAGGTTGAGCTTTGAATGAGTTAGTACTGGCACTAGTATGCTTGGGTACAAATGATCGATCATTAGGATGTTTAGTGTGCACACGAGTGTCGAAATGCGCATGTGGTCTTGGTGATGGTAATCATCAAGATGGAGTACGGGTACGCCCGAAAATCTTCTTTTATAATTTAGTCGGTGATGAGTGGAATCCCATCGACGGGGCGTGAGGATGAGTGGAATCCCCTCCGCGTGAAACGGTGATGAGTGTAATCTTACCGTAAGGTAATGGTTGAGTTGTTGGATGTGAGTTCCAACAGTTGTTATCCGCGTATTCGGGTCATAGCTAGGTGCCAATATGTTTGTTAAATGTGATTCCATATGGTTGTATTTATGGACATGTTGAGCATGGTTTGATATTTGATGATATGTTCATGCATTTTATATAATGACTCTTGTGGCTTCGAACGTAAGAAAACATGCATTCTTCCTTGGTTTGTTGCTCGTGCTTGGACCCTGCACTGTCGAGGTTTGTTTTATGAGCTTACCCTCACTAAGCTTTACCTTTACGCTCTCTTTTGTTCGACAATGCAGATCCTTAGTTCGTGGGTTGCTTGTGCAAGGAAAAGGCCTCCAAGTGTGCTATTGTGCTTTTGCTATCTTCAAGTATGGACTTTTAAGTAATTGATGTAATAGTTAAGCAATGGGGATTTGTGTTGTTGTTGTGTTAGGAGCTTGTTTAGACTCCTTTGATATGTTGACGTTTTGTTTATGGCTTTGCTTATGCCTTGTATATTGGCCTTGTGCCCCTATCATGAATGCTTGGGTGTATGTTTTGTTCTAAGGCTTGAAACCTTAATATGCTATGTATGACTCTTTTGGTGAATGCTTGGTTCCTTAAATGCATGGCATTTTCATGTATGTTAAGTGTTTAAGCATGCTTGTACTAGGGTGTATGCCTCTAGAGTTGTGTTTACATGTCGTGTCTTGCTTCTAGAAGTCGTTGGGGTCGTTTAGAGATGATTAAAATTGGTTTTGGAAACTCACTAGTTGTAGGCGTTTCAGAACGGGTGTGGTTCCGGGGACACCCGTATCAGAACGCGTTCTGGTACGGTTTGGCTACTATGAACCCCTGTTCCGATACGTGCTTCGAAACGATTTGGCTACTGTGAGTGCCTGTTCCGGAACGTGTTTCGGAACGTCTAGGCAAAATGGGCATATGTTCCGAAACGGGGTGGATGCGTTTCGGTATGGGTGGTTGGCTTTTTAAACTGGGCCCGTATTTCGAAACGGGCAAGCCTGTTTCGAAACACATGCCTGAAAAATGGGGCTTTTGACATCTCTAAAGGTTCTCAAGTGTTGGGCTTAGGCCCAGTTTGATGTTAGTCTTCTTGCGAGTCTTGTTTTCCGCTGTCGCTCCTCACATAGGTCTAATTGAATCCATTTAGACAAGATATGTAACCCCCTCGTCCCGGTCTGATCGGATGACCGGTCTGAGTAGGCCACACGGGGAAAACCGAAGCGAAACCCGTTAAGGTTCCTCCTCGGTTAACGACCCAGAAAATTTCTTTTTAATTTAATCTTTTCTAAATGCACATTTAATTCTTATGTGATCACAGCAACGGAAGACAAGCATTCGCAAAGCAATAACTCGAACAACCTAAACAAAACAGTCCATTTTTATGTGATTTAACATGCCGTTTTGAAACACCCTCAAGGTGTATCGAAACGCCTTGACCTGGTCAATAGTTCTAGGCCTGCACGAGGAGACCGTATCGGAACGGGGATCAACCGTTCCGAAACACCCTCCCTGGTCAACTTCTCGTGGTCAACGAGATTTGACCGTTTCGAAACTCCATAGACCCGTTTCGGAACACCTTTATCTCGTTAATTTCTCAAAATTCCAGTAGCGAAAGTGTACCGAAACGGCCCCTACACGTTTCGAAACGCTCGGCCAAAACAAAGGGGACCGTATCGAAACAGGGTAGCCCGTTTCGAAACGCCCTCTGTCTGCAGACTGGTTTTAGCTGATTTAAGGCACAAGGGTGCCCCTAAACCTCACTAAAACCTCCAACAACACTCTAACAACAATCCTAAAGGCAAACCAACATATGAGCATGCTTGAACATCATTATAACAAGGCTAAGCACTAAGGCACAACATCACAAAGCCATACATCCATACATAACATTAAAGGTGTTAAGCTTCCACATAGCCAACACTTAGGCAATTCTAGGTAGCAAAATACTAACATGGTTACAAGCATGGCATACATCCCAAAAGCCAAATTAACAAGCACAAACAAGGAGTCTAACATGCTCCTAAACAACAACCATAGCAACATGATCCAAAAACATCATAACACGATTACATGTCCCATTGCTTGACCATTACATCTTAATTTAAAAGTTCATACTTGGTAGCCAAACAAGCACCACAAGCACACTTGGAGGCCCCCTTCTTGCTCCTAGCAACCCACGAACTAAGGATCTGCATTGTCGAACAAAGAGAGAGTGTAAGCAATAAGCTTAGTGAGGGTAAGCTCTTTAAAAACAAACCTCGACAATGCAGGTTCCAAGCACGATCTCAACCAAGGTAAATACACAATTACCAAGGGTTCTCAAGAGCCAAATGTTAAAGATGCATGAACAATATTCAAAATATATGCCATGCTCAACAAGCTTCATTTCACAATATATGTAAACACATATAAACATCCAAGTAGAAATCACATTCTACAACACATTGATACACATATCAATCAATATTGGCACCTAGCTATTACCTGAATACGCAGATAAACCCGTTGGAACTCACATCCAACAACCACTTTACCTCACGGTGGGATTACACTCATCACCGGTCTCGCGGAGGGGATTCCACTCATCCTCACGCCCCGTCGATGGGATTCCACTCATCATCGACTAATATATAAATAACAATTTCTGGGCGAACCCGTACTCCTCCTTGGTGACTCAACGCCACCAAGGCCACGCGCGAATTTAGACTCATATGTGTACACTAACATCCTAATGATCGATCATTTGTACTCAAGCATACTAGTGCCAACATTTAACTCATTCCACATTATTCATTTCAATCAATTCCGTGCCTAGCATGTACTCACCATGAACACAATCATGAACCATTTCCATGCATGCCATAAGCATCACAAATCATGCCTCATCTCACATGTACAACTCAATATACATAAATCAATCATATCACAAGTCATACGAGGCATAAACATCCAAATACAAGTTCATCCAATGGCTCTAGATCAAGTTTAGGATTAGGCTACCACCCTAATCCTAACTCTAGGTGGGTCTACCAAGCCCGACCTAGTCCACATGCTCAAACCAACCATTTAAAAACCACTTTAAACATTTAACCACTCACCTAAGCTTCCAAGCTCCAAGCCAAGCAAGCAACCACCCTCAAACTTCCGAATTTCCTCCCGAAGCTTCTCCGACGCAAGTTCTCGCTTCTAAACAACCTCAATACAATTCAAACAATCTCAAATCAGCCCAAACATCAAAACACTAACCCGGAACACAATTCAAACACAATTTACAATGCTTCAAGCCATGAACAACCCCTCTTTTAACCAAACTCGGGCAGCCCCAAAACCTCTTCCAAAATCCATGTTTCCAACAACTTTTACACCCACAAATGATCCCAAATCAACCCCTAACCATAGTACTACCATTGGACTATCAATTCTCACCCAAAACAACCCCCAAAACTCACCCAAAACCTTCCAAAACCCCATTTATACCCAAATTCGGGAATTTGTTTAAAACCATTCAAAATTCACATATGTGGTGCCATTTAGCTCCTAGACTTCATAACTAACCATATTAAATCAAAACATTAAGCTTAACAACATAAAGTTTCCATTTTTAATCAAAATCTTCAAAACTCCATTTTCCAAAAATCTTAACGAAAATGAAAACCAAGTGTACTTTTGAAGAGAGGGAGTTGAGGAGAAGTAAAAAACGGTGTTACCTTTCAAAAACGAGTTAAAACGGAGGAGGAATGGAATGGAATAGTGATTGTGTAGAGAACTCTCTCTTTTCACGTTGGGGTGTTTTGAAGAAGAAGGTGAATAGTGAAAATTTGGGTGCTTTGTTTTGTTTTAATTTAAAGGCCCAAAGACCATTTTGCCCTTAATGAAATGGGTTATTCACAAGAGCATATAATTCATGGCTATTTGGGGTTTAATCTCAAAATACGGTCACACGACTAATTAATTTGAAAACGAAATCCGGAACTTTATTTTAATTATAAAACCGAACCCGAAATAATATTAAAATATTATTTTCACCTGACCCCTAAACCCGGGTGTTACAAGATAATAAATGAAAAAGTTTTCTCGGGTTGTTAACCGAAGTGGAGCCTTAACGGGTTTCGCCTCGATTATCCCCGTGTAGCCCACTCGTACAGGTCAGTCGCCCGGGCCGGGATGAGGGGGTTACACCTCAAGTTTGGTGACCTTACCCTGGATCGATGTGATTGCATCCTTCGACGATCCTCGCTTGACTTTCTCGGCTTAGGCCTCGGGACCCTTCTTCACTGCAGTACTTTCTCCATCACGTGCCATATCGAACCAGCAAAATACTCAGAAAAACTCGCTTTGATATCACTTGTCACGGGGCTAGACTTCTGCTCGCCAAACTGTGTGGACCATAGTTGCTTTCTCGGTCGAAACTACAGTCATGTCACCATAAATATTCTAAGTAAAAGAACTTAAAGGAAAGAACAAAAGCGATGGCAAGTAAAGTAAAAAAGAGAAGGCATAGAATGCTGACTTGTATTCAATCTGAAGTGAAGTGTTTAAAATGAATTAGGGGTGAGCCTCATTTTATAGCTGAAGCCCCCTACAATCAATGGTTGAAATTACATTACAATTAACAGTCCAGATCCGAGCTTATCTTATCTACATCTCTGTTTGAATTTTAAACAAGAGATAATGTGAGATTTAATTACAAATAATATAAGTGATAAGTACAATGGCTTATCGAATTCAGCATGGTAATTACTATGCTTTTGTCCATTTCACCATGGTTGACGGGCCAGATTTCCTTGGTCATCTGGCAAGCCCAAAATATGGTGAATATAGTTTTGGATTGCCTTCAATGCACTTGTCTCAGTCGTGGGCTTACTGTCCGTGGCATTCTAATATTTTTAAAGTGCTTGATAAATTTTAGTGTCACTAAACTTAGTGATACCAACTCAATTATGAAAATATGTAAAAACTAAAAAAAAATATAGCATCATAGGTTTATCTGAATTAATAAATATCACTGGAAATAATTAATTTTTAATTTTAATTAAATCATCTGCTCAAAATAACTTTTTAATAACTTTTATTAAATTAAAAATTATTTTTCACTCACAGAATTTGTGAGATACGATTCTATTTTTTAAAATAAAATTGTATGGTTTATAAAACTGAAAAAAAAAATGATATGAGTACCATATGACTCAAAATTAGGACTACTCAATTTTTACGAGTAACTGATATTTACGAACAAAAATTTTTAATACCTAAAATTCCGGATGCCCAATTTTAAACATCCAACAAAAATTTTTAGGGTAAAGTACACAGACGGTCACTGAACTTTGGTAAAAAAACAAAATGGTAACCAAACTTTCAAAAATTACAAAATAGCAATTAAACTTTATGTTTTATAACAAAATGGTAACTAGACGTTAAATGCCGTTAAGTGGATGTTATAAAATTTGGTATAATAACACATTTAGTCCTTCATATTTATACAGTCAATCAATTTAACCCTAATTCGAACGAATTCACTAAATTTAGCCCTCGTAATTTATGCATTCTTTCAATTTGGTCCTTAAAGCAAAATTCCAAAGTACGGTAACATAATAAATAATTACAATTAAATTTGTATAGGAACTCGAAAATTCAACTCGACTCGAATCGAAAAATTTTCAAATAAAGTTTAAGTTGTAAAATATGACGCGTCAATTCGAAAAACTCGAAATATTCGAATATTTTAAATCATTTTTTCTTTTAAATCAAATATTTTTTAAAATGGAATATTTAATATTTTCATATTTAAATCACATAGATTATTTAATAACAATTTTAAATATTCGATTTAAAATAAAAAATGATTTAAAATATTCGAATATTTAATTAAATTTTTATAGGAACTCGAAAACTCGACTCGAATCGAAAAAATTTTAAATAAAATTTGAGTTGTAAAATATGACGCGTAAACTCGAATAACTCGAAATTTTTTGACTCGACTCGATCGGACACTCACCTCTATCTTAAGATATAACGCGTCAACTCGAATAACTCGAAATATTCGAATATTTTAAATTATTTTTTCTTTTAAATCGAATATTTTTTAAAATAGAATATTTAATATTTTCATATTTAAATCACATCGAATATTTAATAACTACTTTAAATATTCGATTTAATTTAAAAATATTCGATTTAAAAGAAAAAATTTGATTTAAAATATTTGAATATTTAATTAAATTTTTATAGGAAACTCAAAAACTCGACTCGAATCGAAAAAATTTCAAATAAAGTTTGAGTTGTAAAATATGACGCGTCAACTCGAATAACTCAAAATTTTTTGACTCGGCTCGATCGAACGCTCACCTCTATCTTAAGATATGATGGGTCAACTCGAATAACTCAAAATATTCGAATATTTTAAATCATTTTTTCTTTTAAATCACATCGGATATTTAATAACTACTTTAAATATTCGATCTAATTTAAAAATATTCGATTTACAAGAAAAAATTGATTTAAAATATTCGAATATTTAATAAATATTTAAAGCAGTTGTTAAATATTTGAATATTTAAAAGAAAAATATTTAAAATAGTTATTAAATATTCGAATATTGTAAATCATTTTTTTCTTTTAAATCGAATATTTTAAAATTAAATTAAATATTTAAAGTAGTTATCAAATATTCGAATATTTTAAATCATTTTTCTTTTAAATCGAATATTTTTAAATTAAATTGAATATTTAAAGTAATTATTAAATATTCGATGTGATTTAAATATGAAAATATTAAATATTCTATTTCAAAAAATATTCGATTTAAAAGGAAAATTGATTTAAAATATTCAAATATTCCGAGTTATTCGAGTTAACGTGTCATATCTTAAGATAGAGATGGGCGTTCGATCGAGTCGAGTCAAAAAAATTCGAGTTATTCGAGTTGACGCGTCATATTTTACAACTCAAACTTTATTTGAAATTTTTTCGATTCGAATCGAGTCGAGTTTTCGAGTTCCTATAAAAATTTAATTGTAATTATTTATCATGTTATCATACTTTAGAATTTTGCTTTAAGGACCAAATTGAAAGAATGCGTAAATAACGAGGGCTAAATTTAGTGAATTGTTTCGAATTATGACTAAATTAATTGAATGTATAAATATGAAGGACTAAATGTATTATTATACCAAATTTTATAACAGCCACTTAACGGCATTTAACGTCTAGTTACCATTTTGTTATAAAACATAAAGTTTAATTGTCATTTTGTGATTTTTGAAAGTTTGGTTACCATTTTGTTTTTTTTTACCAAAGTTCAGTGACCGTTTGTGTACTTTACCCAAAATTTTAATACCTAAAATTCCCGATACCCAATTTTAAACATCCCTACCTACAACATGTAGGTTAGTAGGAAGTAAATAAGAAACATTAAAACAAACCAAACGTGTGTTTTCATTGGAAGCATATCAACCTTTGTCAAAAAAATGGAAGCATATCAACCATCAAAATCTGCTTTATATGAGCATGCTGAAAACTCCTCAAAAACTATACAACTGTGGCTGCTGGGATTCGGGCCCAGGTCTCTACGGCCACAACGTAGAATTCTTACCACTAAACTACAGCCACAAGCCAGTCTTTGTTTGTAATCTGGACATATATTTAAAATGTTTGTTTTAAAAGCCTGTTGTTAATGTTTGTTTTAAAAGCCTGTTGTCCTATAAAACATGACTGTCAAGCAAGAATACATATTAAGTTCTAAACCATAAGCCTTGGGTTTAAAAAGATTGACAGCTGTGGGATTTGAACCCACGCCCTTTCGGACCAGAGCCTAAATCTGGCGCCTTAGACCACTCGGCCAAACTGTCAGGAGATGATAGTTCAATCGAACGAATACCTAATATTCATTTAATTTATATTTGATGTAGTTTATCTAAAAGTAGTTTGAATAAATAAACACAGCTCTGTTAGGTTTTATCGAGAGAAAAACAAGGTTGTTGGGTTAGGATCAAACACAAGAAGCCTTGATATTTCGATCGGGTGGATATCATTAGGGGTGTTCAATTGTTTATGATCAGTTAATCGTACCGTTTAGCTTAAATTCGGTTAACCGTTACAACGATTTTTACATTTTACTAACTTTAATTTAATCATTAAGAAACGATTAATTGTTGAATTTTAAGATTAATAGCTTTTTAACAATTCGATTACATGTTAACCTGTAATCTATTACAATTTTTTTCACATGTTCACTACTTTTCCAAGAATAATTAAACCATTTCCCGATAAATATTATATTAAATTAAAAAAATACTTAAATAAAAAGATTTTAAACACAAATTCCATACTTGGTTAAAAAATAATACTACTAAGTTAACTATTAACCATCACTTTTATCGATTCGATTAATAGTTAAACTAATTAACATAAAAAAATGTAACGATGTCTCCTACAAAGCAAATGGTTTGAGTTGGACATTTTCAATTAAGGAGGTTTATTTGATAAAAGTAAATTATATCGAGGCAAAAAACTAAACCATCAATAAAAGAGGGGCTTTCGTTGCAATTAAATAATTAACGTTAAATGCCGAAAAAGGTCCCTGCTTTCAGATTCTCTGTTTGTTCATCTCCGTTGATTTTGAATTCATATTCGACACTTCTCTGTTTGTTCATCTCCATTTCAATTGAATAACCAGACCAATTCTTTTTTTAAAGTAAAATAAAATGATAGAATTAATCAGTCGGCGGCATTTAGAATCCTTCATTTCCGTATTCGTTATAGTGCACCCTCATGAGATCTCTGCTTTGCTCCATTCTTCTTCATGCTTCTTCTTTGTAAGTTATATTGTGAATTCATTCCACAATTCAATTTGATTTTAACTAAAGATCGTATTTTTTGAATTGGGTTTTTTGTTTTTCAGATTTTGAGTGCTTATTTTGTTGTGCTGCCATTAAGGGATGAAGGGGCAATTTCATTGGGATTATCCAATTTGCCTGGATTGTTTGTTGGGTCTTTAGTGTTGACTTTGATAGCTGCTCCTGTTTCTACTCTCATCTTCTCTTTGCCTAATCTTTCCAAAGTCAGGGTAAATTTCATTCTCATTCTCATTATTGTTTTTGTTCTTGGATTTTAGAATTTTACTGAAATGTTGAAAATAGCAAGTCTTTAGTTTAAGGATGAAGTGGAAAGTTTGGCCCTTTGCCGTTCATTTTGATATATTTTTCCTTTGGAGAGTGGAAAGTAAAAAGTAGGTTGATATATAAAAACCAATGGTAGTTTTGAAGAACCAAGAGTTGACAATTTAACATTCATAGATATCAAACCGCATAATTTTACTTAAAACAAGTATGACTGAGTTGCTTCATGTTTCTTACCAGTAATATTCTTCATGTTTTGTTATATATACCATCCTCTTATTTTTGCTTCTTGAAATTCCAGGCGTTGGTTTTTATACACAGGTTCTTTAGTGTATCACTTGTTGTGTTCTTCATTCTATGGCATACTTCATCGATGGAGCCTTCACAATCCCATTCAAAGGTAATCCAAAAAGCCCACATGGTGGTGTTATTCTCATGTTTGATCCTTGTTTGTCATCATAAAATCGGTTCTCATGTGGTGCAAACTGATTGTAGGATTCACTTGGGCATTCTAGAGGTTGGGGAAACCATGGTTGGTTGCATGTTTTAGTTAGAATTGGATTGTACGTCTGGGTATGAGAACACTTTACCTTTTTATCATTAGTTTTGTCCTTCAATTATTATCTAGTGTTTTGATTTTTAATAATAAACTTTTTTTTTTCTGCTTTGATTGGAAGGTTGCCCTGCTTAATCTTATTACAATATCTTCAACTTGGGCTAGAGTAATTGATGTCATGGATAGTGAGGTATTGATGCTTTCACCTTTTTTCTTACGAAGATTATGATATCCTGCTTGTGCTCAAATGCCGTTTTGCATTCAGTCAGGGTCAAGATTGTTTGGTTTCATTGGTGCTGGTGCTACGCTTGGCCAGCTCTTTGGGTCTTTGTTTGCCACAGGAATGGCTTGGCTAGGGTCATGTATGTATGTTTAGTTGATTATTTGGATGTCAGATTGTCAATGTTTGTTCTTTTATAGTTTTTCTTCTCTTTCCTCCTCCCTCCATGTAATTTGTTTTCAACTCTGCGCTGTTTAATTGCAGTTCTTCTCCTATTTGCTGCCGTTTTGATGGAACTAGCGGCACAGTCATCAAAAGGGATCAACAAGGATATAGGTTATATCCCTGAAGAGTTATCTCCTATCAGGTTAGCTAAACTGCCATGTTTGTGGTTTTGTTTGTTTTTGTGTGTGTTTTGGGGGTGGGGTATTCTGCCTGTACACTTCAGCATTTTGGTAGACGTCTAGAGTTACTCACTTCAATTTAATGAGAGATAGGTTGCTAAATAATGTCTTACCTTCACATATCTACTCATACAATTTCATGAGCTAGCTGTTGTGCGGTTGACGGATGTCATGTTACCTGTTAAAAAAAGCAAGACATCAATATAAGGTGACTAACTTCATCGATCTCACCCTATATATATAATATTGCTAAAGGGCTTCTACTTTACCTTTGCAAGTTTCTTGTGAACCTGCATACATGAATTTTGAGGATTGAACCTCATCTTTCCTAACTTGGTTGGTGTTTTCTTATGGAAGAGCTGACATTGATCAACCAAAACATGATGATTATGAGCAAACCACATCAACTCTCGAAGTTTCTTCTCCTAAACTAACTACCACTCCTGTGAAGCCTCAGCTTTGGGCTATCTTAGATGGATTGTGGCTCATATTGTCATCAAACTATTTGTTGCACGTGTCATTGTTCCTCTGGTTGAGTGCAGTTGTCTCCTCTTTCTTCTATTTTCAGGTAAAAATGCTATCTTGATGCACACAATACATATAGCTTGAATTTGCCTACTATGCATGTTAAATACTGTTGCTACTAAGCTTTGGTATGCATATACTGAGGCTCTTTTTCAATGGATCATGTATGTTTGATACATGGTACAGTATTTAGGTGTTTGTAAAATCAAGAAAGACTTTTCTGTAAGATATTTAATTTTAATATCCATATGGAATCTAGGATTGAGTCATGAAAATAAAATATAAAACTAAATGTGATTTCATTTGTGAGCTTTTGTAGAGATTGTATGTATAATCAAGTTCACAGGGAAGAAATAAATTTAATAGTAAAAGCATGATTCCCTCCTATATAGATCTCTAAAGATTCTAAGGTACTTGTGCACGCTTTTGTCTGCGTTGACCATGTTCCACTGTTTTATGCTAATTAACTAGGTTAAGGCTTCAAATCGGAGAAAGTTTTGTTGCCGAGGCTTGAAATTTTAGTGAGATTATTGTTTTTCTTTTGATACTTGCACCAAATTTTACAATTAAAAAAAGAGTCCATGGTGTTTAATTTGTTATGTCCGGGCTTTCTTGTTTAGTGTTTTGTGTCCAATAATATGTTTGGTCATGGTACAATTTTCTAATTTTGCAGAAAGTGAATGTAATTGCCATGACCGTTGCAAGTTCGGTTGGCAGAAGAAGATTGCTTGGCCAGATAAATAGCTTTATTGCTGTTTTTATCCTCACTGGACAACTTACCTTAACGGTATGCTATATGCTTACTATGAGTTTTGCAGTTTGTTTTGAACTAATATCTACTCATCACAACAAAGAAGATGAAGTGCTCATTTGGTTTGTCCGAGCCTTGGCACTATCTATTGTGTTTTTGATGCCATTCTTTTTCATGTCTATTGTCCTATGGGATCCAAATCATATCTGGGCCTGGCTATGCCGTTTCATCTAATAATGATCCTAACTGTTACTGTTATTGTATCTTATCTTATTACAGGGGCGGATTCTTACTGTTGCTGGGGTTACTATAGCTCTATGTTGCACTCCATTTGTTGCCTTCTCTAATCTGGTTGCTGTTGCCTTATGGCCAACTTGGACGGTAGTTGCCATTTCTGAGACCCTAAGAAAGGTCTGCCAACATTGACCGTCTTTTCTTTTGATCTATTCTGTTTTTCCGTTTTATCTGATTTATATGAAATCTGCTTTGCTACTGTCATTTTTATGTTATGTTTTGGATCGCATTTTGTAGAGATATATAATTCTCGAGGCAAACTTTGATAGGTTAGTAAGAGGGGGATATTAGGAATTGTCTTTTGTGGCAGTAAAGCTATTTTGCTCCAGTCTTTATTTTTCTTGAAGTCCCTGTGTTCGTTACTTTTGTCCGACACATATGATTGCTTGCCGTTTGTTACTATAGCAATAAAGTATCGATGACTGTTTTCCGTTTATTACTATGCAGGTGGTCAGTTATGTTGTAACCAAGCCCGGAAGAGAACTCCTATTTACCGTTGTTTCCGAGGATGAGAAATACAAAGCTAAAGTACATAAATCTTATCATTGTGTTCTTTATGTTTCTGCTACTTTCTTTTGAGGGAATTTCAAAGTTTTATTTCGTAGCGGGAAATTTTGGACATGCAGAACATGTCAATCATATATTAGCATTTGACTTCCTTTTACTTCAGTATCGAGCCTCTCATGTTTCAATTATAGCGTCTCAAGTAGTCTTCGAGTCCATTAAGAAATAATGCTTACTTTCAAATTGTGGTTTACTCTCTTCTCTTGCATGTCATGAAGTGAATTAGTCTGTGAAATGCTGAAAGCACTAAAATACGGTTTGCCTGAAAACCCGATGCTGCAGATATGCATAGATGTAATTGTACAGCGACTCGGGGATGCTACGGCAGCTGGCATATACAAACTACTTTTCAGCATTCTCAATGGGCGAATATCAACAGTTTCACTCTATGCACTCCCGGTATGTCTTCGGAAATCCATCGGCCAGTCATCTGTATTTATACATTTATTCACCATGTCCGTAACCAATCTGATGAAGGTTTTCCATCAATTTCTTTTCCTCCAGGTTTGTGTCCTTTGGATTATCACGGCATTTTATTTAGGACGCCATCAAACACATTTAGCAAAGCTCCAAGTTGGATCCTCTTGTTGAAAATTTTCTGAAACATCATTCGTTTTACGTTTCTTTGGGAATCGAAGAATGAGCAGGTCAAGGTCCTTACGTTTATTAAATGATTTCTAGATGTAACATATTCTATGAGCCTCGTAGATCAAATCATCAGCTGGTTCATTGTCGGCTTACAAGTTTCCGACTGTTTGGCATCTTCATTTGCAGTAAGAGGTTGCCATTCTTGTGCACTATGCAGCTAACCCATGACCACGTTAGTTTCTTCTTTCATTCACTAGTAACCTTCTTTCCTTGTTTTAGCAAAGTTTAAAAGCCTCGGAAGTTATCGGTTTTATTGTAGGACGAGGTTTTGGCAACATTAGTGACTTCTTTTTCGAGATATAGAAAAATGCTCGTAGAACTCGTAGTTGGTGTTGAAATCGTCTACGACTTGCCTACAAGATGTGTACCATTTTTTTTTGGAAATGCAATTGTTGGATGAATTAGCCTTCTAATTCAGCAATTCATATTTTACTCTCCATTGTGATGTTATCTGGAAAACTTTCTATTACTTGAGTTTTATGGATTCCGAATATTCGACTTCGTATTGCCGCCTTATTCCGGCTAAAATCACCTTACATGAAGAAAAACATGGAAGCTGGGTTAGAAAGGTTAAAAAACAACCCTTTGTAGAATGTAGACTACAAAAAACCGTGTAGTTTTCATGTTGTGTTTGGATGTCAGATCAACAAATCAGAGTCAAGACTCAAGAATATGTTCTGTTACCCAACAGCTTTCCTTTTGGTCCTCACAAACAAAATAAGACTGCTTGGGAATCATGTAAGAAACAGAATATTTATCCATGAATGCATGGTTTTAAAGCTAATTAAATGGAGAGATTTTGAACCATAATTTGGAGGTTACGATAGATTTAAACTCACAATCTCTTAAATATTACAACACTGATGGTATCAATTGACCGAACCTATTTTCATAAAGCTACAAGTGCCATTTTAAAATCTAATTAGAAGCAGTTTGGTATCGCTTCAGCATGTCTTGAGTTTGAGGTGTTGTGCATGTAGAAATTTTCTATTGAGAGACTTGCCTACCAAAATCAGGTGTACGACGCCCTAAAAACTAGAAAAGCAAAAAAAAAAATATTAAAGTCAGTTATGATATTACATTTAAAAAAAGGGTAAACTACTGTGCAGGTCACTTATGTTTAACGTGTGTACAGAGTTAGTCATCACTTTTAAAAAGTGCATATTAGTAGTCCTTTACGTTTTCGATGTGTAAATAGTTGGTCACTTCGACGTTAGATTCCGTTAGTCTCTAACGGAACTGATGTGGCTGACTTAATTAAATTCAATATCCACGTGTATTTTCACGTGGATAATGACGTGGAACTTTGCTACTTAAAGCACTAATATTATAAAATCCCCAATTTGTACAACCCTAAAAATTCTTTTTTGGAGTTAGTTTTGCATTTCTTTTGTAAGTTCCTTGAATTTATTTATTAAGTATTTGCTTATTCTTTTAAACAATTCTTTGTGCAGATTTCTCGGGTATTACGAGCCCCAGCCTGGTAAACCTGCAGTTTGGGAGTTGGGTTCCTATCAGCATTATAAGGGAAGAAATGGGGAAACAAATGTGGATGACGATGGAAGGTAGCGTTTTCTTGTGCTTACACATTCGTCTTGTCAATCGGGAAGAGATTCTCACCGCTGCTCACCTATTCACTTGCCAATACTTAATTTTCAGGTCACTTTTCAAAAGATCCTTTTCCGATGGAAACATTCTTTGGCCAAGTGAGTCACCTGAGTCAGCCAAAAATGAAAAGCAAGAGAAATCTTTGAATTCAACTTTGCCTGGTCTTTCAGAGTCATCGCCCGAGATATCAACATGTGAAAGTGATATATCATATTCAAGGTTCCTTGCTTTCAGTTCTCGTTGTTGCATTTCCTCTATTTCTAGTGTCAATTGTTAGCTAATGAGATTGAATTTGCATCGTTAGTTGCATGGAACATTTAATGCCTATATTCTTAATGTTTTGACCAAACTACTGTTTTGTGTCAACGATTTCATATTTCATTTTTGTTTAAACATTTCTGTTTGAATCAGCTGTCCGAACCATATGTTTCATAGTTTACCAAACTAATGGGTTTTATGTTTCATAGTTATCACATCAAGTCCTGTAAGTGTAATTGATATGGCTATGATCCGGTTTTTTGTGTAGGTACACTCACTCAATGCCTCCAAGGCAGCTGTTTGGAGACATGCAGAGAGACTGCTGCCTCGAAACTGGTCGCATTTTCTTCTCTGAACGTGGGGATGGTTTCAATTGCTCTAACTTTGTTGACCTGGACTGTCTTTCATCCTCCGGAAATTCTTGCGAGGATGAACCGTCCGATAGGTACTTCTTCCTTTACTGTAGTTCATGGATGTTCCAAGGCTCAAACTTTAAAACTGCATGATATATAACTCATTCTCTTGGGTACCTGCAGGTCAACTAGCTCTTCCCATGCTGGTCTTTCATCGGAGATTGTTGTTAATGGTGTATTGGGGGAAGCAACCCCATCCAGTAGCGAATACGGATCGAGTGTGAAGGTCGGTACTCATACTGCTGGTAGGAAGTTCCTATTTTCTGTTTACTACTTGTAACATTGATGCACGCAAACTAGAAAGCAATCCGTAGTCGAAAAGAAAAACAAGTCAAGACACTAGATTCTTTTTGGAAAATGGTTTACTCGAGATGTAGGAGTCTCTGAAAACTTGTAATCTCGTGCTATGAGTTTGTCCGATGGGAAAATAAAGTGGCTAACCCTTGTTATATATCATGCAGGGACGGCAGCAGACTGGAACTGAGCTATCTTCTTCTAATTCACAATCCAATGTTCTTGAGGAATTCTCTTTTATGTAAAGATTATCCTGATTCTTGAAGCAGTCGTTTTGGCCTTAATGTATGTATTCAGAGTTAAAAGAAGAAAAACAGAAGCCTTCTTCTTCTTCTTCTTCTTCTTCTTCTTCTTCTTCTTCTTCTTCTTCTTCTTCACGTGGATATTGAATTTAATTAAGTCAGCCACATCAGCAATCCGTTAGAGACTAACGAAATCTAACGTCGAAGTGACCAACTATTTACACATCGAAAACGTGAAGGACTACTAATATGCACTTTTCAAAAGTGGTGACTAACTCTGTACACACGTTAAACATAAGTGACCTGCACAGCAGTTTACCCTTAAAAAACTAGAAATATATCTAAAAAATATCACAACTCTTCAACAATTTCATTTAACTCATGCAATCACTTTTAAAAGATAATACTTAATAGGTTTATAATTATAATCTTATTAAATATAATGTTATCTTTCCTCTTCTAATGCATATTTAGAAACACAATTTCAGCATACCTTAGCGGTCATTTAGTATTTGTATAGAGATCCTCACAAAACTAGCTTACTGATTTGATTTTGTCGGTGGTCATAGAAAAGATTGATCCTCACTTTTTGATGGTTTGTTAGCTGATGTAATCAGAACTGTGTAGCAGAGCAATCTGCCTGATAGTTAGGTTTGCTCACCACTAGGGATGGGCACGGGTCGGGTCGGGCCAGGTTTTTGGCCCACTTGAACCGACCCGAAAATATTAACCCTAAACCCGAACCCGACCCGACCCAACCCGAAAATAAATACCTTAAACCCAACTCCGACTCGACCTATATAAAAAATCAATTTTAGGGACTAAATTGTAAAAAAAAATTAAGAGACTTAATTGTAAAAAATAATAAATTTAAGGACTAAATTGTAAATAAAAAATGAATTTTAAGGACCGAATTATAAAAAAATATATAAAAAGGGGTATTATTACAAATATCCCTAAAAAAATTAGGGGAAAATTACACTATTAGTCCCGGGTCAGATTTTTTCACCCTAAAACCCGAACCGACCTCACCCTACACAAAAACCTGACCCGAACCCAATTTTTTTCATAAAAATACCCGACCCGATCGGGCCGGGTCGGGTCGGAACCCGTCGGGTCCGGGTTCCGTGCCCATCCCTACTCACCACTCTTTTTTCATCTCGTAAAACGTCTTATTTAACTAGAGACAAGGAAATTTATTAAGATTTCTGAGTTTTGATAGTATGCTAATCTCCATGAAAAAAATTATTTTTTTAGGTGGATGTGTAATTTATATTGCAACTCAAGAAATCTATACCAAGATTGTACAAAGGGTAAATAATCAATCTAACATATACATCAAGATTCCATGTCTGGCAAATGGTATTGTTAAGCCTCCTTGCATAGTTGACTGTCCTCCCCTAAAGTTTCAGTCGCACAATCTCTATGATCTGTTGCACCAACTCCAAAACAATGCATCGATACCTTTGAAACTGTCTTTGGTTGCGCTCTCGCCAAATAACATAGATGTAGGCGTTCCAAATCAATTTAAAAGTCATAGCCTGTAACGTTTTACCCTGCAAATGACTATTAGTTCAAATTAACTCCTGACTTCAACTGAAAACACATATGCGGATCAAGCATCTATGTAGGATATCTTCCCAAATTCTTCGCGAGTAATCACAATCGAAGAAAATATGGTCTCTCGTCTTCATCTCACAGAGATACATGCTGCAGATGCCATCAACAAGACGAGAGACCATATTTTCTTCGATTGTCTTCATCGAACACAAAAAGTTTGTGCTTTGTGGGCAATCTTTCCAAAGTTGCCATCCAAGCAATGGCCGAGTTTTTGAGAATATGGCCAGGATGCCAAATCAATTTTTGCCAAGGGACATTGTCTCTCTTTCTCCTGATATCCTACCAAATCAGAACTATAGACTTGTACGAGTCCCCATTCAAACCTTGAATAACTCCAGCCCTCTCGCTTAACTGCATCCAGGGCCGTCTCTAGGCATGGGTAATAAGGTGCCCGCCCAATGCTTAATTTTTTCGAATATTTATAGTTAAGGTTTAATATTTATTATTTAAAATTTAATTTTTTAATAATTGTTATTAGAGTCTTATTCTTAAAATTTATTTTTTTCCGATATTCTTTATTAGTGGTATAATTTTTTTTCAATACTTGTTATTATATGATCATTTTTTCGAATATTTGTAATTACGGGCCCATTTTTATTATTTATTGTTATTTCAATACTTGTTATTACGGTACAAATTTTTCAATACTTGTTATTATGAGGCAAATTTTTTTAATACTTGTTACTAGGGGCCTATCTTTTCTAATATTTATTATTAGGGCCCTACTCTTAAATTTTATTTTTCGCAATACTTTTTATTACGAGTCTAATTTTTTTTCAATACTTGTTATTTATGGTCAATTTTTCCTAATATTTGTTATTACATGCATACTCTTAAATTTTAATTTTTCAATACTTGTCATTAGGGTTCCATTTTCCCTATATTTGTTATTACAAGAATACTCTTAATTTTTTTTTCAAAATTTGTTAATAGGGACCCATTTTTTTATATATCACTTGTTACTAAGGGTCTAATTTCAAATTTTATTTTTTTCCAATACTCGTTATTAGTGGAAAGGGTGAGCAAAACTCCACTTGACTCGAAAAAATTGATTTTTTCGACTCGACCTGTCTTGACTCGAAAACAATTTTAAATAAATTTTGAGTTGTAAAATAAAAATTCTAATAACTCAAAATTTTAGTATTTAGTAGATAATTTTTTAAGTTCGAGTCGTAAGGGCTCGTAAACTCGCATAACTTGACATTTTTTACTCAACGTAACTCGATCGAACGCTCACCCTTAATTAGATACCTATTTTTTAAGTTCGCCCATGGGCCACCAAAATCTCAAAAATGGGTATGGTTGTAGCAGACTCCTCCATGTTCAATTACTAGGAGTGAGCATTCGATCAAATCGAGTTGAATCGAGTAAAAAATTTTTGAGTTATTCGAGTTGACGCGTCATATTTTACAACTCAAACTTTATTTGAATTTTTTTCAATTCGAGTCGAGTTCAAGTCAAGTCGACTTTTTGAGTTCCTATACAAATTTAATTGTAATTATTTATCATGTTATAATATAGTTTGATTCAGATTTAAACGACTTTCTATAATCATATAAGATATGCATGTATATTTCATCATATTTTTCATACGTAGCATATATTTCTTCATATTTTTATATAGGTATTATATATCAGGAAAAATTGAGGGACTCAACTCGAACTTAAAAATCAACTTACTAATTATTAAAAATTTCGAGTTATTTGGATTTCCATTTTACAACTCAAACTTTATTTGAAATTTTTTCGAGCAACTCGAGTTTATATAATTTCGAGTTGAGTTAAAATGAGTTGAATTTTTTTGCCTCGAGCCGAGTAAAAAATTTCGGTTTTTTCGAGTCGAGTCGAATTTTGCTCACCCCTGCCAACTACTATGTTGTTTAATAGTCATATACCAAAAAGAGCCATCCTTAATTACATATGTGAATATCCAAGCTACCCATATGGAACCGTCATTAAGCAGAATTTTTCGTATTAGGTAGATGAGGCAAGCTTGATTCCATCTCTTCAAGTCCTCCCTCGGATTTAGGACTAAAAATGGATGACCAACTCACTCTAGCTCCCATAGTTGACTTGTCCTCTCTCCTCCAAAAGAAACGGAAGCACCTTTGGTTAATTCGCTTGAAAACTACAATAGAAGAGTTTACTTTTCTTTGCACCTTTATATAAAATTTTTAATTTTTTATGCATTGTATTTGTAGTAATTTTTATAGTGTTTAATAAAATTCAGATGTCATTGTTAAAAAAAAACTCAAATTATAAACTTAATAAACATTACTTTTTAAAAATAATTACATGAATCAAACAAATTAAAAATTCAATTTCCACAAATTCCATATTATCATATAAGCAAAAGTATGATTGGTAAAAGAAAAAGGGTAAGTTCTTTCTAACGGATTAGTTTAAGTGGTAAGTATTTTGGTATTTCTTGAGCAAGTCTCGAATTCGAGGTATTGTGTATAAAAAAAAATTTGTTAGGAAACTCATCCACTAAAACTAAGTATGTGACATAAGTCGATCTAAATTAGTTAAGGCAAAATCTTAAAAAAAACAGAAGTGCAACTAAAAAAAGAAAAAGTGTAAGTTCTTTGTAATATAAAAACTAATGTACATTCCTTTGGTTTTGTTAGGAACCCCACTAATCAAGCACAAAGGACAGGTGTGTGGTGTTACATTATTCATCTTTCATTTCCCACTTCAAATTGCCTACCTTCCCCCTTTGAATTTTGGTCTGAAACCCTCAAAATCAACCAGATTTTGATCAGACATTAATTCTCCACGCTTTAATTTGTTCTCAGAATCTGTCTTTTCCGTTGGACAAAGCTTAATTTGCCTAAGCAACATCCCACCACCAGCAATTACCAAAGCTACTATCCTTGTTAGGAAGATGCTTTATCCAACACCAGAGCAACTTAATAATGTAAGTGGCTCTCTACAATATATTAAAATCAGATCTTCAATTAAAAAATAAATTTTAGTTGATTTGTTGTATAGGTGACAAGTTAATTTCTTAATAAAGAAAATGAGTTCAAATCTAACACTAAACTTTACTTCATGACTCGTTTATGCTACTCCGCTGTTAACTCTTAAAGAAATTGTGAACTCAAAACGGCGTCATTTTAGTACGGTTGTTTAGGCAAAACGACGTCGTTTTCATGTAGGAAAAATAATAAACACATGCGTTCGTAGGGGATTGAACCCAGTACCTTCAAATACAAAAGCCAAACATTAACAAAAAATCAATATGATATTATATAATATTTTACTACAAATATTATATATCTCAAATTATTTGAGATTAATTCAAATTATTTCATGAATTAAATAATACAATAAATAATATTAATATATAAATAATGTAAAATATATTATTTACACATATATATATATATCAATATATAAAAATAAATATATATTATTTTTATATTTTTATATTATTTATAATATAAATATATTATTTTTAAAAAATCAAAAATATTCATAAAAATAATATATTTACATTATACATAATATATAAAAAACCATGAACCCCAAACCTTAGGTTTAGGGTTTAGGGTTCTTTTATATATGATTTATAATATAAATATATTAATTTTATAAATATTTTGGGTTTAAAAATAAGGTTTGGGGTTCATGGTTTTTTATATATTATGTATAATGTAAATATATTATTTTTATGAATATTTTAAATTTTTTAAAAATAATATTTATATTATAAATAATTTATAAAATATAAAAATAATATATTTATATTCTAACTAAAATATAAAAAATCATAAATCCTAAACCCTAAGTCTTAAGGTTTAGGGTTTGCACTTTAAAATTTAGAGTTTAGAGTTTAGGGTTTTTATACGTTATTTATAATATAAATATATTATTTTTATGAATATTTTGTGTGTTTTTCAAAAAATAACATATTTGTATTATAAATAATATATAAAAATAATATTTTTTATTTATATATTGATATATATAAATAATATATTTTATATTATTTATATATTATTATTGTTTATTGTATTATTTATTTCATAAAATAACTTGAATTAATCTCAAATGTAATTTCACGTATATTATATTTGGAGTAAAATATTATATATTTTTATGTTGGTTTAGTGGTTAAGGTTTACTCTTTGAATTTGAGGTCTTAGGTTCAAACCCCCAAAGAACATGGATTTTATTATTTTTCCTCTAACAAAATGACGTTATTTTGGACTAAATTAGGCTTCAAAACAGCTGTACCAAAACGACGTCATTTTGAGTTAACGGTTTCGTTAAGAGTTGACAACGGAGTGGCATAAATGAGTCAGAAAGTAAAGTTTAGTGTTAATTAAATATTTTTAAAGTTCAGTGACATTTTTTAGTCAATGATAATAATTTAGTGGCATCTAGTGTAGTTTACCCTTTATTTTTCTTACACACATTTAAAGTTTCTTTCGACCTTATACGGTTGCTTCTTTTACATCTGTACAGAATCACCACTCTCCTACACTTAATTGGATTTACTCCATTAATCTTGGTTAATTAGTATTTTAATTTCTCTTTAGAATATGGTAGGACACATGTACTTTTTTTTATGTCTTTTCGATTTTTAGGGCTTTGTCCTGATTAATTTAGACTGATTCACGTTGTATACCTGATTTTTGTAGGTGAATTTTTCAACGATAATTTTCTACATATACAAGGTCTCGAACTCAAGACTTACTTATACGATATCAAATTGATTACCAGTTAATATATATACGATCTAATTTGGATTACAGCTTACAATTGATTTGAAAGTAAGAAAGAAACAATATTCAAATATCATGAACCTTATCTAGTGGCCATGAAAGTGGAATTTATTAAAAACTTAATGTTTCAATTGTTTAATATACGTGCAAAAAGAATCCTATAAAAAAAGCAACTAAAAGGACATATTGAGACAATGACTACTCCTAAATCAGATAATGCAGCACTCAAGGTTGCATATTATAAAGAAATCATCCCATAATTCTGAATTCGAATTTCGATATTTGTAAATTTTTTATTCGTTATATTTTCGAATAACGGTCTCTTTCGTTATTTGAAAGAAAGTTGGACCGCGATTGCTAATTTTTCCGACTTATAAATGAAACATTATCATGAAAAATGAAAAGTTTGAAAACAATGTTGGTAGGAAAAGTGTCAATAATTAGGTTTACTTACCCGAGCAGGTGGATGAATTGAGGCCAAGAAAATGAAGGTGGAAGGCATAAATGTTTCACTTTCGGGTAGTGTCCTTCAGAAATGGGAGAGCATTATTTAGTGAAAGAAAGCGACCAGCACTTGTAAAAACACCAAAACATGGGAATTGCTTACACGTAAACTCGAATAATTCGTATATTTCTATCGTATTCATGTTATTTTTCATATTGTATTTTAAAATTGTGATCGAATTAGTTTGAGTTATCTTGATTTTGTAGTATAATTGTGGCTCTTGCTTTCAATTATGTTATAAAATTATATGATAGTGTTGTTCTTTTTAAAAAGACATGTTTGGATGTTATAGTTGGGTTCATTGTCTACTATGTATGTTGGAGCGTACGATGTGAAATAGGACAATTAAAGGACCGTTCAGATATAACTAGACGTGATTTATTACTCTCCTTTCAAAGAAACATGACAGATAATGTGTAACACTCTTGTTTTTAAGTCCAATGGCCTCCCCAAAAAAATAACAATTCACAAAATTTAGTGACAAAATTGAATTTTTTATAGTTTAGTGATTAAATTTATACGTCTAAAGTTCAGTGACTAATATTAAAATTTACCCTTATAAAATTGAAGAGTGTAATTAGTAATTACACCAATTTTCGCCCCTTCCATAAGAATTGAAAAGTATAATTGGTACCTCCAATTATACTAAATTCAACAGAACCACAAGTTAAGATGGTTGTTCAAGTATGTTCGCAACTGTACAATTACAATCGAACTCAAATATTCAGTAACTTTTTAAATGCACCATAACTATTAAATTGACTGATTCTTAATTCAGTTGATATAAATATTATTACAACATTTGAGGAACATGAGTTTAAGTAATTTAAACATTATATAACAATAATAATTGAACAGTTAAATTGTCATTTGAGGACCAATTTCAAAACCGAAATATGCATGATATAATTTCGTATTTACGTGCATATGAAAAATAATGCTCTTTAGTAGGTCAAAATATTTATTTCGTACCCAATAAGAGAATTGATTAGAAACACGTTTATTGTGAGATTCATATGTTCTGACATATAATAATATGCCTATGAATACGAAAATAGTGCTATTATAATTCATACAAAACTGATGCAAAAAAATTATAAAATCAATTATGAAAAAAGTTGTATGAGAAAATCTCTTTCGTTCTTACGTGATTCTTTGAAAAATGAGATCGAAAGTAATTATTATTTTTATCGAACTGAGTCATGAGATTAATTTAATTAATTCATATGACATGATGAGTCGACGACCATTCAGGGCACGTGAATAAATATATTTTTGTAGCCTCTTATTTTTTTTCATCATTTTTAGCGCTGCAGGTTCTTACTTCTTTTTGTTTCTTTAATCGGTGGTCAGCAATTAATTTTAGTATTGGTTGTCGACCACCGAATCTATTATTTTTTCTCATATTTTTAATAAGAATTTCTACCTTTGTGACACGTTTTTTTCTCTACCTTTGTAACACGCTTTCTCTTTGTTGTTGTGGTTTCGTTTCACCTATCATTTTGGCGTGATTTCACCATACATTAGTGGTCGTTTGGTGCTCGTACAAAGATCTTCACGACGCTAGTTTTTGATTATGATTTTGTCGGTGGTCATAGAAAGATAGATTCCCACCCGGTTGATGGTTGTTTGCCTATATAATCAATCTTGTGTAGCGGAGCAATATGTCTAATAGTTTGGCTCACTCACCACTCTTTTTTCACCCCGTAATGCGTCTCGTTTGGATAGAAACAAAGAGATTCATGAAGACTTCTGGATTTTGACGGTATGCTAATCTTTATGTAAGTAATTACTTTTTCTTTGCACTTCAGGGTTTTTGTATGAGATTTTAGTGGCCTAGTCGCCATTATTCTCCCTTTTAGATGTGTTATATTTGTGATATCTTTTATAATTTTTTTAATAAAATTCAGTTGTCATTGTAAAAAAAAATGTGAATAAATTTGTCATTTATTTAAAATTTTAATCCTCCTACCCTAAAATTCAATTTTCTCTTAATTATATGCTCTTTTTGAGAACTACTTTAATTTTGACAACTTGGTGTGTGGGGATCAAACATCAATTCTTCACACATTATGTGTTGGTTTATCTGTAAAAGTTGCTCTATCCATTGTCCCACTTCTAGATGCTTTAAGCTCCTACTTATGACAGATTGACAATGATTCTAACACCATGGAACATGCAAAAACAAATCCCTTATCTACAAGCTAAAGATTATTGGTCACAATTTGTTTAGAATTATGCTTCATTTCTTGTTCCTTCAATCAATCTTTTGTCTCTCTTAGGAATCCATAAATATTAGGTGTACAATTAAATTAACTTTGCATGTTTTTTAAATTTTATGTTAGTGTAAAATTAAATTAATACAATGATAGGATTTCATTTTTGGCTCCCAAAAAATATTAACTTTATGATTAATCCCCTTAAAAATGTTCAATTTAAATTAATAATGCATTTTGGTCATTCAAAATTTTTTATATTCTATTTGTCCCTCTATTTTTTTATTTATTTTGTCCCTGTATATGATTTACACAAGATGAGCGTCTACGCCTAATATTTCAAGATTCCGAAAGACTCGAACTTGATACCTAGAGGTTCCCAAGGCCAAAAATCATGTAAAATCGAATCCCTTGATCTTAATTTATACCCAAATAAGCTAATAACTTTTAATTTTCACTAGGAAGCAAAGGATAAAATGCTTGTTTAAGTAAAATGAAAATATAGAGGGTTATTTATGAAAATCAAAATAATTCAAGGACTCTCTTAATACTTTAGCAAAAAAGAATTCATAAAAAATATATTTACTGATAATTATCTTTGTATGTGAAATGTGAATCCATTTCTTATCTCTTTCTTTCTCTCCCTACAAATCTGAAGACTATAAGGATGTTGTCCAAAAGAGACAAAACCAAAAACTGAAAGTCAGACCTAAACATGTTCAAGTTCAACTGCTTTTACACTTTCGTCGGCTATTGCTTGCTCATGTGCGCCGTTGACTGCATTCCCTCTCCTTTTCACGACGCCAATCGTCACTAATTGTTCCGTCGCCCAATCCCCAACGTGCAACACCATGTAAGTTCCGATCCCGCCGATCAAGCCGTATGCTATCGAATATGTCAACGGCATCAAAATCAATGTCACAAAAGCAGGGATCGCCTGCCTCATGTCATCCCACTCGATCTCCACCACCGCCTTCATCATCAACACCCCGACCAAGATCAACGGCGGCCCCACCGCCCACGCCGGTATCGACGCCAAAAGCGGCGTGAAGAAGAAAGCCAAGAAGAAATAGCCTGCCACCGTTAGAGCCGTCAACCCTGTTCGTCCGCCTTCTCGTATCCCCGTCGATGATTCGATGAATGTCGTCACCGGTGATGTCCCGAGCAATGATCCCACGACGATCGACGTCGCGTCCGACATGAAAGCGAAATATTGACCCTCGAAATTGCCGTTTTGATCGGTGAAACCTGCGAATCTGGCCATGGAATATAATGTACCGGTTGTGTCCAATATGTCAACGTACAAGAACGTGACCAAAGCCTCCCAAAAGTAACCTTTACCCATGCTACTAAAACTCAATGCCCCGGCTGTACTTTCAATTAAATGAATGTCGACGACTTTCTTGAAGTAATCGTGTGCCGAATTACCGGCGTCGGTGTTCGGAAAAGCCGTCACTTTAGTGTTGCGAAACCAAGAAATTGCCGTCACAAATACTATACCATAAATCATAGCACCCTTAATATTTTTCACCAAACAATAAGCTATAATCACAAAGCCGACGATCCCAAGCCATAATGTAGGATTTTCCATTCTGTCACGTAAACAAAAAATGTCACCAGAGATTGTACCTCCCTGTATTAGAGTGACACTTCCGTTAGCTGCCGCTAAAACAGGCGCGACGGAAACCCGAGACGAACTCGGGCAGCCACCGAGAGTCACAAGGGTCGACGGATTATACCCGATTAACCCGATTCCTTGGTTATTTTGTAATCCGATAAAGGCGAGAAAAAGTCCGATACCCGCGGACGAACTGATACGAACCGGTTTAGGTATCAACTTAGCTAACTTAGCTCGAAATCCAATTGCTGAAATGAACAAAAAAATTAAGCCTTCTAGGAAAACTGCCGCTAAAGCACTTTTATAAGAGACATTACCCGACCCGTGAAACCCGACGACGGTGTAGGCAAAGTACGCATTTGTCCCCATTCCAGGAGCCAAAGCCAGGGGCAAATTCGCGAAAGTACCCATAATCAAACAGCCAATGAGAGAAGAAGAAACAGTGGCGACTATAAGATCTTTACGTACTTTCTCCAAACACGAAGCGTAACCCGGGTTGACCGGGTCGAATTTGCATAACGAATCGGGCTGGATGACTCGGACCCCCGACCCGGTGCAGTTGGATAACGGGACGGAAGGGTCGGAACATAGAGGAACGCAATCGGAGACGCTGCAAGGACCGCCTGAGTCGGAGAGGATGGAAGCGTTGACGGCCAAGATGTAAGCCATGGTGAGGAAGGTGGCAGTGCCGGCGCGTAACTCGGTGGTGAAAGTCGAGTTCCGTTCCGCTAACCGGAAGTGTTTTCCGACCCGGCTATTGGCAACGGCTGAGTTGAGCCGAATTAGGAAGCTTTTGGGTGGTGGGTGAGGTTCCATAACCATGGCAAAATGAAAAGAAAGAAGGAAACTTTATCAATAGGTAAGAAGAAAAGAGTATGTACATATATATATATAGATGGTGAATTTTTATGGGAAAAGATGGTGGGAAAAGGGAAGAGATTCTGTAGGAAGAAAGTGAGAAGGGATCTTTTTATATAAGGAAAAGGGATCTGATAATTAATTAATTAATTTGCAGAAATAATCAATAGATTATGAGCACCGCCCCATGTTGTTAAATATGATCGTCATCGATAAATTATATTATAGGTTCAGCTCGTTATTTCATTCATATTCTCAATCAATAAAAAATATCATTTCGTTAATTTTTTATATCATTTTTTTATTAAGTGAATCTACAATTAGTAAAAAATATTATTAGATGGACTCGGTTAATCACGTCATCCATAGTCTCAGCCAATGAGGTCCATTCATTTTATTATAATTTTTAAATAATCATCCACTCTTTATTTACATATAGGAAAGAGGTAAAGATTCACCTTGAAAAAAAATGAGATTGATGAACCTTATTAGTTAAGACCACAAATAACGTAGTGAGCCAAATTCACCTAATAATTTTTTATTTAGTCAGAATAGGAACGTGATGAAATAACAACTGTATCTTAGTTTTAATTTTTTTTTTATCAAACTGTATCTTAGTTTTAATTACTAATTGGATTTTGCTACTTTGAAATATGAAAACGGCTGCCTTTGTTTTAATGCCCTTTGTGCAATGAAACCTACCAAATACATTCATACATATTTATGTTTATAAATATTTTGGATAGGCTACATATAACTTAATGCATTTATTTTTGTTTTGGACAGTGCATTCATATTTATTTTACTTACATTCTTTGTTTTAATTATGAAAATGTATTTGTCCGTATGCTTTCAATGTTTATATATATTCAATATTTTCAATGTTTGCTTTTCGTTTATATGTATGGTTCTTGAATATCTTTTTTTTTAAATATTAGACAAGAGTTGCGCAGTTGGCAAGCTATACACTGTTGTAATAACTTTCAAACATGTTGAAATTTGAAAGTAAATTAGTGGGAGATGTTGACAAAAAAAAGCACAAAACAACTAAATTTGACTTTATTTATAATGTTTATTTTATAATCACTAATATTTCATCTATATTACTAACAAATGTTGGTTGCATTGGTAAGACACATTGTATTCTGAAGGAGAGGACGTGAGTTTGAATTTTGAAAATGACATTGTTGGGAGGGATAGCTTCGCACCCCGAACCGTAAGATGAACATGCATATAACTAAAAAAATATTTCGTTTATATTGATTGATTAATTTAACAATTTGACAATGCACATACACCTACATCATTCATTTTTAAAAGGAATATTCACACCAACTTAAAAAAATGAGAATTTTTAATTGAAAATTTTCTGTCTCCACCCTTATTTTTATGTGTTCCATGAAAATATATAAAATTTAAATTATTTTTATTGATCATATAATTATGTTTTGATAAAAAAATTATAAATTTACAACTTGTAGAATAAACACATGATAAGATAATAAAAAAGTTAAAAATATATTTTATATTTCTTGCACATGCATTGGTTTCTTAATTTCAACCATTAACATATTACATTTGGCATAACTTTATGTTAAAGTATGTGTTGTGTGCATTAGTAAATTATATTATATTTTTGAAAATAAAAAATTATTAAAAAAACAAAATCATAAACTATAAACATATTTCGTAAAACCAATAAGAAAGATTTTTACCTATGTCCAACACTCAAACTATTCATAACTAGAACTATGTATTTTGCTTGTTTCCAAGAGTAAAAAGAGAGAGAAGAGAACATGTGCAGCCTCTGCATGGAATATATTATTTGGTAAATTAAATTAGATAATACAAAACTTTAAGCTTAATGTTCGATGCTAAAATAGTATTAATTTTATTTTAGTGGTATAATCATTATTAAACTTAAAATTCAGCGGTATTTGATGTATTTATTCCTACTTTTTCTTGACTGTACACACATTTTGCACTTACAGATATTCAAACTCTTATCTTCTAAAATAAATATCTTCTTTTTTACTGAAACTAGTCGTTTGGTTTCGAAAATGACTTTAACCGGGAAGGGCCTATTGAGCAGAGATGTTATTAAAGAGAAATAAATAAGATAGTGGCAGGCAAGGCACCAGACCAATGCCCTCTTTCTTTATATTCAATGTTCTATCTACTCCCACAACACCTTAATAATTATAATATCTGACCTTTAGAAGGACTCAGCTCTCGATTTGTCATCTTTTAAATAATACTATTGCCTGACAGTGTGACAATTTGACTTGTCAAATTCAAAATTAATCTTTCACTTGTCAAATTCAAGGGCTTTATTAATTATTATATGACAAAAATGGAACCAAATGTTTGGCATACCTCCATTCCTCCTATATATTTCTTGATGGCTTTTCCGATTCTTTCAAGAGAAGTATATAAAACATCATTTGTCGAGCAATCGATTAAACCTCATAATAATCGGGTATTATATTTCTTAGGAGGTTGTTGGGAAGGTTTTGATGGTGATTCATACTATTTAAATTATCACGCTAAAAGTCACATAATACCTTCGGAAAAAAATCAAATATTTCATAATTGATGAGTTTTGATTCAATGTAATTTATAATAATAAAATGAGTTAACCAGGTTAGAGAAATCTAAATATATTGAGTAATTGTGTTGAATTTTGCTTTGTGTGTGTGACATTGACAAGCACAAATCAATAAATCTAGATATAGAACTATTTGACAATTAGCGGATAGGTGATAATGGATAGCGGATTGCATTAGCTGATAGCTGATTACATTAGTTGATTTGACTAGCAGATTGTATTAGCTGATTGTATAAAAGTGTTTAGTAAAATTAACTGATAGCTGATAGCTGATAGCTGTTAGATTATTTAAACAAGTAAAATGATATATATATATATAAGGACATGTTTATATTCAATACTTGTTTGAATAGTTTATTAGTTATCAATATTTTGTATCTAATTATTATTAATTAGATCTATAAAATTGTTTTTAATATAACTTTTCTAAACATATTCAAATGATTTATATATTAATTTATTATTTATATAATTATTTTAATATAATTTAATTAATTAATAAATTTAAATCCACATATAAATATGTGATAATAAAAAGAAAAAAAGTAAATAGGATTAGCTTATAAATAGGGTGAGAAAATATTTAATTTAGATTATTTTGAAAATTTTGGTTACTGGTAAGGGTAAAAGAGTCTTTACAACTCTAACATCAAACCTCTAATCTCAAAAAGCTTCTGTTATGAGCTTTTTCAAAATTAGCAGTTTTACCCAATCTGCTCTTTCAATCCGCTATTTACCAAACAATAATATTAGCAGATTTGACTGGTCAAACCTCTAATTATGCCTCAAACCTCTAATTTTTGCTCAAACCTCTCTTTACCAAACAAAGACATAGGGCCTGTTTTTTGTTGCGTTTCGCAACCAAAAATCACTTTTTTAAGTGCTTTTAGTTAAAACAGGCCGTTTTTTATTGCTTATAAAACCAGCTTTTCCACCCAAACCAAGAAGCTGGATTTTATAGCTTATTGGGTGGAAAAGCTAGTTTGAAAATAAAATTAATTTTTTACCCTTATTATTTAATTATAATTTATTGTTAAAATAATGTTTATGCATATATAATTGTAAAATAATATATATTTTATAATATTTATATTGAAAATAAAATTGTTTTATTTGTACTTTGTTTTATATTTATTATTAATGTGTAAGTGGTATGCCCGTATATAATCTAGAATGTAGTTTATATTTTCAAATTAAATTTTATAAAAAAATAATTTTTATTATAATTGAAATTGATTTATTTCATAAATCATAACATTAATTAATTTGAACAATATTATGTCTAAAATAGACATTTTATCTCCTCAAAATCACTTTTTGACATCAATGACAAACACTAATCAATTTTTCAAAACTACTTTTCAACAGCTAGTTTGAAAATCACTTTTTTCACCGCACTTTTTAAAAGCAATCACAAACTAAACCATAGAGTAATTTGGTATGAAGTGGTAATTGTTTGGGGTTTTAGAGGGCAAAAAAGTAATTGCCAAAACCTTACCATCTAAGGAAGTTTAGGTTTTTCAAATAAAAAAAAAGATTGCAATTGATGAATATCTATGGAATAGAAATCCTTTCCTTTTTTGGTACCATTTTCTATTTCCATATTAGAAAATTAGGTTGAGTTTAGTATTAAAGTTTAATGTTAAAGTTTAAAGTTTAAGGATGAAATTCCTCTACCCCTTTTCGGTGCCCCTACATATGCCCCCACGCTCAAAATTAATTTTAGAGTTTAGGATTTAGGGTTTTAGGTTAGGGGTTGTGGTTAGGGTTTAGGGAATTTAGGGTAGGGTATATTTTTTAGGGTATAGCGTGTAGGGTTTAGGATTTAGAATTTAGGATTAGGGCTTAGATTTTAATTTTATAGTGTTTTTTAGTGTTGGGGCATATGTAGGGGCACCGAAAAGGGGCAGACGAATTTTATCCAAAGTTTAAAGAATTAAGGTTGGTGTATTTTTTAAAATTTAAGATTTAAAATTTAGAGTTAGAGCTTAGAACTTGATTATTTTAGTGTTGAGTATAGAAAGAGGCACTAAAAAAGAACCGATCGAGCGATTTTTGTCCATATCTATATCTATGCATAGTTTAATATTACTTCTCAACCATTTGTCCCATAGTTTCTTTTGAATATCCCTTTCAATACTTTGTGGTGAACTAAAGGTTGATTTCTCAAAACATCCACATTATTTCTTGGACCCTACATTATTTTTTGAATTTCTAAATCCGTCACTAATATCTTGTTATCTTTTAAGGGCTTGATTTATAATCTAGTCTCATAATTATATCAATTTTCTCACTTTGATACCAATTGTGAAGCTAAAGTTGACATGAGCAATGCCAACCTGAAATGATACAATTTCAGTTTAATTCCTTTAAATATATACAATTGTAATATATAGTATAATGATAAAGCCGCACTTTCTTAAATTTTGTTTCTATTTGCTACAAATAGGAATGTGACATATAATACATTGTTATTGGACACAATAACTTTTGATGTAAATGAGACGGAAATAACAACGTGGGTATCAAAGTGAGATTTGTTATAAATATATTCGAATTATTTGTCCTGATAAACACATACAATCTAAATTAGGTCGGACTTGCATTATAATATTTTAATTTTGTATTTTAAAATTATTTACTGATAAATTATTTAGAATTATATGTATATATGTACATGTATCAACATAAAAAAATTTAGTCTATGGATTTAACCCCACAAAACCTATAGGGAGCTTTAATTGGTAACTTTCAATGCATAATTATGTGGGCAAAGACTAGTTTTTGAAACATTAATTTTCTTAGTCCTTAATCATAAGGTCTCATTGAATCCTTATTAGCTTCAGACAAAAGGATTGCAATTCAAATGATGGTAAAATAAGAAGAAAACATTAGGGAAAAAAATAAGTGATTTATAGACCGATCCACACAACTCTAATTAGTGGGGGCTTTGAATTACTTTGGCCCTATTTGGTAATAAGCGGATAGTTGATTACATTAGTTGATTTGATTAATAAATTGTATAAAAGTGTATGGTAAAATTAATTGGTAGTTGATAGTTGATAGCTGTTAGTTGTTTGATTATTTAAACAAATAAAATGACATATAAAGACATGATTGTACTGATGAATATTTGTTTAAATAATTTATTAGTTATCAATATTGTATATATATTAATATTAATTAAATTATAAAAAATATTTTTTAATATGCCATTACAAAGTATATTTGAAGGATCTATATATTAATTTATTATTTATATAATTATTTTAATACAATTTAATTAAGGGTAAACTATACTAATGATCACCGAACTATGGGGTTGGTGTCGATTTGACCACTATATTTTCAATTGTGTTAAATATACCACATAACTATTTAATTGGTTTCAATGTAGCCACATACCGTTAAAAAACAAACGGCACAGCTGATGTGGCTGTTAACTGAGTAACGTAGAGTATTATGTGTAATTTAAAAATATATAATTGCCACGTTAGAAAAAAACCCCAAACGACACAAACTCATTAAAACGCTCGACAAAGATTAATATGACTTTTACTTTCAAACTCAAAAAAATTGACAATCAAGGAAACCATCAAAGACTTTTCAAGGACGATTCAGACTGAAAAAAGCTCTGAGAGAAGTTGAAAATGAGTGGAGTTCATCGCGAAAAAGATAAACCCAGTGCGAAATATGGTAAGTAATCTTCTTTTTTTTTGTTATGTGGTTTGCTTGTTAGGGTTAATATTTTGAGTTTAGGGTTTGAATTTAGCGTTAATATTAAAATTATGGTTAATAATTAGGGTTAATGTTTCAAATTAGGGTTAATAGTTAAAATATGAGTTTAGGGTTAAGATTTTAGTTTAGGGGTTTATAATCAATTTTAGGGTAAATATTTTTGTGTTAATATATGAATTAAAACATGTTTAATTTGTATCTTTAATTGTTTAGAGTTAATGTAAACGATTGTTTTGCACTAAATGAAAAGAAAAAAAAAACTAATTTGAAAATTATTTGTGGTCCTGTTATTTTTAGATGGTTTGCACATGCTTTCACTATTAGTAAATCATATTGTATAATAATGGTGGGGTCTTTTTTAGTTGTTGTAGGGGATTTTTCAAACATAATTGTCTATTGTTTGTCTTTGTTTTACTTCTTTATTTGTCTTCTAGTAGACATAATACAAACATAACGTGAGACTAATTATGGTTAATATTTTTTTCTGTTGTTAAATTTAAAAGGAACCCATGAACAAAAAGTGTTGGTAAACTCTAGTTTTTCTTCAATGGTGTTATGTTTTTGAAACCTTATTATTGTTTGATATAATTTTGTAAGGTTTAGGGTTAATATTTTCTTGCTGTTAAATTCAAAATGAAATACATGGTACTTAGTGCTTGATATAATCTTGTTTTTGAAATACATGGTGCTTGTCATAATCTTATTTTTGAAATACATGATAACATAATCTTATAGGGTTTAGGTTTAATGTTTTCTTGCTGTTGGTAAATTGTCTAATGAAATACATATTTTTAAAATTTTTGTATCAAATATATGTGTTTGACATAACCTTGTTTTTGAAATACATGATGTTTGACATAATCTTATAAGGTTTAGGGTTAATATAATGCATGCTCTTTCGAATGTATAATATTGTATGCTTGTATTTTGGTGTATACATAGTAGGATTATTTGAACAAAAACTGAACATATTTTAAATTATTTTAATTAACATGGGTCAATTCAGACATGTTCAGCATTGTAGTACATCATGGTGGTTTTATTGTTAGGAGTCTTAGGGTAAAATATAGTAGAAAATTAACGGATAATTTTGACTATTTAAATATTGATACAATATCAATGTTTGAAATTACTGCTATGGTTGAAATATTAGAGATTACTTCTGCAGTAAAGGTCTTTTTGTAATTGGCAGATAATCCACTAGAAGTAAAACAACTGAAAACTGATACTGATGTGATGAAAATGGTTAGTAATTTACCTACAGATCATTATGTTCACATTTACTTAGAAGAAGTTGTAAAGCATGTTGATCTTGAAATGAATTTTGCTGATAATGATATTTTTGAATTTGAGGCTAGGATATAAATTGAGTCTGAGTTTGACTCAGAAGATGAGGAATATATTGCTCAATCTGAGTCAACCACTAATGTGTCTAAATTTTCTGACGGTGAAAATGAATTTATCAGCTCAGAGGATGAAGTGTATAATATGAATGTAGGGTTGGACACTGATGAAGTAGAGGTTGAAAGTGACAATGAACATTCTCACTCACTACACAGTGTAGATGAGTCGGATTCAGATGGTCAAAAAAATCTAGGTTTCATGACGTAACTCTCTTGTCCCTACCTAGCCAACAGACCGGACCGAAAGGGTTACACGGGAAAAATTGAAGCGAAACCCACTAAGGCCTCGCTCCGATTAGCAACCCTATTTTTTTTTAATTATTTTTTCTAAATATCACTTTTAATCCTATGTGTGGAGATATCAGCGAAAAAGTATACATAGATACGAATCGAGTAGAGGGCATACAATAATTTGAACTTACCATATAGTTTGTTAGTCAAATTACATGCACACGGGGCAAAACCATCTCAAGGGTCACATATGAACTCAACAAGGGAGCATACAAGCTTTAAGGACTAAAATGTAACATTCAGAAACCCTTGAAGATGCCATCTAACCGATTTAACTGCATGCGTTTCGAAACAGGCTTGCGCGGGCTCTATTTAAAGAGTAGGACCAAGCCGTTCCGAAACGGTCCTACCTTGTTCCGGAACGGGAGTCTACAGTGGCAAAATGTATCGGAACGAGTTTCGAAATTGGGGATCACAGTGACAAATCGTACCGAAATTGCCCTACATAGTTCCGAAATGAGAGCCTCCAATGGTAAATCGTACCGAAATGGCACCACCCTCGTTTCGATACGGGTACCCATGGATCATCGACCGTTCCAAAACCATATCCGGTGTTTCGAAACGCATGCACACGGTTTGGCCCGAAAATTAGTTTTGGCATTCCCAAACGTCCCCAAACTCGCCCCGAAACATCAAAAATCACATAGCAATGTATCATACAAACAATCTAGAGGCAAAACGTCCTAATCACAACATCAATCATACATTCAAGCAACAAATTGGATTCCAAGCCCTAAGCTCAAAAGAACACATAGATTCAAAAAGAAATTAACATGCCAAAACACAAAGTAATTCATACAAGGCCACATTAAACCTCAACATAACATAGTATCATTCATAGTATCATCATTTAAAGCACGCTAGAAACATGAACATAGCAAAAATATATGAGTTTGAAACACCAACTCCCTAACAACAAGACTAGCAATCTCATTGTCTAAGTGTTATTACAAACTAATAAAACCATACTTTGAGCCACCCGAGAACTCCGAGAAACTGTTCTCTTGCCCACTTGCCTCCCAAAGCCTCTAACGATCTGTATTGTTGGAAAAGAAGAGAGTGTAAGCTTAAAGCTTAGTGAGCGGAGCTCTAAAACACAACAACAACGCAGTTTTAAACCATATTCTTAGATTTAAAGAAAACCATTTAAGGAGAAGATATAACGAAGCATAAACATAAACAATACATGGTATGCACATACATAACCAAAACCCGGTGAGACTACACATCACCGTTTACAACAACTAGTAATTTTCCGATGGGACTACACATAATTGTACTCTTCTATTAGTTAGTACCGGTGGGACTACACATCACCATATACAACGACCAACCATCACGTGAGGCTTGACATCAACAACTACTACACAAAAACATTAAAACGAAGAATAAAAACAATCCAAAAACATACCACAATACACATAATTGAGAACGCACATAATCAACCAAACAAGCGATAGTAGATAAACTTACACTCGGGTCTAGGTTAGTCTCTAAGACTCCACCCAAACCCCAAAAACCTTCATTGAACGTATTTAAAGTCTCAAAACAGTTTCCACTCACTGATAGAGCCCAACGGAAGCCGAAACATCGATCTCACGCCTCCGTAGTACCAGTATCACACCCAAAGTACTCGAGCTCGTTTCCCATGTTTATAACCAACCAAAAACAAAGTATTACTCCCCTAATCTTTCATAATTCCACTTTCAAACATCAGTTCATAAATCCACAACATTCTCTCGATGATTCAAAACCGAAATCCATCAAAATACCATTCAAACTCATTCTTAAGCAAAGCCCAACAAATACCCATCAAATTAAACATCCAAAATACACCAAAATCATCTAAAAACATCCAACCTATGTCCATATACCTCCAGCCCTCATTTTACCCCCATAACTAAGCCAAAAACACCATTTTCACCTTCAAAACCTACCCACTACTCCTAGTTTCGGGTTTTATAGGGTTAAGCAACTTATTAACATTATTTAGCAACCAAAAATAGTTTTAAAAACTCTCCTTCAAGTGCCCATTGAAAACCCCTACGAAAATTTCACAAATTCCTCTTCTTTGCATCAAAACTTTGGAACCCTAAGTTTGAAAAATCAATACTTTGCTAGATTTTCGAAAAGGTAAGATTCAATAATTAAAAGCCAATGTAAAAGTGATGTTTACCTTTGAAATTCTTTTAAGGACCTTTGAGCCAAGGGAAAAGATGGTGGAGAGCTTTTAGGGAGAAAGTTTAAGCTTTTTAGGTTTTAGTTCTTTTGAAATGAAAATGACCACTCAATCTAAAAATCCCCTTTCAAATTTCATTAATGGTGTTTTTGTAAATAGTGACATCTTTTATAAAATCAGTATTTTAATTCTAAATTTAACCCGAACTAGTCCTAGATCAAAACTGATAAACTCTTGGGCCCAAAACTGGGGTGTTACAACTCTCCCCCACTTAAGTAATTTCGTCCCCGAACTTACTTGACGGAAAAAGATACGGAAATTGTTTCTCCATGTCATCCTTCCTCTCCCAAGTAGCCTTTTCCACCCCTCGGTGTCTCCACAAAACCTTGACTAACTCAATAGACCTCCCGCGCAACACTTTTTTGTCCGTAGCAAGAATCTCAACGAGCTCCTCATCATATGACAAGTCGGGGTTCAACTCAATTTCTTCCACTGGCATTACGTGTGACGAATCCGATCTATACTTCTGAAGCATAGAAACGTGGAACACATCGTGAATTTTCTCCAATTCTGTCGGTATCCTCAATCTATACGCAACATGACCAATCCTCTAAACTACCTCGTAAGGTCCAATGAATCTCAGACTCAACTTACCTTTCCTACCAAACCTCATCACCTTCTTCCAAGGTGAGACTTTCAAAAACACTTTTTCTCCCACGACATACTCTATCTCTTTTCTCTTCAAATCGGCATACGACTTCTGTCGTTCTGAAGTTGCCTTCAACCGATCACAGATCAACTTCACCTTCTCGGTAGTGCTATTAAGCAAGTCGGGCATAGGTACAAGCTTCTGTCTGGCCTCGACCCAACAAATAGGTGTTCTACATCTCCTACCATATAGAGCTTCATACGGTGCCATCTGAATACTAGCATGATAACTGTTGTTGTATGCAAACTCTACTAATGGTAGGTGCTTCTCCCAAGAACCCTGGAAGTCGATGATGCAACACCTCAACATGTCCTCCAACACCTGAATAACTCTCTCCGACTGACTATCTGACTGCGGATGATACGAAGTGTTGAAGTTCAACCAAGTACCCAAGGCACAATGCAAACACTCTCAAAATCTAGCTATAAACCTCGGACCTCGATCTGATACAATCGATTTCGTCCCATGCAATCTCACTATCTCACTAATGTACAGATCGACCAACTTATCTAAGGTGTCGGTAGTATGAACATGTATGAAGTGAGCATACTTAGTAAATCTATCGACTATCACCCACACTGAATTTTTCTTCGAAGGAGTCAACGGTAAACCCGACACAAAGTCCATGGTGATACATTCCTACTTCCATTCCAGAATCTTCAATGGCTGTAACAAACCTGAATGAAACTGATACTCGACCTTGACTCGCTGACATATCATTCTCTTACTCACAAACTCGGACACATCCTTCTTCAACCCAACCCATTAGTACTCTTCTTTTAAACCATGGAACATCTTCGTACTACCCGGATGCATAGCAAAAGGATTGTTATGGGCTTCGTTCAAGATAGTACACCTAAACTCAAAATCTTCCGGAACAACTATCCTATCCTTGAAACATAGGATCCCGTTCTCGCCAAAGCAAAAATCTGTGGGTCTACCCTCGGCTATATCTTACACGTGAGGTGCCAAAGACTCGTCTTGCAACTGTTTTTCTCGAATCAACTGAGCCAACGAAGGTTTAACTTGTAACTTGGCTATCAAACCGCCATCATTTGACACACTCAACCTCGCAAACATGGCCCGGAACTTAACTGCCACTTTTCTACTCAAAGCATCGGCCACTACGTTTGCCTTACCCGGATGTTATTCTATCGTAAGGTCATAATCCTTAAGAATCTCTATCCACCTACGCTGTCTAAGTTTCAACTCTCTCTGAGTTATCAAGTACTTCAAGCTCTTGTGGTCAGTATAAATGGTGCACTTCTCACAATAAAGATGGTGTCTCCAAATCTTCAAAGCAAAAACTACTACGGCTAACTCTATATCATGAGTGGGGTAGTTCTTCTCGTGAACCTTCAACTGCCTCGAAGCGTAAGCTACAACCTTATCTTCTTACATAAGCACACAACCTAAACCTACATACGAGGTATCACTGTAAATCACAAACTCTTTCCCTGGTTCAGGCTGAATCAAAATAGGAGCTTCGGTCAAAGCTTTCTTCACCTTCTCAAATACTTGTTGTCTTATACCTGACCACTCATACGAAACCTTCTTCTGAAGCAATTTAGTCAAAGGTACCACAATCTTCGAAAATCCTTCAACAAATCTTCGATAATACCCTGCCAAGCCTAGGAAACTATGGATTTCTGTCACTGACTTTGGTTGTTTCCAACTCACTATGGCTTCTATCTTCTTGGGATCCACACTAATTCCATTGGCTGAGATCACATGGCCTAGGAAGACTACCTTCTTAATCCAAAACTCACATTTACTCAACTTGGTATACAACTGATTTTCGAGCAAAGTCTGAAGCACTAGCTACAAATGCTCATCATGCGCTTCCTCGGTCCTAGAGTACACTAAGATATCATCTATGAACACTACCACAAACCTATCCAAAAACTCGTGGAACACTCGGTTCATCATATCCATAAATGCAGCTGGAGCATTAGTCAAACCGAAAGGCATTACTAAGAACTCATAGTTCCCATAATGTATACGAAAAGCGGTCTTCGGTATGTCCACATCTTTCACCTTAAACTGATAGTAACTGAAACTCAAATCAATCTTCGAAAACACTGAAGCACCTTTCAACTGATCAAGCAAGTCATCTATCCGAGGCAAAAGATACTTGTTCTTCACTGTTACCTTGTTTAACTGTCTATAGTCTATACACATCCTCATATTGTTGTCCTTTTTCTTCACAAACAAAACCGAAGCACCCCACGGAGAAATACTAGGCCTAATGAAACCCGTATCTAACAACTCCTAAAGTTGTGTCTTCAAATCTTTCAACTCTTTCGGTGCCATTCTATACGGAGCAATAGGCACGGGTGCAGAATCATAATACGTCTCAATAGCAAACTCAACTTCTCTATTTGGAGGCAAACCCGACAACTCTTCTAGAAAAACACTCGGAAAATCACAAATTGTTATGATGTCTTACGGTGTAACCTCACTCATATTCGGATTCATCATATAAGAAAAATACGCATGACAACCCGAATCCATCAATCTCTGAGCTTCTAAAGTAGAAACAACATTGGACAAGAACTTAATGTTCTCGCCCACCACTACGACTTCAAAATCATCTGTTAGCCTCAAAGAGACTCTCTTGGTCTCAAAGTCCACCATAGCTTTATGCTTTACGAGCCAATCTATGCCCAAAATCACATCAAAACCATAGAACAACAATTCCATCATGTCAACCAGAAACACATAGCCCTGAATCATCAAGGGACACCTCATATACATATTTCTAACTACCACAGTATCACCGAAAGAACTAGTAACATTTACACATACTTCTAACCACTCATACGGTAACCCTAGAGACCTTGCATGCTCACCCAAAATATACGAATGTGTTGAACCCAAATCTATCAAAGAAAGCAAAGTCAAAAACTGTAACGAGAAATTACCTGCGATGACATCCGTGTCATTCCCAGCCTCTCACTGTGCATACACCCTAGCCGGTCCTCCACCCTCGGGCTGAACTACCACCACATGAGCTAAATTCCTCTGACCATCGTTCCTCGGTTGAAAATTACCACGACCGCGCCCACGACCTCTCTGATGCTCAAAACCCCTAGTTAGAGCCGGTCCGTCCCTAGTCGGGTGTGGACAGTTACGCCTCAAATGATCTCGGGAACCACAGTTCCATCATACCCCAAAGGTACCCATACACTCGCCCTGATGGCGTCTTCCGCATCTAGTGCACTCATGAGTGTGAACAACAGCCCCTTGGCCCTGATTGCCCCGTCCAAGGTTACCACCCCTATGCCTCGAATCGGGCTGATACCTCCTATCTCTATGCCTCTTGGCATGATCTCTGTCCCAATCCGCATGTCTCTTCCCGGAATCGGACCCACTAGCACGAGCACTCGACCCTAAGTTATGCTCAATATCCTTGGCCCTAGAGACCAAAACATCAAACTCGGTGTAGTCAGAGGCAAGCATATAAGTCTTCACATCTCTAGTCAACCCATATCAAAAATGCTCGCACCGTTCCCTCTTTCTAGGAACCAACTTGAGAACATACTGGCTCAACCTCACCAACTGAACCTTGTACTCTAACACAGTCTTGCTACCCTAAACCAAGGCCATAAATTATTTCTTCTTCTTATCCTGATATCTGACTCCGAGATAATTCTTCTTAAAGGCAATTATGAAGAATTCCAAAGTGACATCGACCTCTGCCATACCCGAAGTAACGATGGTCCACCAAGCATACACATCTCCCTAAAGCAAGGAGACAACACAACCCAACTTATGAGTGTTTGAGCACTCCATCTGACCCAAGATACGTGTAGTACTCTCGAGACAAGCCTCTGAACCCTCGGGAGTCAAACCACGAAACTCAACTCTGCCCAAACTACGGAGTCTCTCAAGGGGTAACCCAGTCTCTGCACCCTGAGGTGGTGTTACAGCTTGCATACCGGCCAAAGCTGTCTAAAAAGCCCCAGCTATAGTCTGAATCAAATGAGTCATGTCTGCACATATCAGACCCTGACCTGCCTGAGCTCCATTACCCACAATATTTGTACCAGCCTGAGGTCCATTACCATCACCTCTGGCATTCGCACCGGCCTGAGGCACATTACCTTCACCACCCACCCCATTACCATCGGGAGTAGGAAGAACATGAGTCACATCCCCGGGTGCCTGGGCACCCGCTCTAGGCCGTCCTCCCGGCCTTACCATAACGAGATAAAATCTAAAACAACAAACACATCACACATAAGAAAACATGAGGATAGCAAGGGCAAGGATCCAAGTTCTCAAGCTCTTTAAACAAAAAATCATTTTCCAATAACAACACCTAGCAATGGGAACACTTGACAATACTTCGACCAACTACAAGAACCATACGACATGCTTTCATACACCGTGCAATAGCAAACAAACCAAACAAACCAACTTACCTGACTTACCTTCCCGTAAGACCTCATAACCGAGGCTCTAATACCACCAAATGTAACCCCTCGTCCCGACCTAGCCAACAAACCGGACCGAACAGGTTACACGGGGAAAACCGAAGCAAAACCCGCTAAGGCCTAACTCCGATTAGCAACCCTATTTTTTCCCTTTAATTATCTTTTCTAAATATCATTTTTAATCCTATGTGTGGAGATATCAACGGAAAAACGTACATAGATACGAATCGAGCAGATGGCATACAATAATTTAAACTTACCATATAGTTTGTTAGTCAAATTACATGCTCACGGGGCAAAACCATCTCAAGGGTCACATATGAACTCAACAAAGAAGCATACAAGCTTTAGGGACTAAAATGTAACATTCAGAAACCCTTGAAGATGCCATCTAACTGATTTAATTGTCTGTGTTTCGAAATATGCTTCCCCGTTCCAAAACGCATGCTCCATTTTAAGAGTAGGACCAAGCTGTTCCGAACGGTCCCACCTTGTTCCGGAACGGGAGTCTACAGTGGCAAAACGTATTGGAGCGGGTTCCAAAACAGGGGCTCACAGTGGCAAATCGTACCGAAACGGCTTTACATGGTTCTGAAACGGGAGCCTCCAGTGGCAAATCGTACCGAAACGACACCACCCCCATTCTGATACGGGTACCCCTGGAGCACCGACCGTTCCGAAACCAAATCAGGTGTTTCGAAATGCCTGCACACAATTTGGCCCGAAAACAAGTTTTGGCATCCCCAAACGTCACCAAACTCGCCCGAAACATCAAAAATCACATAGCAACGTATCATACAAATAATCTAGAGGCAAAGCGTCCTAATCACAACATCAATCATACATTCAAGCAACAAATTGGATTCCAAACCCTAAGCTCACAAGAACACATAGATTAAAAAAACACTAACATGCCAAAACAAAAAAGTAATTCATACAAGGCCACATTAAACCTCAACATAACATAGTATCATCATTTAAAACACGCTAGAAACATGAACATAGCCAAAATATAGGAGTTTGAAACACCAACTCCCTAACAACAAGTCTAGTAATCCCATTGTCTAATTGTTATTACAAACTAATAAAAACATACTTTGAGCCACCTGAGAACTCCGAGAAACTCCTCTCTTGCCCACTTGCCTCCCAAAGACTTTAACGACCTGCATTGTATGAAAAGAATAGAGCGTAAGCTTAAAACTTAGTGAGATAGAGCTCTAAAACACAACAACAATGCAGTTTTAAACCATATTCTTAGATTTAAAGCAAACCATTTAAGGAGAAGATATAATGAAGCACAAACATAAACAATACATGATATGCACATGCATAACCAAAACCCGATGGGACTACACATCACTGTTCACAACAACTAGTAGTTTTCCGATGGGACTACACATCACCGTACTCTTCTACTAGTTAGTATCGGTGGGACAACACATCACCGTATACAACGACCAAACATCACATAAGACTTGACATCAACAACTACTACACAACAACATTAAAACAGAGAATAAAAACAATCCAAAAACACACCACAACACAAAAAATCGAGAACACCCATAATCAACCAAACAAGTGAGACTAGATAAACTTACACTCGGGTCTAGGTTAGTCTCTAAGACTCCACCCAAACCCCCAAAACCTTCATTGAACACATTTAAAGTCTCAAAACAGTTTCCACTCACCGATAGAGCCCAACGGAAGCCGAAACACCGATCTCACGCCTCCGTAGTACCCAGTATCGTGCCCAAAGTACCCGAGCTCGTTTCCCCTGTTTCTAACCAACCAAAATCAAAGTATTACTCCCCTAATATTCCATAATTCAACTGTCAAATATCAGTTCACAAATCCACAATATTCTTTCGACGATTCAAAACCGAAATCCATCAAAATACCATTCAAACCCATTCTTAAGCAAAGCCCAACAAATACCCATCAAATTAAAAATCCAAAACACACAAATCATCTAAAAATATCCAAACTAGGTCCATATACCTCCAACCCTCATTTTACCCCCATAACTAAGCCAAAACACCATTTTCACCTTTAAAACCTACCCACTGCTCCTAGTTTCGGGTTTTATAGGGTTAAGCCACTTATTAACATTATTTAGCAACCAAAAATAGTTTAAAAACTCCCCTCCAAGTACCCATTGAAAACCCCTACGAAAATTTCACAAATCCCTCTCCTTTCCATCAAAACTTTGGAACCCTAAGTTTGAAAAATCAATACTTTGCTAGATTTTCGAAAATGTAACATTCAATAATTAAAAGCCAATGTAAAAGTGATGTTTACCTTTGAAATTATTCTAAGAACCTTTGATCCAATGGAAAAGATGATGGAGAGCTTTTAGGGAGAAAGTTTAAGCTTTTTAGGTTTTAGTTCTTTTGAAATGAAGATGACCATTCAATCTCAAAATCCCCTTTCAAATTTCATTAATGACGTTTTTGTAAATAGTGGCATCTTTTATAAAATCAGCATTTTAATTCTAAATTTAACCTGAACTAGTTCTAGATCAAAACCGGTAAACTCTCGGGCCTTAAACTGAGGCGTTACACTTGAGTTTAATACTATGTCAGACATGTCTAATCCTACACTGAAGGTTGGTTTGATATTTGCAAGTAAGGTTGTACTGAAAAAAGCAATTAAGATGTATAATATTAAAAATAGGTACAATGTGAAGTTGAAAAGAAATGACAATAAAAGGATTGTACTGTTTTAATAGGTATAAGTATAAGTATAAAAAAATAACAATGTTTTAATATGTATAAGTATAAGTTGATATAAGTAGTATGCCCTGATTTAAGCATGTGTTTTAATAGGTATAAGTTGAATGTCCTAAGTTAAGCATGTGTTTTATTTGGACTGTTTTTATAATTGTTTTATTTGGATTGTATAAGGTATGAAAAAAATATGAGTTTGCTAATTTAATATTTGTTCATGTTTTTTGGTAACTGTTTGGACAGTTTTGTAACTATTTTTTGTAATTGTTTTAATAGTTTGCTAATTTAATATTTGTTCCATGCATGCATTTCATGTGTGCATGCTATTTCTTTCATTTTGTCACTTCCAGATAGGTCAGAAAACTATGTTCATTCTTGCTATTTCGTGTCAACTCAAAGGGCTATTTATTCTTATTTGATAAGTCCAGTGAGAGGATGAGAAACAATAGAGTAATGGAGAAACATCGGAGCCTATCCTACCACCTATATTTAAAGAACTTTCAGGAAGACCACACAAGAAACGAAGAAGAGAGGCTGATGAGCCAACATCTTATCCTGGTAAGCTGTCAAAGAGGGGTGTTAAAATTTATTGTAAAATATATAAAGAAATTGGGCATAATATTAGAACTTGTAAGGGGAAGGTTGGTGGCAATATTAGAAGACAAGTATTCTTATCTTCTGCAAGAGCTCCCAGAATTTCGAAACTGCCAGTAAGATTTGTTTTTTGAATCAAATGCATAATTTATTTTTTTGGGTTACTTGGTTGAAGAGTTTGCCGATTTTTTGCAGATTAGAAGAGCTGGAACAACCCCAACAACAAGCCATGATAGAATCACTCCAACAACAAGCCATACTGGTACTTCAACTCTAAGATCAACTCCACAAGTCCATACTGTTAGATGGATGCCCACCCCCACTACACATATGAGTCAAGAAAGTAGTGCAAGTCAACCATCTCCAAGGGTTGATCCTTGAATCTTTTCACAATATATTTTTTTGTTCTTTTTGTGTATTGCAAACATTTGACCAAACTAGGTTATATTGTTGTGAAAACAAGTATCGCATATTTTTTTGTTTGACTTGCTTTACTAGGTCAACTTTTTGGAGTGATGTATGGATTACATGCTCAAACACATGTATTGATAAAAAAAAATATGTGATGTCTGGATTGCATTCCAAACATAATGGTTTATGCAATTATGTATTCTTCTTTAAATTGTAGCGATTATTTACATCATTTTTGTTTGACATACTTTATTTCAAACTTTAGATATACATATGTGAATGATGAATATATTTGTTTCACCTGGTTTATGTAATTATCAGTTATTACATTCTAAACTTAATGGCATAATGAAATTATTAGTTATTATACAAATTGTTTATAATTTGCTTTATGTAATTTTGTTTGTCTAATAAAATACATTTGTTTTATGTAATTTTGTTGTACACAATCAACAATGCATTAATTAAACTGATTTTTTCATTACACAAATGGGATCATGTTACATTACAAAAGTTGATAATACATTAGAAATAACCTAAACACAAACTAGAAATACCCTAAATCCATACATAGTACCAAAATTTTCAAAAAAAAAAACCTAAATCTAGTTACTATAATCTGAATTTGCATGGTACACAATACCAAGATTCTCAAAACAAACCCACAAAACATAGTGCCAACAATTTTTCACCAATTAAGAGAAGAGTGCTCCAAAAAAATCCAACAAAAAACACAACACCAAGACTCAAAATTTTCAAAATTCTTTCTTTCTTCTTTTGTTTCTCTATAACAATAACCTTTCTACGAAGACCAACAATGACAGCTTTTGACCTAGCATTCACTGGTGGATCATACCAGCAAAAAAACTTACAACCCCTAACCCATTTTTCATAATTTTCACAACCTCAAAACCTCCTACTTGGATTTTCATCAGTCCAACCTGTTGTTAGCGTAGAAAGAGCTCTAAAAAAGCATACCCGATTCATCTCTGCCTCCATTACCGTCTGTAACCTCGAAGGAACAATTTTCTTGGTGAAATTGTAAGAATGAGTGAAAATTAAGAAATTAGGGATTAGGGTTTCTTTAAATAGACAAACCCCAACGTCTTTTTTTTATTAAAATTGTTTAGGTGGCATATAAATATTTAATTTATATATCCAACGTGGAAAAAATAGGCAAAAAATTCCACATCAGCCGCGTCGTTTTTTTAACGGCATGTGGCTACATTGGAACCAATTAAATAGTTATGTGTTGACAATATAGTGGTCAAATCGACACCAACCCCATAGTTCGGCGGTCATTAGTATAGTTTACCCTTTAATTAATTATTAAATTTAAATGATATTAAAATAGAAAATGTAACCCCCTCGTCCCGGTCTGGCCGAATGACCGGTCCGAGTGGGTCACACGGGGAAAACCGAGTGAGAACTCCCTAAGGAATTCCCCCTCGGTTAGCAACCCTATTTTTTTTTTTCATTTTAAATCTTGTCTAGATGAGTATTTAATCCTACGTGGTCATACAGCGGAACAACACATTCAAAACAATCGAACGAACATCAAACAGTCATAAAACAGCCCAATTTTAAGACTTAGCTGCAGGTGTATCGATACACTTAAGGGGTGTATCGATACCCCTTGACCAAGTCGACTGGTCAAAGTCAACCTGTGGATACCGTATCGATACGGCTGGGAGTGTATCGATACCCTCTCCAATTGTTGACTTCCCACGGTCAACGCTAAGGGGACCGTATCGATACACGTGAAGGGTCGTACCGATACGGAACTGGCAGTAGCTCCAGTAGCAAAAATAGTATCGGTACACCTCTCAAGTGTATCGATACACGAGGCTTGATCAAGAAGGTGGTATCGATACCATACCAACCGTATCGATACCCCTGCACAGAAAAGCCTCCCAACTCAGCAAAAACGATAAGGACTCGAATCTAAATGCATTTTAGAACTCTCCTAGACCCCAACAAGCATTCATACGACACTTACATGCCACAATAAAGCCATACAAGTACCCAACATATACATACATTGAAGGAACATGCAATTGACCCAAGGATGACACTTAACATGCATAAACTCATACTTCAACATTCAACATAAGGCAAACTCAAAGGTACTTAACCAACATTCAAGATAAGCAATTTAGGCATGGATTACAATCCAAACATGGCATCGACAAGCCAATCAAAAACAACACAATTAAGGAGTTTAAACATGCTCTTAAACATCCAACATTAACTCGAATCAATAACACCTATCCCATTGCTTTACTATTACAATCTTTAAATTTAAACATCATACTTGAGCTAACCGTAAGCAACACTTGGAGGCCTTTCCTTGCCCTTGCCACCCACAAACCATTGATCTGCATTGTCGAACAAAAGAGAGCGTAAGCATAAAAGCTTAGTGAGGGTAAGCTCATAAAACAAACCTTCGACAATGCAGGGTCCAAGCACGAACCACAACCAAGATAATATGCATGATCTTACCTCCGATCCACACGAGCCATAATTAGATGATGCATGAGCATATATTCAATATCATGTCATGCTCAACATGTTTAAGTCCACAACGTATGATATCACATATATTAAACCATGTTAGCAACACATCCCAAATCACATTGTCCCTCAATTAACCACATATGGGCAACATAAACTACAATCCGTATTGGCACCTAGCTATGACCCGAATACGCGGATAACCCGTTGGAACGCATTTCCAACAACAACATTACCTCGGTGGGATTCCACTCATCACCGGTCCTTGCATGTGCGGGATTCCACTCATCGCCACATGCCCTACGGATGGGATTCCACTCATCATCACGTAGAAATATGAATAAAATTTCCGGGCGAACCCGTACTCCTCCTTGGTGACTCAACGCCACCAAGGCCACGCGCGACTTTTGACTCATGTGTACACACTAACATCCTAATGATCGATCATTTGTACCCAAGCATACTAGTGCCAATACTACACATTTCATTACTCTTCCACAATATTAATTTATAACACTTCCGTGCTTAGCACGTACTCACCTTGACTTACCGTCATGCATAAACCACATTTCCATGCCTAGCATGTACTCACCATGATCCTTGGATCATGAAACCACCTCATAAAATCATTTCACACGTCAACACCACATGTACATAATTAACAACCACATCACATTATATTTTACACATGTGTATAACCATATCATGTCTATCTTCAACATGCATATAACAATGCATCAAACATGCCTCAACATACATGTATACAACATATACATAATCAACACCATCACAATTTAATACGAGGCATATACAACCATTAAAAAGTGCAACCAAAGTCTCTAATCAAAGCTTGGGATTAGGCTACCACTCTAATCCCAACTCTAGGTGGGTTTACCAAGCCCATCCTAGGTTCACATGCTTGAACCAAATACTCAAAATCATTTTGAAAATATTCAACCACTCACCTAAGCTTCCAAGCTCCAAGCAAAGCAAGCAACCTCCCTCAAATTTCCGGATTTCTTCCCGAAGCTTCTCCAACACAAATTCCCGCTTCCAAACAACCTCAAACACAATTCAAACAATTCCAAATCAGCCCAACATCAAAAGACCAACCCGGAACACAATTCAAATTCAATTTACAACGTTGCAAGCCATGACCAAACCCCATACTTTGCAATTTCGGACAGCCCACATACCCCTTCCAAAATCCATGTTTCCAACACCCGTTGCACCCACAAATGACCCCAAATCAACCCCTAACCATAGCACTATCATTGGGCTATCAATTCCCACCTAAAACAACCCCAAAAATCACCTAAAACCCTTCAAAAAAACCCATTTTTACCTAATTTCGGAAATCCATCAAAATCCAACCAAATTAACATATAATGTGTACTTCAACTTCATTAAACAAAACCCCAACTCAATTTAACAAAACAAGATGAAAAACCCATAAAAATCTAAACTTTTAAATCAAACCCTAATTTCCAAAAGTTCATATTTTTGAAATCTAAAACCATAGATAGATAGAGATTAAAGAGGAGAGTTTGAATATGATTTTACCTTTCAAAACCCCTTTGAAATGAAGTTGAAATCAATGGAATTGTAGTCAAGCTTTGAGAGGGTTTTGGAGAGGGTTTGGGGTGTTGAACATTGAAGATGGGAAAAAAGGTGAGAAAGATGACAACTTTATTTTAAAAATTGTCTTGCTTTTTAAAACTTTTGGGTCCAATTACAACATTGGTCCCTCACTCCTTATTAAAGCTCAATTTGGTCATTATTTATAGTTGATTTATTTTAATTAAATTTTATTTGACTCGAACTATAACCCGGCTAACTCCTAGCCCCAAAACACGGGTGTTACAACTCTCCCCCACTTAAGGAAATTTCGTCCCCGAAATTTATCGATCACGGAGGGCCACTGAAACATGCACCTCCACGCTTTCCTCTCTCACCCCAACGTACTAACCAACTCGAAAGACTTACCACACAACACTTACTATCTTACACTAAGATCTCAACTGATTCTTCAAGGCATGCCAATTTCAAACTCAACTCAATCTCTTCAACAACCATAGCACGGAACAGATCTAACTCACATTTCTGAATCATGGATACACGGAACACATCTCAAACCCCTTTCTAATTCTGGTGGTAACCGCAACAGATAACAACAGAACTAGCCCGACTCACAAACTCATACAATACTGCTCGAACACTTGACTCATAACTTTCTCTGACTGATCATATGTCTTCATCAATTAACCAAACACTATGCAGACGTCTTCAAAAATAATCTAGCTGAAATCTTGAATCTCTATTACTCACCTTCATTAAAAATCTTCCACGAATGTAGTAAACTAGATAAAAACTGACGCTCGGTCTCAATATACTGGCAATTCACGCACTTACTCTCATACAGAACCACATCATTCATCCACTCGATTCAGAAGCATTTATCTTCAACCCACAATGCGTCTTCATACTACTCGGATGCAATACAAATGAACCACCGTGCTCTTCAGCCTAAACAATACATCTCAAAACACTAGGTCAGTCGGTACAACTATCCTGTCTCTGAAATGCAAAACTCTATCATCTCTAGATTGTATTCTGAAGGTCTTCCTTCCACTATGCCTTGCACGTGAGGTGTCAAGAATCTGTCTTGCAACTGTTTCTCATCAAACATTCTGACTCAAAGTAGTCTCAACCCGAAACTCGGCCACAAAACTACTATCATTTGATATACGGAATTCGGCAATTGCAACTCGTAACTCAACTACTAATCTAACAACAATTACAACTCGGATCATCGGTCACTACGGAGGCTATCTTCGGATGGTACTCACTCTTGATATCACAATCTTCGAGAAATTCTAACTACTCATGTTGTTCAAGTTCCAACCATTCCCAAGTCTTCAAGTATTTCAAGCTCTAATGATACGTACATATACACCGCGCATTTCTTACTATACAAGCTTTGTCTCTAAGTCTTCGAAGCAAATACAACTGTAAGTAACTCTATGTCTCATATCGAATAACTCTTCTCACGGTCTTCCAACTATCTTGATGAACAAGTCACAATCTTCTGTCTTGCATAAGTACACAACCTAACTCTACATGTAACACATCACTATGGTTCACAAATTCTTCCTCTGATATAGGCTGAATCAAGGTCGAAGTTCTCTTCAAGTTTCCTTTCAGTTCCCCAAGGGCTCATTGTCTCGCATCTAACCACACAACTGAACATTCTTCTGTAGCAATCTATTTATGGAGTAACTATCTTCAAAAGACTATTTACAATTCTCTGAGAGTAACAAGGCTAGACCTAAGAACTATAGATATCTGTCACTGTCTTCAATTTCTTCCAACTCGTATCTTCTTTTGCCTACTAAGGATTTACTCTAGCACACTCAGCTGATCTACATGTCCTAGGAAAACATCTTCATTAAATCGGAGTTCACGTTGGCTCAACTTGGCATACAACTGATTCTCTAATAGAATCTACAATACTAACTCTAAAGCTTGTCATGGTCTTCTTCGGTACTTGAATATACTCATGTATCATCTTTGAGGACTACTACAAACTGATCAGGAAGCTTAGGAAAATATTCTGTTCAACATCTCTATAAAAGTAACCAACACACTAGTCCAACAAAACCGCATAACTCGGAACTCAAAACGGTCACATCTTGCCTCAAAAGTTGTCTTCGGCACTTCAATTTTTCTCACTTTCAACTGGTAGTAAACGGATCTCAAATTAATCTTCGAAAGACTGAAGCTCACACTACTAACCAACTAATCACTGACACTCACAAACGGATGTTAATCATTCACTGTCACTTGTTTCAACTATCTGAAATCTAAACACATTCTCGTACTGTCACTCTTCCCTCTTCACAAATTACACTGTAGAACTCTGAGATGATGCACTAGGCCTAATGAGTCTAAGGTCTAACAAATTTCGAAGTTGATTCTCCAACATTCTCAATTCTTCCGGAAATCATAAGGTACAGAGCAATCAAAACAGGAGTAAACTCGAAGACGGTCTCAATATCAAACTCTTCCTCTCTAGACAAGAGATAAGCCGACAATTCTTCCAAACACTTCTAGGAAAAGAAAACACAAACTATCCTAACATTATGCGGTCTAGTCTTCATTCAAAAAAAATCAAATCCATCACAATTGCTCAGCAAGCCTGTCAACTAAACTCAATCGACCTTTGATCTCTAAAACTGGATCAACATTCAATAAGAAGCTCACATCCTCACCTACCACTACAGTCTCACAAAAATCTGTGTCTTCAAAGCAACTCTCCCTTTGTCTCAACGTATACACTAATTCTGTGCTCTTCAAGCCAAACCTTGACAAAAGGTACATCAAAACCGTAGGAAGGCGATCGCTTCACACCTACGAGAAACTAGTAACTCTAAACCACCAACAACATCTTCTGTACATCTTTCTGATCACTATTGTCTCCCAAAGAGGCTAGTCTCATGTGTCCCTACATCTAAGGTCTCAACAAACTTATCTAATTTCTTACATGCTCAGGCAAAGGAGGTATTCGCAGAAATTGCAGCTTCACATGTACACACTAATAGTCTTCGGTCTTCTTGTTTTCAGACTGATTCTTCAACAAAATCCGACTCTTCTAGACTATTCGTAGAGCATTTCAAAACTTCAAAAACGCAGTTCTGGGCACACACAGACAACCATACTGGAAAACCACCCGGACGCACACTGGCCCCAAACACACAAATCGGTTCCCCTTCACGGATACTGATCGGCTGTCTTGCATCGAAATCATAGGCTGAACCCCAACGGTCACCAACTAACACTTCTGAAATTCAGATTACTCACACGAGACCCCTACCTAGATCTCGCCAAAAGAACTAAGGCACTCATACCTACCTCTGACACCTCATCGAGCACATTCAAACTTGCATGCTTGTTAACAACATACGGAAGTACGAACTCAGAACCAATTAGAAGAGACAAACTCAAAACTGTACCAAGGGCTTATCCACTATAACATAGATACCACCTGACTCCCACTCACAGGTCTTCACTTCTTTTCACCAACTAATACCAGAATCGTTCTCGTCATCTCCCACCAACAAGAATCAACTCACGTGCACGCGGACTCGAGCAAACAAATTGTACTTCATCTCTGGTACAATCGTGCTCCTCTAACTATAGTAAAGAACTTCCTCCACATTTTCAAAACCACAACTTCCACTTACCGATTCACGGCCCACACAATGGCCCTAAACTTACTAAAAGCAATAAATCAATTAACAATTTAACATACAAGTTGGGTTAGCAAAGGAAAGGTCCAAGTGGCTCAAGTATGATTTCCCTCACTTAAAATCCTTTTTCCGATGTAATAGAAGCAATGGGACTCTACTCAACATGTTTCAACCAAATCAACACACATACATGCTTAACCAAACATATAACAAGGATTACTTGCTAAACAAGCAACACATGCGTACGATCAAACAACATGCATTCTCAATCAAACAATCACACATCACAGCATACACGGGTAACGAGCAACATGCTTTTAAACAAACAGTCAACATACTTGTCATACAAGCAATCATACTTACAAAACAAGCAAACACCGTGCACATCAATTCAAAACTTAAACTTACCTCACTTACCTGCCCAAGGTCTCGGTAACCTTAGGCTCTGATACCAACAAATGTAACCCCCTCGTCCCGGTCTGGCCGAATGACCGGTCCGAGTGGGTCACACGGGGAAAACCGAGTGAGAACTCCCTAAGGAATTCCCCCTCGGTTAGCAACCCTATTTTTTTTTTTCATTTTAAATCTTGTCTAGATGAGTATTTAATCCTACGTGGTCATACAGCGGAACAACACATTCAAAACAATCGAACGAACATCAAACAGTCATAAAACAGCCCAATTTTAAGACTTAGCTGCAGGTGTATCGATACACTTAAGGGGTGTATCGATACCCCTTGACCAAGTCGACTGGTCAAAGTCAACCTGTGGATACCGTATCGATACGGCTGGGAGTGTATCGATACCCTCTCCAATTGTTGACTTCCCACGGTCAACGCTAAGGGGACCGTATCGATACACGTGAAGGGTCGTACCGATACGGAACTGGCAGTAGCTCCAGTAGCAAAAATAGTATCGGTACACCTCTCAAGTGTATCGATACACGAGGCTTGATCAAGAAGGTGGTATCGATACCATACCAACCGTATCGATACCCCTGCACAGAAAAGCCTCCCAACTCAGCAAAAACGATAAGGACTCGAATCTAAATGCATTTTAGAACTCTCCTAGACCCCAACAAGCATTCATACGACACTTACATGCCACAATAAAGCCATACAAGTACCCAACATATACATACATTGAAGGAACATGCAATTGACCCAAGGATGACACTTAACATGCATAAACTCATACTTCAACATTCAACATAAGGCAAACTCAAAGGTACTTAACCAACATTCAAGATAAGCAATTTAGGCATGGATTACAATCCAAACATGGCATCGACAAGCCAATCAAAAACAACACAATTAAGGAGTTTAAACATGCTCTTAAACATCCAACATTAACTCGAATCAATAACACCTATCCCATTGCTTTACTATTACAATCTTTAAATTTAAACATCATACTTGAGCTAACCATAAGCAACACTTGGAGGCCTTTCCTTGCCCTTGCCACCCACAAACCATTGATCTGCATTGTCGAACAAAAGAGAGCGTAAGCATAAAAGCTTAGTGAGGGTAAGCTCATAAAACAAACCTTCGACAATGCAGGGTCCAAGCACGAACCACAACCAAGATAATATGCATGATCTTACCTCCGATCCACACGAGCCATAATTAGATGATGCATGAGCATATATTCAATATCATGTCATGCTCAACATGTTTAAGTCCACAACGTATGATATCACATATATTAAACCATGTTAGCAACACATCCCAAATCACATTGTCCCTCAATTAACCACATATGGGCAACATAAACTACAATCCGTATTGGCACCTAGCTATGACCCGAATACGCGGATAACCCGTTGGAATGCATTTCCAACAACAACATTACCTCGGTGGGATTCCACTCATCACCGGTCCTTGCATGTACGGGATTCCACTCATCGCCACATGCCCTACGGATGGGATTCCACTCATCATCACGTAGAAATATGAATAAAATTTCCGGGCGAACCCGTACTCCTCCTTGGTGACTCAACGCCACCAAGGCCACGCGCGACTTTTGACTCATGTGTACACACTAACATCCTAATGATCGATCATTTGTACCCAAGCATACTAGTGCCAATACTACACATTTCATTACTCTTCCACAATATTAATTTATAACACTTCCGTGCTTAGCACGTACTCACCTTGACTTACCGTCATGCATAAACCACATTTCCATGCCTAGCATGTACTCACCATGATCCTTGGATCATGAAACCACCTCATAAAATCATTTCACACGTCAACACCACATGTACATAATTAACAACCACATCACATTATATTTTACACATGTGTATAACCATATCATGTCTATCTTCAACATGCATATAACAATGCATCAAACATGCCTCAACATACATGTATACAACATATACATAATCAACACCATCACAATTTAATACGAGGCATATACAACCATTAAAAAGTGCAACCAAAGTCTCTAATCAAAGCTTGGGATTAGGCTACCACTCTAATCCCAACTCTAGGTGGGTTTACCAAGCCCATCCTAGGTTCACATGCTTGAACCAAATACTCAAAATCATTTTGAAAATATTCAACCACTCACCTAAGCTTCCAAGCTCCAAGCAAAGCAAGCAACCTCCCTCAAATTTCCGGATTTCTTCCCGAAGCTTCTCCAACACAAATTCCCGCTTCCAAACAACCTCAAACACAATTCAAACAATTCCAAATCAGCCCAACATCAAAAGACCAACCCGGAACACAATTCAAATTCAATTTACAACGTTGCAAGCCATGACCAAACCCCATACTTTGCAATTTCGGACAGCCCACATACCCCTTCCAAAATCCATGTTTCCAACACCCGTTGCACCCACAAATGACCCCAAATCAACCCCTAACCATAGCACTATCATTGGGCTATCAATTCCCACCTAAAACAACCCCAAAAATCACCTAAAACCCTTCAAAAAAACCCATTTTTACCTAATTTCGGAAATCCATCAAAATCCAACCAAATTAACATATAATGTGTACTTCAACTTCATTAAACAAAACCCCAACTCAATTTAACAAAACAAGATGAAAAACCCATAAAAATCTAAACTTTTAAATCAAACCCTAATTTCCAAAAGTTCATATTTTTGAAATCTAAAACCATAGATAGATAGAGATTAAAGAGGAGAGTTTGAATATGATTTTACCTTTCAAAACCCCTTTGAAATGAAGTTGAAATCAATGGAATTGTAGTCAAGCTTTGAGAGGGTTTTGGAGAGGGTTTGGGGTGTTGAACATTGAAGATGGGAAAAAAGGTGAGAAAGATGACAACTTTATTTTAAAAATTGTCTTGCTTTTTAAAACTTTTGGGTCCAATTACAACATTGGTCCCTCACTCCTTATTAAAGCTCAATTTGGTCATTATTTATAGTTGATTTATTTTAATTAAATTTTATTTGACTCGAACTATAACCCGGCTAACTCCTAGCCCCAAAACACGGGTGTTACAGAAAATGTTCAATTTAGGCTGTTTGGAGATTTTTGTTAAATGTTAAGGGTAAAAGAGTCTTTACAACTCTCATGTCAAAACCTCTAATTTTAAAAAGCTTATATTAATAGCTTTTTCAAAATTAGAGGTTTCTCCCCAATCCGCTATTACAATCATCTATTTACCCAACATCCAAATTAGTGGATTTGACTGGTTAAACCTCTAATTTTAGCTCAAAACTCTAATTTTGACTCAAAACGTTGACCCTTTTTGACAATTAGCTGATAGCTGATAGTGGTTTACATTAGATGATAGTTTATATATGATTGTATTAACGGATTGTATTAGCGAATTGTATAAAACTGATAGCTTATAACTATTTGTTTATTCAAACAAGCAGAATGACATATAATGATAGGATTATATTCGATATTTGTTTGGATAGTTTATTAGTTATCAATATTTTGTATCTATTAATATTAATTAGATAATGAAATTTTTAATATAAAATTACTAAGCATATATAACCCCTAGACCCGCCTATGTGTTATCAAGGATCTTAGGAAATCACATTAGGGACACAAGAGCGACCCACAATGAAAAATCCACATATGAAGATATTTTTCTTTAAATACATAAAAAATGTAAAACAAACTTTCGTTCAAAATACAATTTCAAAAAAACATCTAAACATATAACAGTAGTTCAGAAAAAAATGTATTACAGACAGTGACATAAATCAATACACGGCTTATATGCCCACTAACTGTACAAATACCATACTCCAAACACAACGCCGAAAGAACTCCAAACACTGATGTCAATTACTATACCATGATAGATTTCTTCTAACCTACGATGGTAAAAACAACATGAGCATCGAGAAGCTCAGTAATACAAAACTACCAATGGATGATGTAAACGCATGCAGGTATATGGCAAGCATAACACTATAATGATGTTCCGGGAATTAACAAGTTCTAAATTACGGTTCCTTAATCGATCACCGAGTATCAGGTGAGAAGCCTATAAATCGAAGAATCAGAAGAGTGAATGCTTAAATTAAACTAGGGAGTTTAGTGTATCCCAACAGTGTTAAACTGTATCAATATGGTAAACATTTTATTCACGAGCACATAATTCAAACAACAGTAAGGTTCATTTTTAATTCTTATCTACCCTCCATCTGTACTCCAAGATGAAATTCTGAGTTGCGTCTATAAAGGCATTAACGCAAGCCCCTTGGGCGTGGGTACCATCCTAAGAGAATACCTTAGGTCCCGAGCAGAATTTACCCTAGCCGAAACATAGGAACCCTTAACGATAACGGTAAGGAATTACCCTAGCTGAAGCATAGGAACCCTTAATGATAATCGTAAGTAATTACCCTAGCCGAAGCATAGAAACCCGTAATAATAACGGTAAGGAATTACTCTAGCCGAAGCATGGGAACCTGTTACGATAACGGTAAGGAATTACCCTAGTCGAAGCATAGGAACCTGTTACGATAATGGTAAGGAATTACCCTAGCCGAAGCATAGGAACCTGTTACGATAACGGTAAGGAATTACCCTAGCCGAAGCATAGGAACCTATTACGATAATGGTAAGGAATTACCCTTGCCGAAGCATAGGAACCTGTTATGATAATGGTAAGGAATTACCCCAGCTGAAGCATAGGAACCTGTTACGATAATGGTAAGGAATTACCCTAGCCGAAGCATAGGAACCTTATACGGGCAGAATTACCCTCACAGGAGCAGAGGAACCGAATACAGGCGGGATTATCCTCACTAAAATAGAGGAACCGAATACGGGCGGGATTATCCTCACCAAAGTAAAGGAACCGAATACAGGCAGGATTACCCTCTCCGAAGTAGAGGAACCGAATACGAGCGGGATTACCCTCACCGAAGTAGAGGAACCGAATACGGGCGGGATTACCCTCACCGAAGTAGAGGAACCGAATACGGGCGAGATTACCCTCACCGAAGTAGAGAAACCGAATACGGGCGGGATTATCCTCACCAAAGTAGAGGAACCGAAAATGGGTGGAATTACCAACCTGATTAGACTAAACTTGAAGAGACCTTCCGTAATATCCAGGAATCAACTTAAGTACATATTTTCTACTCATCTCATTGGAGTCATGCCCATAACCATGACTGCGGGCACCAATCGAAATAAGGGTCGTTCTTCATACTTTAATTTCTTACCATATCATCAAATATGCTAAACAATTTGTCAACCATTGAATTCTCTTTTGAATCGTATCTCTTATATATATGTTTTTGTTAATTGAGGTTTTAACAAGTATTCAGAGATAACCGACTTATCATTTAATTTACAGATCTCAAAAATTTATACGTGTCAAATAGTTCTTAATTATGCCACAAGGTCCTTATAAGTATTTTTATATTATATTTTACTTTATTTGATATTTCATGCATCAATTATTAATTAACATGTTCCTTAGTACACAAGGAGTAGTGGGTATTACCTCGACTTCGAGCTATGTAGGTTGATCTTCAAAGCTTCAATCAATTTCTCTCGAGCTCTAATTTGAAGTCCCTCATTACCCCGGATACATGGCAAAACAATTTACATCAGAAACGGAACTTAAACACGGAAATAAAATTTATCTAAAAAGTCAATGCTGATTAACAGCTTATCGGGTTTGAATTTGACGAAACAGACTTTAAAATAGGGTTTTCAGAAAAAGTCAACTTTTGGTCAAAGTCAACGCTGAAGTCAACAGTCAACGCTAACGTCATGGGTCAACTAGTCAACGATCAATGATGATGCCATTATGATGTCATCGATCAATGCTAGTGTCACGGTGACGTCACTGGTCAACTCGGGTCAGAAGGGTCGGGTTCGGGCCGGGTCGATTCGATCAGACTCGGGTTGGGTTGAAACCCAAGGTTGTTGGGCCATAAGAATCGGGCCGATCAAATTAGTTTTAATAATAATCTTGATTAATTATTGGGCCGGTTGGGTAATGGACGGTCTATTGGCTCGAGTTAGAGGCCAGATCGGGTCTAGGGCCGGTCCAATCGGTTCGGTTCGTAGTCCACCACCTAAGGTGGCCGGAGTTTGCCCACGACGGCGCGTGACCGCCACGCGCCACTCAAAATAATTTAAAATTCGCACCGAAAACACTAAAAACCACCAACTCACTTATTTTGATTTTTTAAAAAACTTACCGAACCCACAGTAGAAAACGACGGTGAAGGGGAGAAACCTTTCAGTTTCCTTGCAAGTCTGACGACCTTCACAACGGTGGTGGACGGACGATCGACTGATTGTGTCATGCTCGCCTTGATACGAGAAAGATGGCGGCGACAGTTGTGCCACGAACGGACGACGACGATGGTTAGAATCAACGAAGGTAGGTGGCGTGACTTTTGTGTTTCGCATCAAACCTTCAACGCGACTCCCAAGACGAACGACGGTGCATCGCCACGAGTGGCGGCCCATGTCGTGTCATGGTGAGGCCGCGGACACAACGACATTAGCGGTGATAACCACAACGCGATGATTGGGAAAATCGACGTCGATCGGGGTTGGGTAGGTGAAACGTCTCGGTGAGAGGGGAAAACCAAGAGATATATCGATATTTCCAAATCCAATATAGGGCATTAATTGGGGTAGATGAGTTAGTTGGCTATAATTATTATTGATCATACTTCATATTCATTTGTTAACATAATTCCGAATGAGACTAAATCAAAAAATGGTCTTAATTTAGATGGTTAAAGCACATGCGTGTAGAGCTAAAGGTCATGGGTTCAAACCCCTTTGCCACCTTACATCTTTTCTTCTTTCTTTTTTTGTTCTTATTCTTTCTTTTCTTTTCTTTTTTAATTCTTTTAGGGGTGTTACATGATCTATATATTAGTTTATTATTTATATAATTATTTTTAATATAATACAATTAATTATTAAATTTAAATACAAATATAAATGTGTAATAATAAAAAAAAAAGAAAAAAAAAATATTAGTTTACGAATGTCACAATGTAAATACATGAGGGTAAAGAATTAAATTAAAAAATTTAAATTTAGGTTATTTGAATATTTTTAATAATTGCTAAGGGTAAAAGAATATTTATAACTCTGATCGAAACTCCTAATTTCAAAAAGCTCATATTAGCAGCTTTTTCAAAATTAAAGGTTTTACCTCAATCCGCTATTTCAATCTACTATTCACCAAACATCCAAATTAACAAATTTGGCCGGTCAAACTTCTAATTTAAACTCAAACAACTACTATTAGCACCTCTAATTTTAGTTGAAACTGATATTTACTAAACACGGAGGTTGTGTACTAAACATGACCTTTGAGGTAGTGAAAGGTCATTAACTTCTTTGCATTATAAGTTCCAAAGCACGACAATTTAGCTTTTAAGTCATATCGCATCTAATAGGTTTTTAGAATTCGTAGATTAAATTTTAATTTGATTGCTATATATATATATATATATATATATATATATATCTCGATGAATTTAAAAAAGTTCTAAAGAAAACTTTCTGGTACTAGAAAGGTTTATTTTAAAAATAAATGTTCAAATTATACATTTTATTTTATTTCAGGTGTTTAAAGTATATTTTAAGTAAAAATAAGTACTTAAATTTTAACCATTACAATTTTAAGTGCCCGACCATTTAAAAGAATATTACCCAATAAGAATGTGACACATGACATATTTTTTTATTATTATTTTAAAAATTCGAAAAAAATATAATTTTTAAAAAAACTCGAAGTTCTCAAAATCTCCCAAAAGCCCCGAATCCTTAATACCCCAAACAAAAAATTCTCCAAATTGCCTCCGCTGCCGCCGTCGGACACCACCACTGCCATCGTCGAAGACCACCGCTCATTTCCACCAACTACCCATCACTAACAACCGCCGATAATTGTGTCAATCGGACGTCGTTTGACTAGAACCATTCACGTTCGCCGTCCGATTGACACACCTCCCGCTGGTTACCGACATTGGGTGGTTAGAGAAATAGACGGTGGCCTCCGACAATGACAGTGGTAGTGTCTGGCGACGACAATGATGTCGACAACATCATCAATTTCAGGAATTTGTGATTTAAGGTATTAGGGTTTGGGGCTTTTTGGAATCTTGAGTTTTTTAAATTATATTCTTTTTTATTTTTTAAAAATAATAATAAAACATGCCACATGTCATGTTCTTATTGAGTAACGAGTTTTTTTAACGGCTGGGCACTTAAAATTGTAACAGACGAAACTTTAAGCACCTATTTTTACCAAAAAATACTTTTGGCATCTAACCTTAAAAAATGTATAGTTTATGCCTATTTTTGTATTAAGCCTACTAAAAATTGTGTATACTAAACACATTCTTGTCTATTTTAGAGTTTAAAGATTTATGGTTTAAGGGGTAAGAATTTAGGAGTTAAAATTTAAGATTTATGTTTAGAATTTGAGGTCTATAGTTTAAGAATTTAAATTTTAGAGCTCAAATAGGCTAGGTTGTGTAAATTTTAGCTTACATAATCTTGTATATAAAAAAAATTACTCATAAATTTAAGTATAATTGTTTCAATTTAAATTTTAAACAATCATAAATAATTTAAATATTATATAAAACGTCTATTTTTTGTGTTAGAGCATGTTTTGCATTGAAAATAAATAATTTAAATTGTTAATGTTTTGCAATATATTAAAAATCTCGTTACATTAATTTCTAAACAATAATTTAAAGTAATCAGTCATTAAGTGAAACATTATAAACTTATTCTTCTTTTATACATTTGTCAAAATTATTAATACTTTTCAAATCTTTAAATGGAAAGATAATACATACTTAAACATGTCGAATATAATCAAAATTATTTTGAGTTAGGTCAGTTGGGAGGTTGTTTGTAGGCCTCAACATCTTGGTGGCTTGGGGGTGGCTGATCTTCAAACTCGAAATTTAGCATTACTTTCGAAGTGGGCATGGCGATATGCTCAAGACTCCACATGTTCTCTAATGGTTTTTAAGTATGGTGAGAACGCCCAATGGTAGCGTTTTAATACGACCCGCAAAAACTCAATGTCTGTTATATGGAAGCAAATAGTCAATACGGTTACAAGCGAGAGTATAATTAAACACATAGGCTTGTCGACTTTCACTTGGATGGTGGGTTGTGAGGAGAGGGTCTTGTTTTGGATGGATCTGTGGTGTGCCGAGCAGTCTTTGAAGGACATTTTTCCGCGTCTATTTTCTATCGCAAGTAATAAGCTGGCCATGGCTGTTGACTATGTTGTCGATGGGGTGTTTACGCACGAGAATTGGCTTGGTTTTTTCTGACGCAAGTTGCAAGATTTTGAGTGCCGGTAGCTCGGTAGAATTGTGCCATGGGATTTTTGATACTTTAGTTTGGAAACCTGGCGCTCATGGTTCCTTTTCAGTTCGATCTTTGACGATGTTCGACAAAACGAGTGATGCGACCATCGGTGAACGCTTCGCTTGAAAAGTTTTTGTTCCGCAAAAGATCCAAGCATTTTGGTTTGTTTGGTTGTAGTGGCTGGCTACATTTCAATTTTTACGATATTGGTGAGCTTTGACGATATTCTTGTGTTATGGTCGGGAATTTAGGGGTGTTTAAAAATATCCGACCCGAATGACCCGACATGTTGATCCGCTGACCCGATCAAAAAATTTCGAATAATTTTATAAAATTTTTCACGTCCTAGGTTGGGTACTCGGCCCGCCATTTCTCGGGTCGGGCCTGGGTCACAAAATTCTAAATTTTTGGGTACTCGAATACCCGAATGTATTTGAAATTAAAATATTTTATATTTGATAAATACATATTTTCGTATTAAACTAATAAAACCTCTTAAATTATTTTTATATTTTTATGTTTAATAAATACATATTTAGATATTAAACTAATAAATACAAATTTTTATATTTTTATATTAAACTAATAAACATTTGGGGTAAAGTATCCAAATGGTCACTAAACTATGGTAATTAAATTGTATGTTTTGTTACAAAATGATAATTGTATCGTTAACCTCTATTAAAGAAGTGACATGGTTGTTAAATTTTTTTGTATAATAGCATATTTAGTCCTTCATAGTTACACATTCAATCAATTTAATTATAATTCGAAAAAATTCAATAAATTTATCGCTCGATTTTTACATGTTGTTATAATTTACTCAAAAAATTAACCATTGATATTTTAAAATTACTTCAATTCAATCCCTCTTCATCCCTTTATCTTTTCATTATCTCTCAATAAATTTATCTTTTCATCTTTTTCTCCATTTATTCCTCTGCCTCTGGTCTCTTTCAAAGGCTAGAAACCTCATTACCGTGCAAATAATGAGTTGACCTGGCCTCAGTTAGCTAGAAAATACATGTTGTCTTTCTTATCTATGGATGGAAATCTTGACTCAACAGAGATCGCTTCCCGTGAGAGTGCTAAAGTGTTTCGTTACCTACAAGGCGAAAAATCGGGTACCCAAATTTTTTGGTATTAAATTTGCTGGCTCGTGTCCCGATCTATGAATACCAGGTCCCCGGTAATCGGGTGCCCGTTAAACCCGGGTACCCGTAAAATCGGGTACAGGGTACCCGGTTCTCATTTTTTTAAATTAAAAAAAAACCCTTAAAAAGTTCATAACACATGATCCAAACAAAAGAAAATTAACGATTTAAAGTTTATAACCGTAAGAAATACATTAAAAATATTAATCTCGATCGTGATTTTTTTCGAATCTCATATTTTTTAAAGAAACCTACTAATGCATAAATGCAATAGAGAAACCTTGTTGTTTGTTTCATATCGAATCTTACATATTCACAAATTAATATATATTTTTGAAAATTTTAAAACATGAAAGCATATAATACAAATATAGAATGAATTTATGGATTTAAATATAGCTCTAAAGTAAAAATATTAAATAATCTAATAAAAATATTAGAAATCGGGTACCCGGGAGTAATCAGGTACCCAAAAATATCATATTTTTTTTAACCCGGGCTCGACCCAGGAAATGACGGGCCGGGTACCCGACCCAGGTAAAAAAAATTCGGGTAAATAACCGTTACAACGATCAAACTTTCTACCCAAAGCTTGATCAAACACTCTCTTACAAGAGAAATTCAAAGCAAACTAGAAATCCCTCTAATAGGTATATGTTTGCAACTCTAAGCACTCACCCAAAACCTATACACTTGAGCAAATTTGACAATTGAGCTCACAAGTATTGTCTATACAAGAAATATACAATTTAGCTCTAAAGACAATTTGACATCATAATGTTGTTACAATTGAAGCATTAACCATCTCTTGATGCTTAAAGGTCCCTTTTATACTTCTAATTGAGTTTGTAGCCGTTGAGAACTGTTGGGGTTGAATTAGAGTCGTTGGAGCATTTATTTCCCACCATAAATGCAGTTCTGTACCTTAGCGTATCGATACTGCTCAAACCGTATCGATACGATCCCGATAAAGAAATAGTCGTTGAGACTTCCAGCTGGTGCGTATCGATACGCGTGGCAAGCGTATCAGTATGGTCTTGCAATTTAAAAGAACGTTGGGAAAATGACCGTTGTGGGTAGTTAGACGTATTGGTATGCGAACTAGCTGTTGGCTATTTAAAACATATTGTATCGATACGACAAAGCGTATCGGTACGAGTTTTGGCTACTGGAATTTTATTGTAGCTGAAACCCTAAGGCGTATCGATACAATACCAGACCGTATCGGTACGGGTACATGAAAAACACTACTTTAAAAGCATTTTACGTTATTCCAAAGCCTTTTAAAAACTTTTAAACATAATTCCAAGTTGTTTTTACTAAAAGCATTTTAAATTCTTTTCAATTTAGTTCAAAACATTTTTTAATTATTATATCAAAACATTAAGTTCTACACGATAGAATGACACGGACGGTGGCCGGATGTCGGGAGTGGCGGTCAGGAAACATATTTAGTGGCCGGTGAAGGACGATTTCGGATCAAAATGAAAAAAAATGAAGAACACCCTTTAAGTTTTAGGATGAACTTAGCGTTCGATCCATTTTTAGTTGCAAGATTCGGGTAAAACGCGTTTGAGTTCAGAGAGTTTTCGAAAGGGTTGGGTAAGGAGAGAGAGTGTGGGGATGAATAATGAGTGAGTTGACTCGGTTTAAGGGGTTATATAGCTTGCTCTATACGCCGTCGTTTTGGGGGAGGATTCGCGTCTGGGTTCGGGTCAGGTTAGATGACCTGCGCCCTACTATGGGTATTTCTTAGTTTGGGCAACCTTGTTTTACTTCTTCCATAATTTAGTTACCAACCTTTTGTAATTTGGCTCTCTGAATTCAAATTTAATCTAATTTCGTCCCTTTCAACTTTACTTTAAGTTTTAATTTTTTTAATTTAGTCCATTACAACTTTGATAATTTAACTATAAATTTATATGTATGCTTGCATGATTTTAAATTAAGCATATAGTATAATTGTTTAGGGAAATTTAATTCATTTAATATATTAAAATTAGAACCTCCTAAGGTTAAGTTCTTTAATTCAATTTAATTAATGTGATAGGAGAGGACATTGTAGTAAATAAATGAATATTGAATGAAAGCTTAAATATCCTAAGTTGATTAGTATCACATTGCAATGTGATGTTAATCAAGGGGATATTTAAGTAAGATATTTAATACTTCATTTAAACATAGAAAATGGAAATTACATGTAGTTAGTTTAATAAAATTGGAATTAGGATTAAATAAGCAGTTACATTAACAATAAGGATATTATTAATTTAGGACAAATATGGGTAATGCCCAATTCTTTTGGGTGTTATCACATAAGTCCTAAATTTGATAATATTCATAGATTTTAATAAATTAAATTAATGAAAGCTTTATTAGGTTATGCTTAAAAATGACAAGACAATAATTGAACATGCATTAAACCTTTTGGGTTGAGATACATTTTGAATATAAATTGAAGTGTCCTAATGTATTTGGACGATTCAAGAATTATATTCGTCCAAAATGTATTTTCTTACAAAAGAATATCCTCATTCGAAATGGAATCCATTTAACAATTAAAGATTTAATTAAATTTAAATAAATGTTCGACATGCCAAACTGCCACGTGGAATTAATAAGGTACCGATAACGGGCGTTGTAGGGGTGCTAACCCTTCCCTACACGTAACCGACTCCCGAACCTGAATTGTAACGCCCGGGTTTAGGGGTCGGGTGAGAATAATATTTTAATATTATTTTAGGTTCGGTTTTACAATCTAGATAATAAAATATTTTCGCGGGCCTTGGGATTTCAAAATATTTGAGACTATGATTGGGCCTATCTCTTAAGCCCAAAGTCCATGGACTTTAAGAGATGTGGGTTTTGACCATTCATTAATGGCATTTGTGTAAATATTTGATCTTTACAAATAAAACCCATTTTTATTACATTATAATTCAAATAAACCAAAATTTCATCATCTTCTTCTTCAAAAGCTCAAAACCAACGACAAGAGGAGAGTTTTTCTCCAAGTTTCTATCCCACCTTCTTTCTCCTTCATTTTAGCTCGATTTTGTAAGGTAATTACATTTCCGGCTTGCTCTCATCTTCCTCTCTTTAAAAGTACAAGTAGATTTCATTTTGGTTCAAGTTTTGGAATTTGGGTTTTTCAAAGTTTTGGTTAAAGGTTGTGACTTTATGAGTTTTTATCAAGGCTTTTGGTTTATTTTTGTTAGTTATGTTGTTTGTGAATCAAATAGTCCAACATATATGATTTTTAGAGTATTTTAAATGAATTCCCGAAATTGGGTAAAAATGAGTTTTTTGGAGGGTTTTGGGTGAGTTTTGGGGGTTGTTTTAGGTGGGAATTGATAGCCCAATGGTAGTGCTATGGTTAGGGGTTGATTTGGGGTCATTTGTGGGTGCAACGGGTGTTGGAAACATGGATTTTGGAAGGGGTATGTGGGCTGTCCGAGATTGCAAAGTATGGGGTTTGGTCATGGCTTGCAACGTTGTAAATTGAATTTAAATTGTGTTCCGGGTTGGTCTTTTGATGTTGGGCTGATTTGGAATTGTTTGAAATGTGTTTGAGGTTGTTTAGAAGTGGGAATTCGTGTTGGAAAAGCTTCGGGAAGAAATCCGGAAATTTGAGGGAGGTTGCTTGCTTGGCTTGGAGCTTGGAAGCTTAGGTGAGTGGTTAAATATTTTTAAAATGGTTTTGAGTATTTGGTTCAAGCATCTGAACCTAGGATGGGCTTGGTAAACCCACCTAGAGTTGGGATTAGAGTGGTAGCCTAATCCCAAGCTTTGATTAGAGACTTTGGTTGCACTCTTTAATGGTTGTATATGCCTCGTGTTAAATTGTGATGGTGTTGATTATATATATGTTGTATACATGTATGTTGAGGCATGTTGGATGCATTGTTATATGCATGATGATGATAGATGTGATATGATTATACACATGTGCAAAATATGATGTGATATGTTTGATAATGATGTACATGTGGTGTTGTCATGTGAAATGAGATTATGAGGTGATTGCTTGATCCGAGGATCATGGTGAGTACATGCTAGGCATGGAAATGTGGTTTGTGCATGACGGTAAGTCATGGTGAGTACGTGCTAAGCACGGAAGTTGTTAGTAAATGATATTGTGGAATGTGTTAGTATTGGCACTAGTATGCTTGGGTACAAATGATCGATCATTAGGATGTTTAGTGTGCACACGTGAGTTAAAATGCGCGCGTGGTCTTGATGATGGTAGTCATCAAGATGGAGTACGGGTTCGCCTGGAAATCTTCTTATATATCTATATGTCGGTGATGAGTGGAATCCCATCGACGGGCGTGAGGATGAGTGGAATCCCCTCCGCGTGAAATGAGGCGTGAGGATGAGTGGAATCCCTTCCGCGTGAACGGTGATGAGTGTAATCCCACCGTCAGGTAATGGTAGAGTTGTTGGATGTGAGTTCCAACGGTTATCCGCGTATTCGAGTCATAGCTAGGTGCCAATACGGATTGTAGTTTATGTTGCCAATATGTGGTTAATTGTGAGCCAATGTGATTTGGGATGTGTTGCTAACATGGTTTAATATATGTGATTTCATATGTTGTGGTTTTTAAACATGTTGAGCATGACATGATATTGAATATATGATCATGCATCATCTATAATTATGGCTCGTGTGGATCAGAGGTAAGGTCATGCATTTTATCTTAGTTGTAGCTCGTGCTTGGACCCTGCATTGTCGAAGGTTTGTTTTATGAGCTTACCCTCACTAAGCTTTTATGCTTACGCTCTCTTTGTTCGACAATGCAGATCAATGGCTTGTGGGTGGCAAGGGCAAGGAAAGGACTCCAAGTGTTGCTTACGGTTAGCTCAAGTATGATAGTTAAATTTAAAGATTGTAATAGTAAAGCAATGGGATAGGTGTCGTGTTATGATGCTTTTGGAATATAATGTTGTTGTTGTTTAGGAGCATGTTAGACTCCTCGTATGAGTTTGTTAATTTGGCTTTGGGATGCATGCCTTGCTTGTATCCATGTTAGTATTTCTGCTACCTAGAATTGCCTAAGTGTTGGACATGTTAAAGCTTAATATCTATAATGACATGTATGAATGTGTGGCTTGTGATGTTGTGCCTTGGTGTTTAGTCTTGATATGATGTTGCTCAAGCATGCTTGTATGTTGTTTTGCCTTTAAAATTGTTGTTAGTGGGTTGTTAGAGGTTTTGGTGGGGTTTAGGGGCACCCTTGTGCCTTAAACCAGCAAAAACCAGTCTGCAGGCAGGGGGCGTTTCGAAACGGGCCACCCTGTTTCGATACGGTCCCTTTGCATTTGGCCTGCCGTTTCGAAATGGATAGGGGTCGTTTCGGAACATTTTTGCTACTGGAATTTTGAGAAATTGGCGAGATGAAGGTGTTCCGAAACGGGTCTGTGGTGTTTCGAAACGTTCAAATCTCGTTGACCACGAGAAGTTGACCAGGGAGGGTGTTTCAGAACGGTTGACCCCTGTTCCGAAACGGCTTCCTCGTGTAGGCTTAGTTGGGTTGACCAGGTCAAGGCGTTTCGATACACCTTGCGGGTGTTTCGAAACAGTCTGTTAAATTACATAAAAATGGACTGTTTTCTTAAGTTGTTCGAGTTACTGTTTTGCGAATGCTCGTCTTCCGTTGCTGTGATCACATATGAATTAAGTGTGCATTTAGAAAAGAGTAAATTAAAAAGAAATTTTCTGGGTTGTTAACCGAGGAGGAACCTTAACGGGTTTCGCTTCGGTTTTCTGCGTGTGGCCCACTCGGACCGGTCATCCGGCCAGACCGGGACGAGGGGGTTACATTTGTTGGTATCAGAGCCAGGTTACCGAGACCTTGGGCAGGTAAGTGAGGTAAGTTTCAGTTTTGAATTGATATGCACGGTGTTTGCTTGCTTTGTAAGTATGATTGCTTATGTGACAAGTATGTTGATTGTTTGTTTGAAAGCATGTCGCTCATTAACCGTGTATGCTGTGATGTGTGATTGTTTGATTGAGAATGTATGTTGTTTGATCGTACGCATGTGTTGCTTGCTTAGCAAGTATGCCTTGTTATATGCTTGGTTGAGCATGTATGTGTGCTGATTTGTTTGAAACATGTTGAGTAGAGTCCCATTGCTTCTATTACATCGAAAAAAGGATTTTAAGTGAGGGAAATCATACTTGAGCCACTTGGACCTTTCCTTTGCTAACCCAACTTGTATGTTAAATTGTTGATTGATTTATTGCTTTTAGTAAGTTTGGGGCCAGTGTGTGGGCCGTGAATCGGTAAGTGGAAGTTGTGGTTTTGAAAATGTGGATGATGTGGAGGAAGTTCTTTGCTATAGTTAGGGGAGTATGGTTGTACCGAAGTTGAGGTACAATTTGTTTGCTCGAGTCCGTGTGTATGTGAGTTGATTCTTGTTGGTGAGGGACGATGGGACCGATTCTGGTATTAGTTGGTGAAAAGAAGCGAAGACCTATGAGTGGGAGTAAGAGTGGTATCTATGTTATAGTAGATAAGCCCTTGGTACAGTTTTGAGTTTGCCTCTTCCGATTGGTTCTGAGTCCGTACTTCCGTATGTTGTTAACAAGCATGCAAGTTTGAATATACCTGGCGAAGTGTTAGAGGTAGGCGTGAGTACCTTGGTTCTTTTAGCAAGATCAAGGTAGGGGTCTCGTATGAGTAATCTGAAATTCAGAAGTGTTAGTTGGTGACCGTTGGGGTTCAGCCTATGATTTCGATGCAAGACAGCCGATCAGTATCCGTGAATGGGAACCGATTTGTGTGTTTGGGGCCAGTGTGCGTCTGGGTGGTTTTCCAGCATGGTTGTCTGTGTGTGCTCAGAACTTCGTTTTTGAAGTTTTGAAATGCTCTACGAATAGTCTAGAAGAGTCGGATTTTGTTGAAGAATCAGTCTGAAAACAAGAGGACCGAAGACTATCAGTTGTGTACTTGTGAAGTTGCCATCTCTGCAGATTCGTCCGTTTGTGTGAGCATGCAAAGAAATTAGATATCCTTGTTGAGACCTTAGATGTAGGGACACATGTGACTAGCCTTTAGGGAGATAGTAGTAATCAGAAAGATGTACAGAAGGTGTTTGTTGGTGGTTCAGAGTTACTAGTTTCTAGTAGATGTGAAGTGATTGTCTTCCTACGGTTTCGATGTACCTTTTGACATGGTTTGGGCTTGTAGAACTCAAAGCTAGAGTATACGTTGAGACGAGGAGAGAGTTGCCTTGAAGTTGCAGATTTCTGTGTGACTGTAGTAGTAGGTGAGGAGGTGAACTTCTTGTCGAATGTTGATCCAGCTTTAGAGATCAAAGATTGATTGAGTTTAGTTGACAGGCTTGCTTAGCAATTGTGATGGATTTTATTTTTGAATGAAGATTAGGTCGCAGAATGTTAGGATAGTTTGTGTTTTCTTTTCCTAGAAGTGTTTGGAAGAATTGTCGGCTTATCTTTTGTTTAGAGGATAAGAGTTTGATATTGAGACCGTCTTCGAGTTTGCCCCTGATTTGATTGCTCTATATCTTATGATTTCCGGAAGAATTGAGAACGTTGAAGAATTAACTTCGAGACTTGTTAGACCTTAGGTTCATCAGGCCTAGTGCACCATCTTAGAGTACGACAATACAATTTGTGAAGAAGAAAGAAGACAATACGAGAATGTGTTTAGATCACAGGTAGTTGAAACAAGTGACAGTGAATAATTAACATCCATTTCTGAGTGTCAGTGATTTGTTGATCAGTAGTGTGTGCTTCAGTCTTTTCGGAGAATAATTTGAGATCCGATTACTGCCAGTTGGAAGTGTGAGAAGCTGAAGTTTTGAAGACAGCTTTTGGAGCAAGATGTGATCGCCTTGAGTTCCGAGTTATGCCGTTTTATTTGACTAGTGTGTTAGTTACTCTTATAAAGATGTTGAGCAGAATAATTCCCGAGTTCCTTGATCAGTTGTAGTAGTTCTCATAGGTGGCACATGTGTATATTCACGTACCGAAGAAGGTCATGACAAGCTTTGAAATTAATGTTGTAGGTCCTAATAGAGAATTAGTTGTATGCCAAGTTATGCAACGTGAACTCCGAGTTAATGAAGATGTTCTCCTAGGACATGTAGTTCAGCCGAGTGTGTTAGAAAAAATCCCAAGTAGGCAGAAGAAGATGTGAGTTGGAAGAAATCGAAGACTGTGACAGATATCTATAGTTCCTAGGTCTAGCATTGTTACTCTTAGAGAATTGTAAATAGTCTTTTGAAGATAGTTGCTCCATTGATAGATTGCTACAGAAGAATGCTCAATTGTGTGGTTAGATAAGAGACAATAGGCCCTTGAGAAACCGAAAGAAACTTTGAAGAGAGCTTCGACCTTGAATCAGTTTATATCAGAAAAAGAGTTTGCGAACCATAGTGATGTGTTACATGTAGAGTTAGGTCGTGTGCTTATGCAAGACAGAAGATTGTGGCTTGTTCATCAAGCTAGTTGGAAGATTGTGAGAAGAGTTATCCGATATGAGACATAAAGTTAATTACAGTTGTATTTGCTTCGAAGACTTAGAGACAAAGCTTGTATAGCAAGAATGCACAATGTGTATATACATATTATCAGAACTTGAATTGTTAGACAACCTAGGAAAGGTTAGAACTTGAACAACATGAGTTGTTAGAATTGCTTGAAGACTGTGATCCCAAGATTGGGTACCATCCGAAGATAGCCTCCATAGTGACCGATGTTCCGAGTTGTAATTGTTGTTAGATTAGTAGTTGAGTTGCGAGTTGTATTTGCCGAATTCAGTTACCGAATGCCAGTATTCTTGTGGCCGCGTTTCATGTTGAACCTACATTGAGTCAGAATGTTTGAAGAGAAACAGTTGCAAGACAGATTCTTGGCACCTCACGTGCGAGGCATAGTAGAAGGAAGACCTTCAGAATACAGTTTCAGAGATGATAGAGTTTTGCATTTCAGAGACGGAATAGTTGTACAGATTGACATAGTGTTTTGAGACGTATTGTTTTGGCCGAAGCACACGGTAGTTTATTTGTATTGCATCTGAGTAGTATGAAGACGTATTGTGGGTTGAAGATGAATACATCGGGATTGAGATGATGTGTGATGTGGTTCAGTATGAGGGTAAGTTTATATTTTGCCAGCATGTCAAGACCGAACGTCATTTTTCTTCTAGTTTGTTACATCCGTGGAAGGTTCTTAATGGAAGTGAGCAATAGAGGTTCGAGATTTCAACTAGATTATTTTTGAAGACGTTTGTATAGTGTTTGGTTACCTGTTGGAGTCAGATGGTCAGTCAGAGAAGGTTGTGAGTCAAGTGTTCAAACAGTGTTGTATGCGGTTGTGAATCGGGCTAGTTCAGTTGTTTATTTGTTGCGGTTACCACCAGAGTTAGAAAGAGGTTTGTAAAGGGTTCTGTGTATATATGATTCGGAAGTGTGAGTCAGATCTGTTCTGTGCTATGTCTGTAGAAGAGATTGAGTTGAGTTTAGAATTGACATACCTTGAAAGAACCGTTGAGATCTTAGCATCAGATATCTATTGTTGCGTGATAAGTCTATCGGTTGGTTAGTATGTTGTGGTGAGAAGGAAAGTGGGTAAGAGCGGATTTTGTGGAAACTTATGTCCGATAAATTTCGGGGACGAAATTTCCTTAAGTGGGGGAGAGTTGTAACGCTCGGGTTTAGGGGTCGGGTGAAAATAATATTTTAATATTATTTTGGGTTCGGTTTTACAATCTATATAATAAAATATTTTCGCGGGCCTCGGGATTTCAAAATATTTGAGACTATGATTGGGCATATCTCTTAAGCCCAAAGTTCATGGACTTTAAGAGATGTGGGTTTTGGCCATTCATTAATGGCATTTGTGTAAATATTTGATCTTTACAAATAAAACCCATTTTTATTACATTATAATTCAAATAAACCAAAATTTCATCATCTTCTTCTTCAAAAGCTCAAAACCAACGACAAGAGGAGAGTTTTTCTCCAAGTTTCTATCCTACATTCTTTCTCCTTTATTTTAGCTCGATTTTGTAAGGTAATTACATTTCCGACTTGCTCTCATCTTCCTCTCTTTAAAAGTACAAGTAGATTTCATTTTGGTTCAAGTTTTGGAATTTGGGTTTTTCAAAGTTTTGGTTAAAGGTTGTGACTTTATGAGTTTTTATCAAGGCTTTTGGTTTATTTTTGTTAGTTATGTTGTTTGTGAATCAAATAGTCCAACATATATGATTTTTAGAGTATTTTAAATGAATTCCCGAAATTGGGTAAAAATGAGTTTTTTGGAGGGTTTTGGGTGAGTTTTGGGGGTTGTTTTAGGTGGGAATTGATAGCCCAATGGTAGTGCTATGGTTAGGGGTTGATTTGGGGTCATTTGTGGGTGCAACGGGTGTTGGAAACATGGATTTTGGAAGGGGTATGTGGGTTGTCCGAGATTGCAAAGTATGGGGTTTGGTCATGGCTTGCAACGTTGTAAATTGAATTTGAATTGTGTTCCGGGTTGGTCTTTTGATGTTGGGCTGATTTGGAATTGTTTGAAATGTGTTTGAGGTTGTTTAGAAGCGGGAATTCGTGTTGGAAAAGCTTCGGGAAGAAATCCGGAAATTTGAGGGAGGTTGCTTGCTTGGCTTGGAGCTTGGAAGCTTAGGTGAGTGGTTAAATATTTTTAAAATGGTTTTGAGTATTTGGTTCAAGCATGTGAACCTAGGATGAGCTTGGTAAACCCACCTAGAGTTGGGATTAGAGTGGTAGCCTAATCCCAAGCTTTGATTAGAGACTTTGGTTGCACTCTTTAATGGTTGTATATGCCTCATGTTAAATTGTGATGGTGTTGATTATATATATGTTGTATACATGTATGTTGAGGCATGTTGGATGCATTGTTATATGCATGATGATGATAGATGTGATATGGTTATACACATGTGCAAAATATGATGTGATATGTTTGATAATGATGTACATGTGGTGTTGTCATGTGAAATGAGATTATGAGGTGATTGCTTGATCCGAGGATCATGGTGAGTATATGCTAGGCATGGAAATGTGGTTTGTGCATGACGGTAAGTCACGGTGAGTACGTGCTAAGCACGGAAGTTGTTAGTAAATGATATTGTGGAATGTGTTAGTATTGGCACTAGTATGCTTGGGTACAAATGATCGATCATTAGGATGTTTAGTGTGCACACGTGAGTCAAAATACGCTCGTGGTCTTGATGATGGTAGTCATCAAGATGGAGTACGGGTTCGCCCGGAAATCTTCTTATATATCTATATGTCGGTGATGAGTGGAATCCCATCGACGGGCGTGAGGATGAGTGGAATCCCCTCCGCGTGAAATGAGGCGTGAGGATGAGTGGAATCCCCTCCGCGTGAACGGTGATGAGTGTAATCCCACCGTCAGGTAATGGTAGAGTTGTTGGATGTGAGTTCCAACGGTTATCCGCGTATTCGAGTCATAGCTAGGTGCCAATACGGATTGTAGTTTATGTTGCCAATATGTGGTTAATTGTGAGCCAATGTGATTTGGGATGTGTTGCTAACATGGTTTAATATATGTGATTTCATATGTTGTGGTTTTTAAACATGTTGAGCATGACATGATATTGAATATATGATCATGCATCATCTATAATTATGGCTCGTGTGGATCAGAGGTAAGGTCATGCATTTTATCTTAGTTGTAGCTCGTGCTTGGACCCTGCATTGTCGAAGGTTTGTTTTTTGAGCTTACCCTCACTAAGCTTTTACGCTTACGCTCTCTTTTGTTCGACAATGCAGATCAATGGCTTGTGGGTGGCAAGGGCAAGGAAAGGACTCCAAGTGTTGCTTACGGTTAGCTCAAGTATGATAGTTAAATTTAAAGATTGTAATAGTAAAGCAATGGGATAGGTGTCGTGTTATGATGCTTTTGGAATATAATGTTGTTGTTGTTTAGGAGCATGTTAGACTCCTCGTATGAGTTTGTTAATTTGGCTTTGGGATGCATGCCTTGCTTGTATCCATGTTAGTATTTCTGCTACCTAGAATTGCCTAAGTGTTGGACATGTTAAAGCTTAATATCTATAATGACATGTATGGATGTGTGGCTTGTGATGTTGTGCCTTGGTGTTTAGTCTTGATATGATGTTGCTCAATCATGCTTGTCTGTTGTTTTTCCTTTAAAATTGTTGTTAGTGGGTTGTTAGAGGTTTTGGTAGGGTTTAGGGGCACCCTTGTGCCTTAAACCAGCAAAAACCAGTCTGCAGGCAGGGGGCGTTTCGAAAAGGGCCACCCTATTTCGATACGGTCCCTTTGCATTTGGCCTGCCGTTTCGAAACGGATAGGGGTCGTTTCAAAACATTTTTGCTACTGGAATTTTGAGAAATTGGCGAGATGAAGGTGTTCCGAAACGGGTCTGTGGTGTTTTGAAACGGTCAAATCTCGTTGACCACGAGAAGTTGACCAGGGAGGGTGTTTCGGAACGGTTGACCCCTGTTCCGAAACGGCTTCCTCGTGTAGGCTTAATTGGGTTTACCAGGTCAAGGCGTTTCGATACACCTTGAGGGTGTTTCGAAACGGTTTGTTAAATTACATAAAAATGGACTGTTTTCTTAAGTTGTTCGAGTTACTGTTTTGCGAATGCTCGTCTTCCGTTGCTGTGATCATATAGGAATTAAGTGTGCATTTAGAAAAGAGTAAATTAAAAAGAAATTTTCTGGGTTGTTAACCGAGGAGGAACCTTAACGGGTTTCGCTTCGGTTTTCCCCGTGTGGCCCACTCGGACCGGTCATCCGGCCAGACCGGGACGAGGGGGTTACATGAATTTTACTAAAAGAATCTCTAGTTCGTTTTTATGGTGTCTGGTCTACCAAAGTGACCAGTGGCGACTCCAAATTGATTTTCAAGATTGAATAAAGGAAACCTAGTTTAATATGAAAAAACCATAATTTAATGATCAAATTAAAAATGGTAAAACCTCGATTTCAAAACCGTAATCATCAGACTGTTTTTTTACATGCAGTTTAAAAACGGCCGCGACAGCTTGGCGACTCTGCTGGGGATATAATTGAGAGTCAGGCCTATTAATTAATTTCACATGGCATTTTTTAATTTTCAACAATAATCTGAATTTAATTTTTTTCTAAGAAATTGTTGGATGAATTTCCAGGAAAAATGGGGATAGCTTTTGTGTATGATATATCTGTCATTCATGCATAAACCCTCGACCTGAGTTTTTCACCCTTAAGTGGAAGAGAGACAATATCCGACGTGATGCTTTCCAGCTTCGAGTTCGGATTTTTGTCTTCTTTCGGTATACTAACCTTATGCACCATGGGGCCCACGCCTCTGTTATAAGGGACTTATACTACCGAATCGATATCTTACTTTCGTAGTAGACGGTAACGACAGTTCGGGAACCAATAGTCTAGCACAAAGCCCATATTCTGTTTTTAAAAACCTACCCCGCTAGAGCCAGACAGGGACCTAGGACAGGTGATGCCGGTTTAAATACATTTCTCTGGATATTTCCTTTGCTACATATTATGTATTTCTCTAAACTAATAATTTGTTTACTTGCTTTTCATATTAATTCGCAGTACTAACACGAGTTTTTTTGTGTGTTTTGCTTTGTTTTGAATAAATCCTATCATAAATTGCATTTGTTTGGCATCGAATTGTGAGTCAGTCAATTTGGAAGTATTCGATATGTCTTGAGAGTTTAAGATAGGAGAAGATAATACAGTAGTTCTGACCCGGTCTGAGCAAACTCAGCACGAGAAGGGGGACAATCTCGGTAAAAATGAAGTGTCCAAAATGAAGGGTTATGTAAAGATAAACACTAATCAGAATACATGTTTACCAGAATTAAAACAAATGTGGGATCAGTGGGATAATGAAATGAAAGAGCAATTTAAGAAATAATTTGGAGACATAGCCTTGCTATTAAGTGTAAAGGTTGATCAAGAGTTGCTTAGAGCCATGGCACAGTTCTGGAACCCAGCATATAATTGTTTTACCTTCGGACAAGTGGACATGACACATACACTAGAGGAGTATGAGATACTGATTAACTGTCCAAGAATTAAAAGTGATAAGATTTATACTAGACTCATCAATAATTTAAGCTTTATGAAGAAATTAATATCATTAACTGAAACAAAATAATGGTTGGATAGAAAATGGCAAATAATGACAACACTGATCAAGATGAAGATAGACAACGAATCAACTGGATGAGCCTTAAAGAATTGATATTGACAAGTAATGATGAACCGGTCAGAATGAGAAGCTTATTCGCTTTGTGTATTTACAATTTGGTCTTATTTCCAAGGACTCCGGGGCACATTGATCCGTCAACTGTGGGACTATTTGATCGGTTAGAGAAAAGAGTCAACCTGGTGCCTGCCATTTTGACAGAAACCTATAGATCACTGACTGTTTGCAAGAAATCTGAAGAAGGAAGGTTTTGGGGATGTGCACAATTACTTGAGATCTGGTTTAGAGGACATAGGTGGGACACACCTTATAGAGGAATTAGGTATCTCGATACGTATTTGTAGCGACTACTTTTTTTTAAAAAACATTTATATGTATAGGTATATGTGTAGGTGTAGTGGAAAGGATATTTTAAAAATGTTGAAATAGGGGTTATAAAGGGAATTTTTAGAAATTGAGGGGTAAAAATGGATTTTAGAAAATTATTGGAAAAAAATATTAAGAGTTTTAGAAAAATATTTTAAAATATGGGGATTTATTTAAAAATAGATAAAAATATGGGGGTTTGAAAAAAGATTTTAAAAAAATAGATGGAGTCGCCACCGGTCACTTTAAAATGGTAGACCGGACACCGGAAATAGAAACCAGCAATTCAAAAGGGTTCGAGAGTCGGTTACATGCGAGGAAGGGTTAGCACCCTCGACCTGCCCAAAATTGGTACCAAAACTTTACCGCTTAATTAAAATCGAATTTTACGAATTAAAGTGACAATTTTATCCAAAACTTGGTTATACACGCGAGTGAATTTAGAAAATCCTAATATTCGAGAACGAACGTCCGAACCACCACCACTACGACTAGTACTGGCCTCGTTCGTTTTCGAATAAAAGGACATCGCATTTTTTAAAACGATTTTAGATTTTTTTTAAAAAGGAAAACTAAATACAATGAATACAAGATTAAATCTAATCTAAAGTCATACGACTCAAAAGGAGTTGATATCCGAGTTTTCAGAATATCGTTCCCACGCGGAAACCGGGACCGTGCATGCTATAATTATAATGACAAGTTAAGAAAATGCATGCTTAAATATATTCGAATAACATGAAAGAAGCTAAGCTATGTGCACATTTAAACCAAGAATTTACGCATAATGAAACCACACATAAAAAAATTAAACAAGACTAATATTAAAAAGCATACGTACCCATATAAAAAAACATACATACACCACAAATTATATATTCACATCGAGCAAATGTAAATAAAAAGGCAAAAAGCATAAAACATGAATATACTATAACAAAAACAGAATACAAAGTCAAAGATTAAAAATATATATTGACAGGGGCCAAGATGGTAATAATACCATCAAAAGAAAAGATTAAAAAGTAAATCTAGGACCCAATTGAAAAGATGTGGAAAGCCCCAAGGACCAAAACAGTTATTTGACCACCCGAAAATCGATTAGAATGAAAACAAGGATGAAATTGCAAGCATTAGAAAAATGGAAGGGACCACGGATGGAATTATAAGATGCGGAAGCCCCTAAAGGGGCATATTGAAAACACGGAAGGACATATCGGTTATTAAACCATTTTAAAATGACAAAAATACTATAAAAAACATGTTTTGGGTCTTCTAGAAAGCTTTTGGCCATTTTTTTAGCCCGATGATGAAAAATTCTCTGATTTCTATATCTAGAAACAAAGCCCCTCCCCTTTGCGAAACCCTATCACCGGCGAACTTCAGCCGGCGTCGATAACCCGACGCAGAAAACACGAAAAGCTTCTCCTTCCGAAAATCTTAAAATCGAAACCCAAATTGGTTTTGAAAAACTCAAAACCGACCAAAAGCTCTTCCTCTTTTTTTTTTAAAAAAGAACGACGACCCCCCATTCATCTCACCGTCGTCTCACCTTGACGGCTTATCGACGACGGGAGGCGGATCTGGTGCGAAACGGCCAAAACCGAGGGTAAAATGTTCTCCCTTTTCTTTTTTGTTTTTTCCTTTTTTTTGTGTTTTCGATGCATGCAAAGAAAGATAAAAACGACGATATACCTTTGAAGATTTTTTGTTCTTTTTTTGTATTGATTTTTGATAATTGTCGGGGGCCTTGTCTACATTTTTTTCTCGGTTTTTATAACCGGAGTTACACATAGTGGAAAAACAAAAAACAAAATGCTTGCTTTCTGATCTCTGTTGTCTCTGATTGATGTTGTTGTTCTCTGACTATGGTTGCTGAAGATGTCTAGTTGACTTCTTGTTTTAATTTGTTTTGTTTTGCCATTTTAGTAGTTCTGACGACTGTTTTTTTGTGTTTGCATGTCGGATTTGGCCGGAAATGGAAGGAGACCAAGGCGTGGTCGAGGCAGGCGTACGATCACGGGCAGAGGCAGGAAGGTCAAAGGTCTGGGCGTGCCGGTGACACGCTCGTGGGAAGCGTCAAACGTCGTGTGTGAAGTCCGAAGGGTCGGTGCGTGGGCGCGTGCGGGTCTGGAGCGTTTGGGAGCTTCTCGTGCTGATCGGGGATTGTCATATCGTGTTTGAACGGTCGCGATTGCTTGCGGCGCGAGGGAGGGAGGGGGAAACCCTTAGGGTTTCTGGTCTAAGGTGATCTGGACCGTTGGATGCTCCCAGATCCAACGGCTCCAGATGGTGCGACGCGGGGTTGAAAGAGGGCTTTGCTAGGGCTTCTTTGGTTTGAGGCAATCTGAGTCGTGGATTACGCCTTCAATCCGACGGCTAGGGCTTGGCTGCGCAATAAACAAAACCTGTTAGGGTTTCTGGTGTAATGGGCTTTTTGGGTTCAAAGTATTTGGGCTGTATTGTTTATTTATTTATTTATTTCGGGTTTTTGTAAAATGGGCATTTATTTAAATAACAGATTTGGGCCTTTTTTATTTATCTGTTTATTTATTTATGGTATAATAATAATAGTAATATTAATAACATAATAATATAATAATATCAATAATAAATGATTAATGATAATAATGATGACAACTCACACAATAACAATAATAAAAATAATATTAATATTTTGTTTTTGCTAATATAGTAGAATAAACGCCAAGGATCAGCTCCTTCTGTCTACATCCAGCAGACCCCGCACCGCCTGCGGTGGCTCCAGCAGCCGTACTTCACACCGATCATCCCCCTTCAACAGTCGCGACAAACAGTCCGCTACCCGGTTCCCCTCACGCCCAACATGTTGGACCACAACTTCCCAATCCCGACAAAGCAACCCAACAATGAGATCCACCAACGCATCACCGCGCAATGTCGAAGACTCATTACGGAGCATGCTGGCCACTTCTAAGTTATTCGTTTCAACAATCACCTTCCGATGGCCGAGCCCCCATACATGTGATAACAAGTCGTATACCACCCATAACTCCGCTCGCAAGACCGAACATCTCCCCACCTTACGCGAAAATCCAAAAATCCATTGGCCATTTGCATCCCGCAATACTCCCCCAATCATCGCGCACCCGAGGCTGCCATATACTGCTCCATCCGCGTTCGCTTTGACCCAGCCCTCGGGAGGACATTGCCATCGCCCCACCCGGATAGCACGCCTTTTGCCGGTGATACCAGGCTCACTCGCCTTACTAAAATCAATCGCCATATCCAAACACCACGACACAAATGGCCTAGTTTCCACGAAACCCTCATCCATCACCATATTGCATCGTCGCTTCCAAAGCTGCCAACAAATCACAGCGAACTGTGTCACCCAAGGCGACTGCCCATCAGGAAACCGCCCCTCATTTTGCAACTTGCAACCAAGCCACTCCTCGAACACCATTGCCTCAAACTCGTCGATATACTGCGCCGGCACCACTTGTCTCCAAACCTGCCGCGCAAACGGGCACCGTCGGAGTACATGATCGACGTCTTCTTGTCCCATATGACAAACTGCGCAAGTACCATCCGCACACATGTGACGTCGCTGTCGTTCCATGTTGGTTAACAACCCCTTCCGCAAGACCAGCCACAGAAAAGTTTTCACACGGTTTGGGAGGTTCAACGCCCAGATCAGCCACAGAAAATAATATTAATATTAATAGGTGATATTACTACCTAATAGATATTAAATAATAGTAGATAATATATTATACTAATAGTAATGATAATATAATAAATATAATAATAATAGTGTTAAACACATAAAAATATAATAGTAATAATGGTAATAACATTAATAATAATATAAAGACAAAAACATATATAGGGATAATATTAATAGTAACACATGTATATATATTTTTTCATTTCCTTTTTCTTCTTTCTTTTTTGGGTTTATTTTTAATTATTATTATTTTAGCCCAATACAAGACCGAAAATCATAAAAGAAATAAAATTAAAAATCGGGACAAAATTAGTGATTACAGTATTCACCGATAGAAGAACACATAGCTAGCTGCCCTTTAGAGAAAAAGAGTGAAAGACATTGGGAGGAATACTTCAAGGACATAAAATACATAGACGTGGTATGGAAGACTCCATGGTTGAATAGCGGAATGACTTTCTTATATTAGTGTGGAGACAGAGACTGGGTTATACTGCCAAGAATTTGGGGAGGAAAAGCTTACTTTTCTTTGCTAGTATCTAGACAGTTTGGTTCAAGACAGTTTATACCGGCTACTGTAGGCATGACAAAGTTCGAATACGCACATAAGATGAATGACTACAAAGGGGCAGTAATTCAGACTGCAAGAGCATGGGAAAAGGAAAGAAGGGTCCAACCGTATCAAGACCTGGGAGTGATGGCGAGATACGATGAATGGAGAACACAAAGGGTCAATGAAAACATATTTCAAGAAAGGTCGTTAAATGCTAGTTCCTCTACTCAGTCTACTAAGGAAGCGCCCTTAGCTTTAGAAAAACTCAAGCATGACCGTGAGTTGGATCAAAATAAGTATGAAAAGAGAATCAGTGATCTCACCGAAGAATTAACCATGGGAAGTTGCAAGTAAGCATGTATGAAGGAAAGGAAAAGAACCTGATGGAACAGAACGAGAAGATTAGTCATGACCTGAATGAGATGCGAGAACTGCATGATGGTTATAAGGTAAAACATAAGGGAGAAATGAGCAAAGTGGTGAAGAGTTTGTCAGAAAAACTGGATGCCATGAAGAAGGAAAGGGATGATTACAAAAGGATGTATGAGAAGAAGTCTAGGTCGAGCAAAGAATCAAGCAGTAAAGCAAAAAAGAAGCTGGAAAAGGAACAAGCTAGAAACTTTGATCTAACAAGTCAAGTAACGCATCTAGAGCAACTAATCACAAAGTACCACAATGAGGACAAAGTTTAGATGGAAATAGAGCTAGAAAATATTGTATAGGATTTGAAGGAGAAACTTGCGGGTTATGAAGGAGCGTTGTACGTAGAGAGCGGAGTATGGAAGGACAAGTACGAAGCGGTACAACGCATGATTCAGAGCCATAATGATGAATTGGTGAATTTCAAGAAACGAGTTAGGAGTGTTGCCTCGTACGTACAAATATTGTCAAGGTAAGTTGCGAGTTTGTTGGGGCAACCTAATGTCGAGCTGGAACATGGAGAAGTCATCACTCGCTTGCTACATGAGTTGGTCAATTTATGAGTCAAGGTAGGTAGTCTTCTGTAGAAGAAATTATCTTTTCTTTGTATTTGAACCTTCGGACAAATGAATGTTTCCAAAAAGACTAGTTCTTGAATTCGATGCCTCTTTCATTCTTTCATTCGCACATCTTGCCTTCAATATATTCCATATTCATCATACATGTTGCTGATGGAGAAGAATTTGCATCCTTGAAGGAAGAAGTTAATTTGAAACCAAGAAAATGATTTCTCGTCGGTATAGCTTTGGAAACATGAATGATTTGGTGGCTAAAGTGGACAAACTTGAAGAATTCCAAGAACAGTTAATTCAAAATTCAGAAAGAAATGATGGAGTATATGAGGAAGTCTCAAGATGAAACAAGGGGGTAGAATAATGAGCTGATGAGTATGACAATTACCACAACCAAAGGAAAGGGTTTGGCAGAAGATTCTTTCATGAAAAAAACATTAGAAATACAAGTGATCATTGGAACGATGACTTTATAGCAGAAGAGACATTAATTGATGAAGACCAAGCTATAATCAACCAATATGAGATAGTTCGCACTACCTCGGAATGTTCTACTAAACTAATATTGGATAGGATCGAGGACTCTCCCTTGAAAATCCTATCTTCTCCTGTTAACATATACTTGGGCAAAAAGGAGCTGCAAGTTAGAGAAAATGAAAAATGTAACAAGAAGATGAAGATGTCATTTACTTTGAAGCCTGAATCATCATCGCGTTCAGCACAAGATCCACCTTTAGTGTCAACAATTTCAAAACCTCACCAGTTACCGGTTGGTCGAGCTTTTGGTTCTCAAAAGAAGAAGGAGAAATTAAAGGACTTCCAATTTAGTCCTACCCCCTTCACTTATCAAGAATTATTTTCCAAGCTTCTACAAGCTCGACTGGTTGCACCATGCTTCGTCAAACCACCATCACCTCTGTACCCAAAATAGTTCAAGGAAGAAGATCATTGTGACTTTCACGCTGGCATTCAGGGTCATTCCATTGAGAAATGTATAAGTTTTAGACGCAAAATTTAGCATCTCTTGGATCTCAAGATAATAGAGTTTGAGATGACAGTTCCGGGTCTGAAGATCAATTATTCCGTTATAACTAGCCCTGTGAAAACAGATAAGGATCAAAGTAACGAGGACAAGAAGAAGACGGGTCTCTCTGATGGGGTGTAGGGCGTGTAGGTGTTCCCTTTTTGAAAGAGCGCAAGTGCACACTCCTGTAAATTTATAGTATAAAAGATGTTGAATCTCACGGGGATTGGACAGCTTGTCTCGTCTTTGTAGTTCATGCACAAGGTAAAATAAAGCACAAGTGAATAGTTTGGTTGAGATCGAAGAGTAAATAAAAACACAAATAATAAATAAGAAGAGGATCAAGTTGATAGAGCAGGCAGAATTATGGTGCCACTTAGTGTGAAAACTGCGTTGTAATAGGTATGAGTAATCCTTTGCTGCCACGATATGCTGCCTCGGCGGGTGTGGCGGGCTGCAAACTACGACCCTGTCATGCGGTCGTAGCAGGTCACTGTCACTGCAGGGGTGTGTACTGTCTCGGTAGGTGGAATGGAAGGAAGTCCTGGAGGCAAGTCTGGCAGATATTTCAAGTCCGGCGGGATAGTCGATAGTGATCTCTCCTATTTCTAGGTAAAGATGCTCAAGATTGATGACTTGAGGACTAGTGTGGAACCAAGGCAATCAACTCGGTTAGCGACCCTTTTTAGCCACTGAAACTTGTGGACTAGTGTGGAACCAAGTTAGTCACGCCTCCCGTTGTGACCGTACTTAACCCTTTCGTGAGCCTTGCACTTTCGTGCCCGACAAATGATTTCTCTCAAATGACTGGTGTGGAAAGATTTAAAGAATGAAGAACAATGGATTAAGTAAACTTGAAATATTTTATTGAAGAAATAACTTAAAAACCTAAAACAACCGTTTCACTCTAGTTACAACATAACCCTAACCCAATGGGGAATTAGAACATGGTGGCGGCGAAGAGCACAAGAGAAGTCTATAGAATACATAAGATCATTTGAACTAGGAGTTACAATGAGGATTTATAGACTCTAAACTAGGTCAAGTCCTCCTTGAAGTAGAAGTCCTCTAAAGTAGCTTTTATTCTTTAATGTAGCTTTAAATGCTGACTTCTTTGCTTGGAATATGGACTCTTCCTCGTTTTCCTTAGCCCGCAAGTAAGCTTGGGAATTTCACTTTGGCAGCCATAGCCGCTGCTACAGACGTCAGAAAATCATATGAACACCGGCGATAGATTCAGGAGTTTTTGCTCTACAAATCACGCTCAAGTTCTCCCATCTTCCATAGTCAGCTGCCGAGGGTAGCAAGGTCGGCAGTAAATGTTTTCTGCTGGAACTGTATCATTACAACTCCTTGGTTTACTGTCACAGCGGGTTCTGGCGGCACCCTGCAGTCTCGGCGGGTTCTGGCGGCACCCTGCTATCTTGGCGAGTTCTGGCGGCACCCCACTGTCGTGGCGGGTTCTGGCGGTAGATTCGCTTTACTGCCCTGGGCGGTAGGTATGGCAGCAACAGGTCCACTGCAGCGGCTCTCTCTGTGTGGAACTATTTTAGTACAGCTCCCTAGTGTGTTGCCTCAGCATCCTCTCCTCTGGTCTACTCTTCTTCTAACAGCTTCTAGCCCTGGAAAACTAAATCCACACTAAAACATCATATTTACTTTACCGAATGACAAATATTCAATAGAAGCATGGCAAAACAAAGAATATTGTATTTATGCAATGTATGACCTAATTATGCCTAAAATGCACTTGGAAACAACAATAATAAGAGATGGAATATGCATGAAATATAGAACTTATGGACACTTTACACACCCCCAAACTCGAACTATTGCTTGTCCTCAAGCAATGCAACTTAAATATACTTGCCTTTATATTAACCAGAAAGAAAAACATGTTTTCAACTTGATTCCGCACCTCAAGGCCGTGGCACCTACATTAGATTAGTGAAGGGAAAATAGCAAGAAATAACTCAGAATGAATCTATAATGCCAGTGTAGTGTGTGCATGATTGTGTACAGGCTGAATATGAAGAATAACTAGATAAACAAAGATGTTGTTATGATATATAAGGTTGCTGCCGAGGCAGCACAATTAAGCACAATTATTTAATCATGGTAATGAGGGCTTCAGCTCATCACGACTACTCTTCTAGGTCTGAAATTAAGATAGGAGCAAACTACAAAACCCCGAACCCATGAAGTAGAGTCATCCTGTGAAGACTTTCATTCACTCATGCTAATTTGTCCATTACAACAAAATTTTCAGATTCATGGACTTTGATAGCATCAGAGTGTCCTCGCACATGATTTTTCCTAGAGCATGTTTCGGGCACCTCTAGGGTAAATCAACAATTTTTCTTTGTTTTTCTCCGTCGCGGCAGTGCTTTGATTTTTCTGTCTTTGTTGCCTACCTCGGCAGCTACTTGCAACCATTGTTAGAACTTTGCAAAGAATTCTAAAAACAAAGCATGCAGTGTTTATCGGATATTCTATCAAACTCAGCAAGTAACAGTAATGTTTAATTTTTTTTGCTAGTATAGAAAATTCTAAGTTATTTATGCTTTTCCTGATTTAAGTTCAATTTTTAATTGGTGCGAAAAATTAATCGGCTGTCCTATCATAGGCACAAGTTATAACAAATTTGTCTTTTCCGATTAATATGAAGGCAAGTACCATATGCAAACTACATGCTATTAAGTATGCCTAAACAAAAATATGAGAACTATACCCCCCCAAACTCTAGATGGGCATTGCCCTCAATGCACAAAATAAAATTAAAACTGAAAAATAAATATGATAAAGGGAAAGAAAACTCAGGCTTAGTTGTTTTCAGATGGCGGAGAAGATGTGGAGGAGTTATCTGCTCTTCCGCCAGTTGCGGGTTGCGGCAGTGCTACCCCTGTTGTGCTCGGCGGCTCGATTCCTTAGGGTGTGAATCAGGGTAAGTAGTTGTGAGACGGGAATAAAACGCAAATAAAATCTGGTCCTAAGTAGGTAAAATCTAATCCTAAATAAAACAATAAAGATGTGGGAAAATAAAAACTTATACAAAATTTTGTTACTCTAGGAGTGCATTGATATGCATCTCCTAAAGCAACTACTCCCTTATCGGTTTAGCTCAAGAGGGTCGTTTTCGATACTTCTTGCAATCCATCTGCACCCTTCATCTAGTGATTATCATCATGGTGGAGGAGTGCTTCTTCCTCGTTCCCTTGTAATCCATGTGAACTTTCCTTCTTGTTCCTATTCTTGAAGGCATGAACATGTGATTAGGAAAAATTATATAACTACCTAACCATGTACTTACCTCCTTTTTTGTCGAAGTTCGTCATAGGGGAAAGTTTCTTTTGTTGTCGAGGCAGCTGTTGCAGCAACCAGCTATTGTGGTAGTCTTATGTCATAGTGTTGTGTCGGTCAAGGGAAAACTCTTTAGGCTCCTTGAGAATCTCCATGAGTAGAGATTTTGACTGTTGTAACTCTGCCTGCATCGGCTCCTCTAGATATATATATATAATCCATAGTTGCCGAGGCGGGTGTCATTATGGAGGCTTCTGCCGTGACGAGCCTCTCTACTAAGGTATAGCTTTGCCCAAGTGTTGTTAGTTCGTCCTCAGGGCAGATTACTAGGTAGTTGTCGGAACAACTGTCAATCTTGTTGCCCTCGCAGTGTTCTGCATCCTCTTGGTTTGGAGTTTCTGGATGCTTCTCACACTTCGGAGATCCTTCCTCGCTTAACTCTTCATCCTTTTGTCCTAAGACATCAGTATCCCTAAAGCATAATTGTTTAGATTCATCCATCGCATTAATGGGGACTGAATTGCTCATATATGCATCCATCTTAGCGATGCAGACATCCATGGCAGTTGTCACTTTTTTCGTGAGCGCAATGAAAGCTTGAAGTGTGTCCTCCAAGGATGTTGATTGCTCTTGAGGATGATTACATTGCCAGGGCATGTCAATTTCTACAGCAAAACTGTTATGGTAAAAAAATTTGAGATTTTTTTATCATACCATAAAAAATCTTGCTGCTGCAGCGGCAATTGCAGCAGTGACATTTGTTGTCCCTATTGCTGCTGCAATGGCATCTGTTGTCCTTGTTACTGCTAAGACGGCATCTGTTGTCCCTATTGCTGCTGCGGCGGCATATGTTGTTCATATTCAGACAACCACTCCCAAGTGGTTTTTCTAGCCATGTCTACTGCAAAAAGATGAGTGAAACTTTCAAACACATGATTGCCTTCACAAAATTTGCAAGAACTTTCCCAAATATAGCCGCCCATAATTCGTGGGGCACCTGAATAAGCCCTTTTCCCACATAGTTCTTTGTTTTATTTTTATTTTTTGATTAAAAATAAAAATAAAATAAACGATAAAAATAAGAAGTGCAGAAGATGAAAAGCAAAATTCGTAGTTGCCAATCCCCAGCAACGACGCCAAAAACTTGTAGGGCATGTAGGTGTTCCCTTTTTGAAAGAGCGCGAGTGCACACTCCTGTTAAGTTATAGTATAAAAGATGTCAAATCCCACGAGGATTGGACAACTTGTCTCGTCTTTGTAGTTCCTGCACAAGGTAAAATAAAGCACAAGTGAATAGTTTGGTTGAGATCGGAGAGTAAATAAAAACACAAATAATAAATAAGAAGAGGATCAGGTTGATAAAGCAGGCAGGGTTATGCTGCCACTTAGTGTGAAAACTGCATTGTAAAAGGTATGAGTTATCCTTTGCTGCCACGATATGCTGCCTCGGCTAGTATAGAGGGCAGCAAACTACGACCCCGTCGCGCGGCCACAGCAGGTCATTGCCACTATAGGGGTGTGTACTATCTCGGCGGGTGGAATGGAAGGAAGTGCTGGTAGCAAGTTTGGCAGATACTTCAAGTTCGGCAGGATAGTGGATAGTGATCTCTTCTATTCTAGGTAAAGATGCTCGAGATTGATGACTTGAGAACTAGTGTGGAACCAAGGCAATCAACTTGGTTAGCGATCCCTTTTAGCCGCTGAAACTTGTGGACTAGTGTGGAACCAAGTTAGTCACGCCTCCAGTTGTGACCGTACTTAACCATTTCGTGAGCCTTGCACTTTCGTGCCCGACAAATGGATTCTCTCAAACGACTGGTGTGGAAAGATTAAAAAAATGAAGAACAATGGATTAAGTAAACTTGAAATATTTTATTGAAGAAATAACTCAAAAACCTAAAACAATCGTTTCACTCTAGTTACAACATAACCCTAACCCAATAGGGAATTAGAACATGGCAGCGGCGGAGAGCACAAGAGAAGTCTATAGAATACATAAGATTATTTGAAATAGGAGTTACAATGGGTATTTATAGTCTCAAAACTAGGTCAAGTCCTCCTTGAAGTAGAAGTCCTCTAAAGTAGCTTTTCTTCTTTAATGTAGCTTTAGATACTGACTTCTTTGCTTGGAATATGGACTCTTTCTTGTTTTCCTTAGCATGCAAGTAAGCTTGAGAATTTCACTTCGGCAGCCCTAGCCGCTGCTACAGACGTCGGAAAATCATTTGAACGCCGGTGATAGATTCAAGAGTTTTTGCTCTAAAAATCACGCTCCAGTTCTCCCATCTTCCATAGTCAGCTGCCGAGGGCAGCATGGTCGACGGCAACTCTACTCGGTAGCAACTGTTTTCTGCTGGAACTGTATCAGTACAGCTCCTTAGTTTACTGTCACGGCGGCACCCTGCTGTCTCGGTGGGTTCTAGCGGCACCCTACTGTTGCGGCAAGTTCTGGCGGCACCCTGCTATCAAGGCGGGTTCCGGCAGCACCCTGCTGTCTTGGCGGGTTCTGGCAGCACCCTGCTGTCTTGGCGGGTTCTGGCGGCACCCCGCTGTCACGGCAGGTTTTTGCAACATATTCGCTTTGCTGCCCTAGGCGGTAGGTATGGCGGCAACAGGTTCACTGCAGCGGCTCTCTCTGTGTGGAACTGTTTTAGTACAACTCCCTGGTGTGCTGCCTCAGCATCCTCTCCTTTGGTCTACTCTCCTTCTAACAGCTTCTAGCCCTGGAAAACTAAATCTACACTAAAACATCATCTTTACTTTACCGAATGACAAATATTTAATAAAAGCATGGCAAAACAAAGAATATTGTATTTATGCAATGTATGACCTAATTATGCCTAAAATGCACTTGGAAACAACAATAATATGAGATTGAATGTGCATGAAATATAGAACTTATGGGCACTTTACATGGGGTCGGTGAGATGACAGTTCCAGGTATGAAGATCAATTATCCGAATATAATTAGCCCTGTGAAAATAAACAAGGACCAAAGTAATGAGGATAAGAAGGAGATGGGTCTTTCCAGGGGGCCAGGCGTAGAGTAAGATTAACTGAAAGGAAGCGTTTGCAACAAGAAAAGCTTCAAGAGAATGCACATCTTAAGGTTTTCCAGATGTCTATCTCAACCTTACTTCCCTATCTGATACAAGGGCAATATCTCGTCCCTCGGCCGATGGAAGAAATTTCAGATCCACTGCTTTTCAATTACAATCCAGATTGTGTTTGTAATTTTCATATGGGAGCATCAAGGCACCCTACTAGAAGATGTTGGGCTTTAAAGGAGGAAATATAGAAGTTGGTTTCTAATGAAACATTGACACAAGAAGTGGTGATGCAATAGATTGAACAATGATCGAGCAAGTTGTTGCAACCGTTAAAGAGTCGAAAAGGCGAATTCGTATTCCTAAGATAATATGAATTTTGGATGCACAAGCCTTTCTCCTTATCCATGTCTTTCATGTTAGGAGTTGATTGGTTCAAATTTTCTCGCATTCTAAGTTTTCTTTGAGAAACGATACATAGGAATAATTCTACTACTTTTCACCCCAAAGTAGTAGAGATCATTTTCTAAGGGCACATGTCATGTTTGCTGGTTTTTATTTCAATGGAAGGGTGTTTTTAAAATATATAAATATATGCACCTCTTCTCACCCTTGTAGGCCTCTGGATGCCAATTGCAAGGTGAGATATTGATTTTGGTACGAAGAACGATTGGATGTTGTGAAGACAATGAAGTGAGATTTATTTCTTGGTCTACTCAGGTCAGCAAAGTAAGAAAAGGCCCAATTACAAAACTTTTGATGATGTTTGATGACAAATCCTTGAAATTCATAAACAATGAAGTAGATTAGACGATTTTAACCAAGTGGAGTTGCTTAAAATTGAAGTTCTAAGCGTAGTCTTCTATACCCTAAAAGACACAATAAGAGCAAGAAATAAAAAGGAGGAAAATGAGAGGAAAAAGAAAAAAGTGGAAAAAAGAGAAAAAATTGAAAATAGAAAAAATGGAAAAGGAAAAAAGAAAAAAAAAAGAAAAAAAAAGAAAAAGTAAAAAAGTGAAAAAAAGAGAGTGAAAAAGAAAATAGAGAAAATGAGAAAAAGAGGAAAGCGTGAGGCAATGAACTATTGAATAAATAAGTCTCGGAACATTCTGATAGAGATGTGGGAGATGTCGACAAATCTAATATGGAGCTACGCTCCACTTGTCCAATACCCAAGCGTTAGTGATGTATCTTTGAAGGCATGTGTATAATAATATATAATAATAGCTAATATGAATCATAAGCACACACATACACTTATAGAATTCTATTCTTAGAATGATATTTTTGCATTCTATTGGTTAAACAAGTCTGAAAAGCTTGAACACATTTATGAATGGAAAATAGATGAAGAGAACAAAAGAGTTGTTTTCTGGCTGGATCGAGCAACGCGGTAATCATAAGGTGTGAACCGAGTGATTTGGAAGAAATTTCATAACCTCAGACATCGCCACAATATTCATGAGTTATGCTACCCATGGGAGGGTTGAATCTAAAATGCTCTTGCACTTGATATCCAGGGCATCCTATTCTGTGGTTTTTTCGCTTTATATTAAGACCTTAAATTTTTTGGGTCATGTGAGGTATCCTTCATTGAAATATTAATCAATAAACTAACATTTTTCCAAAACAAAAATTTCCTTGTATTGCTTTAGAGATTAACTTCAGAATATAAGAATGAGGATACAAATGATTAATCATACATGATAAAGACGTGGCTGAGTGTGAAACGCTCATCTGTTCGGCAGTCTTCTGATCAAAAAGATAAATCACCCATTAGGGGTCATAATGAGGATAATGACAAGAATACATATATCAAAAAGATAAAAGACCTGAAGTATGTCTCTACCTTGGGTTTTTGATTGGGTCTATAGAACGAGCTTGAAAAAGTATAGGGACTTCGATAAAGTTCGGGAACCTGAAGAAAGTACATGAAATTTGAGAAAGTTCAAAGACTTTGAGATAATTCAGAGACTTAAAGAAAGTTTTACCATAGAATTTTGGTTGGTATTTGAAACTAAAGAACGAACCTGAAGAAAGTTTAGGGGCTAGAAGAAAGTTCAGGGACTTGGGGCATTGGTTCACCCTAAATGATGAAAGAGGGTCAAATTTTACATAATGGGGCAAGAAACAAAGAGATTAGGGGCATCATGGACTGTAGAAATGAGATTTTTGGGGCATGAGAGTTCGAGCTAGAATAGACAAGAGAGAATGCAGAGCTTGAAAGGATTCGATCACTAAAGAAGTCAGAATTTTCTCAAGAAGAAAATGAGCCTAACAACAAAATTCTGGGGCAAATGTTGCCAGAGCCTGAAGTTAGTAAGTGCTTTATACAAATCTCAAGAAGGTCAAGTTGATCAAGATCTGATGAAAGAAATTTAAAGAGATAAGAAGAAGAAAATGAGCTTAACAATGAAATTCTGGGGCAAAGTATGTGAGAACAAGAAGATAATAAGAGCTTTAGACAAAATTCAAGAGGATCAAGCTAAGCCAAACTTGAGAGGAGCAGTCTAAAGAGATAAAGTATCGTTGTAACAAAAGTAGAAAATTTAACAAAGAAGCAAAAAAGGCCAAAGCCCATCCAAGTGGTCCTCAGTTGACGCAATTCATGCATCATATAGTTAGGCATTCGTAAGATAAGTGCATATTAACCCATGCATTCAAAGAATTTTTTATATTCTTGCAAAAATTTATAAGAATCGGTAAAGAACAGACAAAGATTTCAATCTACATATAACACCCCCTACCCGGCCTGACAGAGAACTGGGTCAGAGCTTGCTACCGGTGAACGATACGGTGATCGGTGCGATAAAATTTCATTTCAATTTCAACACTTAGACAATATTACACAAAGAAAACTTTACCGGATGTATATCTTAGTCCAATTCTCTCATAGGAAAATAGTAATTAACCAATTAATACCAATTTATAACTTTTACAAGTTTTAAGGACAATTTTGTAAATCTCACAACTTGGAGGTCCTTCGATGCAGCAGACGATACTACAATGAAATTCAGTACAACATTAACTAGCCTATAAATTTTCATGCAAAACGGTGATCCCTTACTCATTCAATTTAATCATCCAAAATACAGTGACCAACTGTAAACAATGCCAACCTTCAGTTTATGCCTTTTAACCAATTTAACTAACCCTGTATCGAAACACTCAAGCATGTTTCGAAACGGGTGAACAATGGTCAACCCATGTTGACTTTTCCCCTTTGACTGTATCGATACGGGCAAGCCCTGTATCGGTACGGGTTGACTTCTTTTGACTTTGACTTTGACCCATTTCGATACGTTATGAACCCGTATTGAAACGAGGGATTCTAGTGACAAAATGTTTCAGTATGGCCCTAACCATTTCGGTACACCCTGTTCTCTTAGATTCAATTATGCTTACCCGTATCGAAACGCCATCACCCGTTTCGGTATGGCCTGACCTGTAATGACATATTCTTGCTAGTTTTTATCCGATTTAACCTATCAAACGATGTCCAAATGCAATGAAACTATATACACAATATTCCAATGATATAAACTATTTTCATGCCAATTTTCATCATCATTCGAATACGTTTACTACGTTTTCACCTTTTTAAGCTAAGTATGCATATTAAGCCATTTTCAAGCAAACTTAGCAAGTCATTTAAGACATTTTATCCACATACAACACATAGCCTTTATACACATAAACAAAACATCACCATCGACTACTTTAACTACTTTTCCACCATTCTAGTAGTTCAAAGGGACAAAAGTACTTTACATTAAGCACGTGGTGACTTGCCAAACTTCCAACTAATCTCGATCTTGATCTGATACTTTCTTTAACCTGATATGTATAACAATGAATGCATTAGACTTACATAGTCTAAGTGAGATAGTCAACAACAACGTATGAATAAAGTATGCCATTTAATATGCCTTAATAATCCTTATAACATCACTTGCATGAATAAGTATGACATGCTCCTTAATAATGTTGAACATAGTAGCAATAATCATATCATCAATGACAATATCTCAATACCATGGCAATGCAATATCAATAATCACATCATCAATGACAATATCAATATTCAACATTTTTCTTTGGATCGATTTCAACCGTATTTGGATACGCGAATTCCACCACTACACCAACAATGAACAATATGGTCCAATATCCTCCACTACACCATTTTGACCAACACAAATCACATCCCTCTGCTACACTGTATAATCTCTGTACCACTGAGCTTATGAATTCTATGGCATGACAACTGTATCCAATACTTCGATTCCAAGGTTCGATAACAATAGTTCGATATCAATGATTCAATGTCAATAGTTCGATATCAATGATTCAATGTTAATAATTCGATATCAATGATTCAATGGCAATATCTTAACAATCACATGGTCATAGCAATAGGCAATAGCAATAAACACTTGTCAATGATTTTTACATGGCAATGCTTCAATGATTTACGTGACAATAATAGCGATGCTATGGACGATGAATCAATGCAATACTTACCAACTTACCGTTATGGTTTTCAATGATGCTTTATACAAAACCCCTTTAATTCAATGGTTAGTAAATCATACGAAATCAATAACGATAGATTCGGAAAGGCTCCTCGCCCAATTCCGAGACTCCGACTACACTCACCTCGATAATCTGAAGCTCCTACAGCTCTCAGATGACTATCCCTTTATTCCTAGCTTTCGATGGAGACGATGGATTAGTCTTTTCCACTTCTTGAACTAGGAAGAACAATAAGGGACTTTTAGAATCAATATGACAATACCGATACTTGAATAGTCATTAGCTAATAGACAAAGCTTATCTTAAATATTGGAATTGAACATTCAATAATCAAGAGAATCGATGATTAACTTAGGGCTTCCACTTACCCGATCGATAGCTATGAATTTGTGTTCTTAAATTAAGGAAAGCTTAAGCTCACGAAGTTCAACTAGGGAGGTGTATGCTTGAGCTTAATGGAGAAGACAACAATGGAGGTGTGAGCTTATCTCTTTAGCAAAATATGAGCTTGGTCTCGGTAGAACTCAAAACAAGGACATGAGCTTTTCTTTTCATTTAATTTAATAAACCATGGTCTTTAATCATTTCCCACCTCACCTATGACCAATGAGAAGGTTTCCCTCAACCAAGGGTAAGCTATAAAATATCATTTTATATATTTTCTTTACCCTTTTCAATATTAAACATATAGATAACCTCTAGTCATCTTTTCTGACCAAAAATCACGTAAAGGGTGGCAAAGAACTAGGTGAGTCATTATCTCATCATTTTCTTTAAAAATTTTCCCTCAAACATATTTGAAACAGGGGACCCGTTTTGAAACGAGTTAAGCCGTATCGGAACGGTTGAGCAAAAGTCCAAAATTTAGTTAATACAGTTATGACCGTATTGGAACGCCCTATACTCATTTTGAAACGCCTCACCTAGGCCGTTACAGTGTGAGTCTAACCGTATCGAAACGTCCAGCTCAAAAACATCATATTAGGCATTTTTAAGACATTCTTAACTAAGGACTTAGTTCAATATAATCTATAGCAAGGATTCGATATTTCAATATTTAATATCAATACTCTAATCATTGGAATCCAATTCCGACTAGACCGGTTTTCGGGGTGTTACACTATAGCTTCAAGATTTAGGAAGAAGATCCAACAAAGAATTGTAAAGATTTCAACAAAGATTTCAACCTGTTTGAAGAGGCAGATCACAATAGAGATTTCAACCCGTTTGAAGAGACGAATCAGTAAAGATTTCAAACCGTTTGAAGAGACGAATCAGTAAAGATTTCAAACCGTTTGAAGAGACAAATTTCAGCAAGGTTTAGCAGTTCGTTTGAAGAGACGTATTTGAGCAATGTTTACCAGTTCGTTTGAAGAGACGAATTTTAGCAAGATTTTCTAATCGTGTGTACAAGACAGATGCTGCATTACAATTCTAAATCCTTTGGGTATGATGGTAAATCCTTCGGGTATGTGTTAAATCCTTCGGGTATGATGTTAAATCCTTCAAGTCATCAGAAAATCATTCGGGTATGATGGTAAATCCTTTGGGTATGATGTTAAATCCTTCGGGTCATCAGTAAATCCTTCGGGTATGATGTAAAATCCTTCGGGTTAACAGTAAGTCATTCGAACATGATGTTAAATCTTTCGGGTCATTAGTAAGTCCTTCGGGCATGATGTTAAGTCCTTCGAGCCATCACCCTCGGGAATGATGTTTGGTTATTCGCATAGTAAAAGAAGAGCATCGTAATTCTAAAGCCTCCGGGTCATCAGTAAGTCATTCGGGCGTGATATCAAGTCTTTCAAGTTGGTACCTTCGAAAATGATGAGAACTTTTCAAATACCATCACAGTCACATTTAAGTTCCAAGCATAAAGATCGATCAATAGAGGAAGAGAAAACAAAAGACCTTATGCGAGTTCCAGATTGAAAGATGAAGATACCTTTGACAGAGAGCAGTGAACCTAAAGATCTCAGTGCTTCAAAATAGGAATTGAAGATGTTTTATACTACTACAAGTTGGATTTTTATTAATTGATGATATTTCTTTTGCAGGTTTCAGTTATTTTTTTTCTAGAGACGAAACTCGAGACATTTCGTTTTTACAGAGACGAATCTCAAGACATTCTGTTTACAGAGGCAGATTTCAACACATTCCGTTTACAAAGGCAGATCCTAAGTCATTCCGTTTAAAGAGACGAATCTCAAGATATTTCGTTTGCAGAGGTGAATTTCAAGACATTCCGTTTACAGAGACGGATCTCAAGACATCCCGTTTACAAAGACAGATTTCAAGGTGTTCCGTTTACAGAAGCGGATTTCAAGGCATTCTATTTATAGAAGTAGGTGCAGGTTTCAACAAATCATTCTTTACAGAGACGAACCATAAAAATGAATTTCATTAGTCACGTACATTCCAGTACAAAATTGATCAATAGAGAAACAAAAGAGATGAGATTTTATATGAGTTTTAAATTAAAGCTCAAGACATTTTAGGAAGAAGAGTAACAATATTAAGAATCTTGGTGCTTCAAGTTCATATGTTCGCTAGAAGAAAGATGAATTTATGTTCGCGGTGAAGAATTTAGGGTTCCTAATAAGAAGAACTCGCTAAGAGATGAACCAACAAAATGTTGAAGAATGAAGAAGAACAACTTCAAACCTCAGAAAATGAAGAATTTCAAGGAGCAATACAAGACTTCAAAAGTTGAAGAGAAGAACAGATTCAGATTCTATGGTTCATCAAAAAGATTGTCAAGTTCATAATAAGAAGAGCTTGTTCAAGATTCAAAAGAGGCAAAAAGTTTTAGCGTCGCTTTTCGGAGGAGCATTCAAAGTTTTATTTGTATTTTTTTTCCCTTATGATTAATACTGAAAGATTAATGATAGTTTCAACTTTTGCAGGTCATATTGACATTCTTAAAAGAATTCAGAGTTCCAGATGAGAAGAGCTCGCTTGTTCAACACCTTTACGGAGAGAGAAGTGGATCAATATTTCAAGAAGACCGAAGAACTCCCAATGAGAAGAGTTCACCCCAGAGCTCTTAATGAGAAGAGTTCGCTCAACAAAGAATGAAGAATTCCCAATGAGAAGGGCTCACCCCAGAGCTCCCAATAAGAAGAGTTTGCTTAACAAAGGTAGAACTCCTAATATGAAGAGTTCGCCTAACGAGGAAATAATTCCTAATGAGAAGAGTTCATCCCCAGCAAAGAAGAAACTTTAAATAAGAAGAGTTCGCCCAACGAAGATAGAATTCCCAATGAGAAGAGTTCGTTCCGATGTTCTAAATGAGAAAAGCTTGTCCTTTTGAAGAATGAGGAAGTCTACAATAAGAAGAACTTTCTTATTCGACGCCTTTACAGAGAGACATATTAGCAAAGGAGAAGATCGAAGCATTTCATAATTAGAAGAACGGCTTCAAGTTTTGATGGTCAGACAGTTCAGACAAAATTCGTGTCTTTTCAGTCTTTGACTTATTCCTGTTCCACAACAATGAGCAAAGAGGGGCAGCTATAATACCCTAATTTTGTCTGTGTACTCGTTTATAATATAATTCTCTATAAATAAAACTGAAATAAAAATAATAATAAAGCCCAATATTAAATAAATAAAAATAGTCCACAAGTCTCAAATATCCACTTATAATGTCCATTACATATATTCAAGTCTGAAAGCCCATTTACAAAGCCTAAATCCCATTTGTTACAAATTTTCCCGCTCAAAACCTATTATATATTCCCAACAAACACACATTTGATCAAAAATTCAAAATTCCGCCCAAATCATGACATGTGGCGATTCCCGATTGGCCCGAATGAGTTAGCCACAGATTATGGTTTTCTTTCCACATTAGTTGGATCCAGTTAGCCTGGTTGACGTAAGCATTACATTACCCTCCACCATACTATAAATAGAGAGAGAAAGTTTAGATCATTAACTAACTACTAATAATTATTATCATTAATAATAATATTAATAAAATAATAATAAAGGAGGAGAGAGGGTATACATCGGTAGCCGAACCGTCTGGGTAGTTGAGAGGACGCTGAAGCTACGAGCCATCGTCGGGGAAGATAATCGGGCGCCTAAAATTTGCCGAAATCGTCGGAAGATCACCGATAAGGTAACTTCTATCTTGTTGCTTCGATTCCTGCAAAAATAAATGAAAATATTAGTTATGTTCATGTGAAAACCGAAAGCAAACAAAACAGTAGTGATTAGATCGGAAAAAGAATATAGCGGCGTTCGATGTAGTATTGAGGCGGTCGGAGTCAAAAAACGAGGGGTCGGGATGGGTAGAGTAGTTTAGGTGGGGAAGATGGGCGATTCGGTTGAATTGGGTATTATAGTTAGGGTTTTATGCTCAAAAGTAGGGGATTTTCGAATTTTTAGCGTTCTAGCCGGCCGGAGGTCGACGGTGATCGGAGGACGCGGACGGTGGCCGGATGTCGGTAGTGGCGGCCAGGAAACATATTTGGTGGCCAGAGTATCCTGATGTATTTGAAATTAAAATATTTTTATCCTTGATAAGTACATATTTTTATCTTAAACTAATAAAACATCTTAAAATATTTTATATTTTTATATTTAATAAATACATATTTATATATTAAACTAATAAATACATATTTTTATATTAAATTAATAAAAAATTTATGTTTAATAAATATTTTTTTTATATTCGTGTACTCAATTACCCGTAATATCTGGGTACCCGACTAGCGAGTACCTGACCAACACGGTCGGACACAGGCCTGTTGCGTGTCAAAAGTCCTATCGCAATGTAGTGCAAGTGTACACGACGCAAGTAGTAAAGTGATACTCAAAGTATCGGATGTCGAATCCAAAGGGACTGGAAATAGCTTTAGCATTGAATTGCTGCACAAGAGAGAAACAAAAGAGTTTAAATTTTTTGGGAAATAATATTGAAAAATATTGAATATAAGAGAATAAAGATTCAGGGTTAAGAAATAGGTTGATATTTATTTGCTCGGTAGTGCAGGTGTTGCACTGTATAAGAATTCATGTTCTGTCGTCGTCCCTGTCGCGGCAGCACCTTTCGCGGCAGAAGTCTGTTGTTGTCACGGCAGCGATCACACAACTCTGTACTTCAAGCTTGGCAAGAATCCCTACTGTGACTTGTCCTATCCCTAGGCCCAAGTACTGTTGATGAACACTTCTTGGATGATACCTCCCAGCGTGAATCGAAGGGTGAACACCAATGTTGTTGAATTCTTCCTTAGCCACTTAACCTCGTCCTATCCCTAGGTCCGAGATAGTTCAACCATAAACTGGAGAACCCGTACTTATTCCTTTCATATACTCTTGCAAGATGTTGAAACCAGAATAAGCAAACTTGAAGTTTTATTTCATTGAACAGAAAATTCCTAAAACAGTACAATCCTTGCAACTACTTTACAGAATCAACCCTTAGCCCTAGGGGAAGTTTATAACATGATGAGAGGGGGAAACGACAAGGGTTTTGGGGAAGACGACTAGAGATGAGATATCCTTCCCTAGGTCGAATTACATGCCTTTATATAGGCCTTGGGTTCAAGTTTTCTAATAAGGTAAGAATACAAGTTCAAACTAAAGTACAACTCTAATTAAGATTAAATCTTCTAAGTAGATGCCTTTAATTCGTCCTCTTTTCTTGCCTTGGGTTTCTTCCTTGAACTTTGGGCTTGGCCTTCATTTTGCCTTAGGGCTCAAAAAATATAGGAGTGGTCCATGACAGACCGGCTTGAATTCCTCTATCTGTCGAGCTCCACATCACTTTTCCCTTCACCAATGTTGTCGTCATGGCTGCCACGGCAGCGTCCTCCTTCTCAACTCCATTCAAGTGTTCCAGCTCTGCTCCTTTGCTGTCCTGATACTACCACAGCAGATACCTGCAAAAGTAACCAAAATCAATAGCAACTGTGCTATTTTATCTAATTGTGATGTATATGCGAAACTTTACCTAAATGAAATGAATTATGCTTGAATGCAGCAGAAATATGGGTTAAATGAGGGGTAAAATGTAGAATTTTTGCACACTCAACACACCCCCAAACTCAAGTTCTTGCTTGCCCTCAAGCAAATATGACCTAAGTTAAATTAAAATTTTTTGTTTGGCTTAATTCAGTGAACTTTTCATTACCTACGACACATGCTCTATCACGAACACTACCTTGTCGGACATGTCGGATTTATTCGGAACCATGCTATAGGTCTCGTATAGTGTGTACATGTTTTGTGAACAAATATGTGCCTAGACTCTGTAAGTTACTAGAATAGTTAAGCTACTTACTTGAATTTTTATGCCAAATTTCATTTTCTTGGAGGCAATTCTTAGGCTCCTTTAGTTTTTCTGAATTAGAATCGGTGTTCTTTTCTCATTTTAAGTTGACTAGAGCCTGTTTTTGGGCACCTCTAGCTAACTTCCTAGAGCCGGTTTTTAGGCACCTCTAGGTGTATTGAGTCTAAATTTTGTTATCTTCTTTTCCTAGAGCCGGTGTTAGGCACCTCTAGGGGCAACTCAAGTGGTTAAGCTTTTCCTACTCTAGTTTACAAATAGAAGTCTAGACAGCATATAAAAGTCACAAAGGGTGTTTTAAGATTAGAACTATAGTAAGGCTCTAAATTGTTCCAAAAAAATATCCTAAAGGCACTGCTACGATAGAGTATGTCGCGGCAGGTAAGTTCAGTTCAAAGACTTAAGCCAAATTATTTTTTTTGACAAAGATAAACTACATAATAACTAACACTTAGACACAATTTTAAGACACAAAAGACACTTCGTTACTAGAGGGATGCCACCCCCAAACTCGAGGGTTGCATTGCCCTCAATGCATGATGACATGTAAATTAAAAAGACAAAAACAAAAACAAAAACAAAATACATCACAAAATAAATATGCAACAGAGGCAGCAATGATAAGAAAAAAAAAGTTAAGTTGAGGAGCTGTCATCGCTGCTGCTGCTAATCTGTAGCTGCCAACGGGTAGTGACCTTCATAGTGGGGGTCGGCAGTGTGCTGGGGGAGGCAGAGGCTGTTTTCTTTTTGGCTTCCCTTGGCGGCTGGACACGGGTAGGTGAGATGTGTGGGGGCTTGTACAGCACTTGTATCTCATCGTCGGAGTTGCTGCTGCTACTGCTGCTGCTACTGGCAGACCTGCCCTGGCCGGAGGGTCCTTCACCAGCTTTGTTGGGATTCTGCCTCTTCATTGAGGTGAACTCCTTGGAGAGGTTTGGGGCAACAGAGGGCTCCCCGTTAGAGCCCTGCCAGACGGAGTATGAGGAGAACCCTTCAAAGTAGTCTTCGTTGAGCTCTGGAAGTGGCTCCTTTCTTTTCTCACCTCTAGCAGTGGCAGTTTGGCTGTCGCCTTCAGCTGTCGCGGCCGGTGTAGGTGTAGAGGCACAAGATGGAGTCTTCGGTGTGGCAGCAGAAGTAGGAGTAGGTGTGGGGGCAGCAAAATATTATTCTGGGAAGGCAAGGAACGGTACATGTGTAAAATTTAAATCGTTATGAATAAAATTTACCGTTGCTGCCGTGAAGTCTCTTATGAAGCTCATCAGACCGAGCTGCATTTCCTCCATCTTGTTGAGTGTTGACAGAATCTGGGTGGAGGCATCTTGTGGAGGGGCTGTTGCTGCTCTGCTGCGGCAGGTTCTGGCTGACTGGGGCCTGCCGGCTGCTCTGCTGTGGCAGAAGGGTTGAAGTAGGACAATGGGGTTGCTGCTTTCAGCTCCATGAGGCTGAAGATGTTTCGCTCCGTCCACCCTTTTCCTCGGACTTTAAAGTCTTCGGCAATTTCCGGCACATTGTGGCCTCGGCATATTGCAGTGATAAGGTACAGGAAGACAAGAGGTCCCGATGGTCGAAGAGTACATTCCAAAATTCCCTCCCTTATGTATCGGTCGACATTGATGGATCTTTCATTTAAAATTGAATGTACAAGTGCTAACCTGGGTCGGTCGACCGTATTGTTGTGGGAGGATGGCATGATTCGCTTCTTTACGAAGTGATTCCATAGTTTGGCCTCGAGAGTCAGTTGAGTTCTTTTCACCGTCTATCGATGCTTTGGGTCAGTGTTCCATTCTGTCCCCTCCTCCGTCAGTTCTTCCATCACCGCATCGTAGTCTGCCGGCGACAGACTGTTGACAAATTTCTTGTGGACGTCCTCCCTTTTACTCACGTAGAGGGTGTTGATGTAGGAAGGCTCGAAAGAAAGTTCTTTACCTCGCACCGTCACAGACGTAGTATCCTTGCTGTCGACGGTAGCATAAAATTCCCGGACTAGTGTGACGTTCATTTCTTCCGGCTGGGCAGCAAACCGCTGCCATTTGAGAGCATGGATCTTCTGCGCGATGAAGGGTTTGAGCCTAAGGTTTCTTGTGGGTTCGGTGTAGAGAAACCCCCGTTCTTCCCACATCTCCCTCTTCTGGGAAGAGTGGTAATATCTGCCGGCGGAGTTAGTGGAGGCGAAACGGTTTGGGATGGCACTATGGCTTGGAGTGCTCACTACTGCGGCAGAGCTGGAGGCAGCACTTCTACGAGTTTGTCTGCTAGTCATGGTTGCAAGGGCTGTGGAAAATAAAGAGAAATTAGAGATTTAGAGAAAACAAGTTGAGAGAATAAAAGTGAGATGAAATATGAATAGTGAATGGGGGTTTATATAGATGGATGATTTTCTGCCCGTTGGAGCTGTAACGGCAGGCGCGAATAACGGGGCCAGCTGTTACACGGTTTTTGACGTGTCTGTCACGCGTTTCCGTGTCTGATGCGCGTCTGTTATGCGTTTGTGTGTCTGTCGCAACAGCTTGGTGACAAGCTGTATTTTCCGCGTCTATCGCGACAACTAATGACAGTCTGTGACGACAGACTCCTCCTTTGGGCTTTTTGGGCTGCTGTTGATATGGTGGGCTGGTTCACTTCTTCTCTTCTCCTTGCTTCCTTTATTTCCTAAAAACAATTAAAATAAAATCTTAGTTCCAAAAAAATAAAATAATTCTTAATTCCTAATAAATAAATAAATAAAACGAAATAAAAACTAAGTTAAATTAGGGATGCCTTGAGGGGCATCTCCTAAAGTAACTACTTCCTGCATTCTTGGGGCTTCAGTCCCCTGATAATGCTTTAGTCTCTGTCCATTGACCTTGAACTGGTGCCCGTCCTTTAAGGATTTGATCGTGATGGCACCATGGGGAAAACCTGGACGACTTGGAAAGGACCGGACCATCTATATTTAAGCTTTCTTGGGAAAAATTTTAACCTAGAGTTAAACAACAACACAAGTTGCCCTGGGCAGAACTGTCGTGGCAGCAACTTCTTGTCGTGCCACCTGTTGGTTTTATCTTTGTAAATCTTGGCGTTGTCGTAGGCCATTGCTCGAATTTCTTCAATTTCATTCAAGTCAAGTAGCCTCTTCTGTCATGCCTTATCTAAGTCCATGTTTACTGCCTTGATAGCCCAGTAAGCTCTGTGCTCTATCTCGACAGGTAAGTGGCATGTTTTCCCATATATATGCATGTAGGGTGACATTCCCAATGGTGTTTTGAATGTTGTTCTATAGGCCCAAAGTGCATCATTGAGATGTAAAGACCAATATTTTCGAGTGGGTTTAATCATCTTCTCAAGTATGTTCTTTACTTCCAGGTTGGATATTTCGGCCTATCCATTGGTTTGAAGGTGGTACGCTGTCGCAATCCGGTGCTTTACTCCATATTTTCTCAAGGTAGCAACGATTACCCTATTATCAAAATGTCTCCCTTCGTCACTGATGATCACCTTAGGAATGCCAAATCTGGAAAAATATTCTTATACAGAAATCTTTGAACAGTTTTGGCGTCATTTTTCTGCGTGGCGATCGCTTCAACTCACTTGGACACATAATCCACTGCCATTAGGATGTAGAGGTTCCCACAAGATGTTGGAAATGGTTCCATGAAATCGATCCCCCATACATCGAAGATTTCGACTTCTAAGATGTTCTACAAGGGCATCTCATGTCTTCTCGAGATGTTCCCAGTCCTTTGGCACTTGTCACAGCTTTTGTAGAAGGCATGTGCATCCTTGAACAGTGTTGGCCAATAGAGACCAGATTGAAAAACCTTGGCAGCGGTTTTGTTTCCACCTAAGTGTCCTCCATATGGGGAAGCATGGCAGTGGTGAAGCACAGCTTCATGTTCATCATGTGGTACACATCTCCTGATAATTTGATCTGCACAATGTTTGAAAAGAAGAGGTTCGTCCCAATAATAATGTTTTGCATCATTTTGGAACCTCTTCCTTGCTTGGTAATTAAGTTCAGGAGGTAGTACTCCGCTAACAATGTAATTAACAAAATCAGCGTACCAAGGAAGTTTAGAAAACTTACCTGCCACCATGGTTGTCGCGGCAGTGCTTGTGGTAGCAAACAGCTGCTTATCAGGGAAGGTCTCTAGTATGTTGGTCTTATTTGTCGATTGACTCTTCCCTATCACTAGTCTCGACAAGTGGTCTACCACTTGGTTCTTTGTTCCCTTTTTATCCTTGATGTCAATGTCGAACTCTTGCAGTAGAAGAATCCAACGTATCAGTCTCGGTTTTGCATCTTTTTTTGTGAACAAATACTTCAGTGCTGAGTGATCTATATGGACCACCACCTTCATTCCAAGTATGTACGGACGGAACTTGTTGATCGAGAACACCACTGGTAATAGTTCCTTTTATGTTGTGGTGTAGTTCACTTGGGCATCATCTAGTGTTTTGCTGGCGTAATAAATTACGTGGAAGAGCTTATCCTTCCTCTGCCCTAGTGTTGCCCCTATAGCATAGTCATTGGCATCACACATTATCTCAAATGGCAAATTCCAGTCTGGTGGCTGTACAATCGGGGCTGTTACCAGCTTCTCTTTCAGAATTCTAAATGCCTCAGTACATTCAGTATTAAAGTCAAATGGACGATTTTGCTCCAATAAATGGCATAAAAGCTTGGTAATATTCGAGAAATTGGCAATAAACCATCGATAAAACCCACCATGCCCTAAGAAACTCCGAATTCCCTTAACTGTGGTGGGTGGCAGCAGCTTTTCGATGACTTCTATTTTCGCTCTGTCTACCTCTATGTCGTGGCAGCTTACCTTGTGGCCTAGGACTATCCCTCCATCCACCATGAAGTGACATTTTTCCCAGTTTAAGACCAAGTTCGCTTTTTCACATCTTTCAAGCACCTTCTGTAGGTTGCCTAAACAGCCTTCAAAAATTGTCTTCAAAGACAAAAAAATCGTCCATGAAAATTTCCAGGAAGTCCTCCACCATGTCAGAGAATATCGCCATCATGCACCTTTGGAAGGTTGCTGGTGTATTGTAGAGTCCAAATGGCATTCTCCGAAAAGCATAGGTGTCGTATGGACAGGTGAAGGTAGTTTTCTCTTGATCCTCCGGTGCAATAGCTATATGGTTGTACCCTGAGTAACCATCAAGAAAACAATAATAAGGTTTCCCCGCTAATCTATCAAGCATTTGATCAATAAAAGGTAGGGGAAAATGGTTTTTCTGGGCAGCTTTGTTAAGCTTCCGGTAATCCATACAAACCCTCCAACCGGTCACAGTCCTGGTTGGGATTAGTTCGCTCTCTTCGTTGGTCACCACGGTTATTCCTCTCTTTTTATGAACACACTGCACCGGGCTCACCCACTTACTATCCGAGATGGCATAAATTATCCCAGCATCAAGCCATTTGATAATTTCTTTTCTCACCGCTTCTCGCATAGCATCGTTTAAGCGTCTCTGAGCATCAATGGTCGGCTTATGATCATTTTCTAGGAGAATTTTTTGCATACATAATGCGGGACTGATGCCTTGGATGTCAGCTATCATCCATCCAATAGCCTTCTTATGCTGCTGCAGCATTCCAATTAACTGTTGTTCCTATTTTTGCATTAACTTGGAAGAGATGATTACGGGTAACGTATCATTTAAACCAAGAAAAACATATTTAAGTTGCCCTGGCAGGGGCTTAAGATCTAAAACAGGTGGTTCTACAGTTGAAGGCTTTTGGATTATGTGTTCATTCGAGGTATAGTTTAGGGGCTCGAATAACTTACCTGGACGATTTCCTATCCAATTTACCTCCTCATGACCTTCAGTGTCGGATATGTCTGAATCGGAGGAGTCACTATCGTCGTTGCTGCCGTGACAGTTTTCCAGATGACTGCCGTGGCAATGACCAAATTTTATGTCATGGCAGCTCGACCTGATGCAGGGTTGGTCAAGGATTACTTTAGTGATGACCTTGCATTCTTCTTCTGCATCAACATGTTTGATTGCTTGGAGAACATTGAGCTTAATTTCTTGATCATTTACTCTCATTGTCAGTTCTTCTTTCTCTACATCAATCAGAGATCTGCTTTTGGCTAGGAAGGGTCGCCCCAGGATGATTGGTGCGTTCTCATCTGCTTCACAGTCTAAAACAAGAAAGTCAGCATGAAAAATGAACTTATCCACTCTTACCAGAATATCTTCGATCTTTCCTTCTGGTTTTACGTAAGAGCGGTCTGCCAGCTGCAGCATGACTGTCATGGGCCGTGCTCGTCCAATACCTAATTTCTAGAACACAAATTTTGGCATTAAATTTATACTAGCACCTAGATCACAAAGTGTCTTACCTACGAATATGTCACCAATTATGCATGGTATGATGAAGCTCCCAGGATCCTTCTTTTTCTGGGGTGGATGCCTGTGTAGGATAGTCATGCATCCTTCTGTCATTTTTACCGTTTCGAATTCCCCAAGTCTGGATCTTTTTGACATGGCATCCTTGAGAAGTTTCGCATAACCGGGCATCTGCTTGATGGCTTCCAACAGTGGTATATTGATGTGCACCTACTTAAAAATGTCATAAATCTTTTTAAGTTGGTACTCATGTTTCTACTTTTGTAACCGCTGTAGAAAAGGAGGTGGAGGATGGTAATGTTCCAAACGTCCTTCACATGGTATTCGGATCTGATGAGGCTTAGGTTCTTCAGCATTCTTTTCTTGCCCCTCTGTCCCTTCTGCTTCCATGACAGGAGTGTCGGCAGCAAGTTTCTCTTCTTCTGCCGGGGCAGTGTTCGCGGCAGGTGTATCTAGGGTCGGTTCCTCAATCGGTATGGTTTTCATCTTCGGCCCTTGCAGTTGTTTCCCACTCCTAGTTGTAATTGCTTTACACTGCTCATGTGTAGGTTTTCTAGCGGCTTCAGTATCACTAGGGAATCCTCCAATTTGCCTTGGCTTAATATGCTGGGAAACCTGGCCCATCTGTGTCTCCAATGATTTCAGTGTAGCCTCATGGTTAGTCATTCTCATCTTAGTTTTGTCCATGAATGACTCAGTCTTCTTGACAAATTGATTCGTGTTTGCCATGTAAGCTCCTGTCTGTGACATAAATGTGGCCAATGTCTGCTCCAGTATACTAGGTGCAGCTACCGGCTGCTGTTGCGGTTGCTGTCGTGTCAGGATTCTAGGTGCCCCTTGGTTCTGGTTGTTCTGCATCTAAGGATTAAGTGTGTTGTTTGGATTGCTCCAAGAGAACTTGGGATCTTTCCTCCAGTTGGGATTGTAATTGTTGGAGTCATAATTTCTCGGCTTGTTGTAATTTCCAACATACATCCCCTCCTCTAGTTGTAACGGGCAGTCTTCCAAACTGTGATTCCCACTGCAAGTTTCACATACCTTCTCTGCAGAATAGACATGTTTTGAATCTTTTTTAACAGATTTTCCACTGCCTTTGTGAGGTATGCAACTTGTGTCTTCAGGGAATTGTCGGCTTCATAATCTTTTACAGCTAACACTCGTTTACCTCTCCTCGCTGTAGGGAATTGCTTGTCGTTCTTTCCTAAGTTTTTCAACACTACCATGGCTTCGTCTAGATCTTTATCCAACAATAGTCCATTTGTTGCTAAATCTATTCTCATACGAGTGTGTGTGTTGGCAGCATTGTAGAATTTAATGACTTGATTCCACATAGGGAATCCATGCATCGGACAGTTCCTTAGAAGGGTTGTAAACCTGCCCCATGCCTCGTGCATTGGCTCGTCATCTTCCTGTTGAAAAGTAGCAATTTCATTACGCATCGCTCAGATAAGTGAGAAGGATTAAAACGAGATAAAAATTCATGAGTGAGATTTGCCCAAGTTCGTATTGAACCCGGCGTTAGTTTGTTCCACCAAGTTTTAGCTCTATCTCTCAGTGAATGAGAAAATAACCGGAGCCTCAGTACTTCTGGATTTATTCCTGGTAATCGAAACGATCCACAGATTTCTTGGAACGTTTTCAAATGTTCTCGGGCATCCTCTCTTGCAGCACCACTAAATTGGCCAGCGGAATTGATCATGCTGAACATAACAGGTTTCAGCTCGAAATTCTCAGCTTCCATGTCCGGCAAGGTGGTTTCCAGTTCCACATGATCATTGATCATGTATTCACGGCAGGACCGTCGTGCGGCCTCGGCAACGGCAGGTCGTCCGTTCTGGTCATCTATGGGAGGATCTTCAGGATTCCTCAGGTTATTTACCCCGTTATGCATTGCTTCTAACTGTTCCTCAAGATAATCGTTTCTGTCTATCAAGAGGCGGACTCGGTTCCTGAGGTTGCACGTACATTCAATTTCAGGATCTAGGTTGTACTCGGGTTCTTTGCCTCGTCTTTATCTGCGCATAAGCAAACGGAAAACCTTGTGAAAAGCACAGGGTAAACAATCCCAATAAAAACAGAAAAATTAAGAAGTGCAGTAAAAGTAAGGGTAAAGATATGTTGCCAGTCCCCGGCAACGGCGCCAAAAACTTGTTGCGTGTCAAAAGCCTTATCGCAATGTAGTGCAAGTGTACACGATGCAAGTAGTAAAGTGATACTCAAAGTAACAGATGTCGAATCCACAGGGACTAGAAATAGCTTTAGCCTTGAATTGCTACACAAGAGAGAAAGAAAAGAGTTTAAATTGTTTGGGAAATAATATTGAAAAATATTGAATATAAGAGAATGAAGATTCAGGGTTAAGAAATAGGTCGGTATTGATTTTCTCGGTAGTGCAGGTGTTGCACTGTATAAGAATTCATGTTCTGTCAACGTCCCTATCGCGGCAGCACCTGTCGCAGCAGAAGTCTGTTGTTGCCGCGGCAGCGATCACACAACTCTGTACTTCAAGCTTGGCAAGAATCCCTGCTGTGACTTGTCCTATCCCTATGCCCAAGTACTGTTGATGAACACTTCTTGGATGATACCTCCCGGCGTGAATCGAAGGGTGAACACCAATGTTGTTGAATTATTCCTTAGCCACTTAACCTCGTCATATCCCTAGGTCTGAGATAGTTCAACCATAAACTGAAGAACCCGTACTTATTCCTTTCGTATACTTAACTCTCCCGATATTAAGTAAATAGATAATCTCACAATGCTCTCCCGATACTCTTGCACGATGTTGAAACCAGAATAAGCAAACTTGAAGTTTTATTTCATTGAATAGAAAATTCCTAAGACAGTACAATCCTTGCAACTACTTTACAGAATCAACCCTTAGCCCTAGGGGAAGTTTAGAACATGATGAGAGGGGAAAAACGACAAGGGTTTTGGGGAAGACGACTAGAGATGAGATATCCTTCCCTAGGTCGAATTACATGCCTTTATATAGGCCTTGGGTTCAAGTTTTCTAATAAGGTAAGAATACAAGTTCAAACTAAAGTACAACTCTAATTAAGATTAAATCTTCTGAGTAGATGCCTTTAATTCGTCCTCTTTTCTTGCTTTGGGTTTCTTCCTTGAACTTTGGGATTGACCTTCATTTTGCCTTAGGGCTTAGAAAAATATAGGAGTGGTCCATGACAAACCGGCTTGAATTTCTCTATCTGTCGAGCTCCACTTCACTTTTCCCTTCACCAATGATGTCGTCATGGCTGCCACGGCAGCGTCCTCCTTCTCGACTCCAGTCCTGTGTTCCAGCTCTGCTCCTTTGCTGTCCTGAGACTACCACAGCAGATACCTGCAAAAGTAACAAAAATAAGTAGCAACTGTGTTATTTTATCTAATTGTGATGTATATGCAAAAATTTACCTAAATACAATGAATTATGCTTGAATACAGCAGAAATATGGGTTAAATGAAGGGTAAAATGTAGAACTTTTGCACAATCAACAAGGCCGACCAAACTACTATCCGAAAACCTGAACACCTGAAACTTTGGGTACTCGAAAACCCGATTTTAAACACCCATAATAATTAGAACATTGAAGAATGTGCATGAAACCTAAGGAATATGTTGATTGGTGTAAAGGCATGTATAAACCGAAAATAATATGGAATTAATCGAATAATAATAATAGAGACAAAAATAACACCTTGAGAACCCAACAAGTGGTTCCACCGAAAAAGCGAATGATGTTTATTTTAAGAGACTCGGGTTCAAATTGTTTTGTTTGCAAAGTATGTATATTGTTAAAGGGTTAAAAATATTTATGAACATATATTATTTTGTAATCAATTATTTTTAAACTATTTAAAAAAACCCGTTAAATATAAAGAAAAAATAAAAACCAAAATTTACAAGTTAATTGCGCTAGACGCCTTTAAACTATTTATGAACATATATTATTTTGTAATCAATTATCTTTAAACTATTTAAAAAACCCATTAAATATAAAGAAAAAAAATAAAAACCAAAATTTACAAGTTAATTGCGCTAGACGCCTTTAAACTATAAACTTGATTTTATATTAGATTTTACATTAAAATATTTTAATTATATCTTAAATTATTAGTGTGTATTAATTAAGTCATTTTGTGATTAAAATCATTAATTTAACTGTTAAATGTCATATATGACGTGGCATTTTATAACCAATAAAAGTGCAACATGTTAATTAAGTCCATATCATGTCTAAATTAATATATGGCAAACCAGGGACATAGATGTTTATGCGGTGTAGAGCAAGCACATTTGATCAGTTGGCTAAGTTGTTTATATTATTAAGAGTGCCGCCTTCTTTTTCTTAAAGTGCCAATCTCCCTCTTCTCTAGGTAGAATTATGATTAAAATTAAAATCTGAAGAAAAAAACATATATGTAGTGGGAGAGGTCCTTGCCCCACCACCAAATTTTTTCCTTTCATTTATAATTTTTTTAAAAAAAAATAGATTAATTATAAATTTATTTTTATTTTTTAAAATATTTATGTTTTACTCTAGCCTTAACTTTAGCTTCGTCTATATAGTAAACTATAGAAATTGAGGGCTATTTAAATAATATTGATTAGACAAAGCAATTTTAGACTTAACATTTTTTTTGAAAAATGCGTCGGTTAGCACTTTATTCAATGAACAAAATTAAAGCAATTGTTACAAAAGAAAACTGAAAAGACACACGGCTTCTTCAACATACAAAACCAAAACACTCAGAAAAAACTGGAAAAAAACAAACAAAAGCTCAGAAACGAAAGCAGAAGAGACATGCAAACCGAAAATCCGCTGCCGGAGAATGAGACGATGAAGGCACATGGCAGAGGATGAAAGAAAGGGGAGCTTCTGGTGAAGAAATTACATTTTCCCCAAAAAACGGAGCCTCACTGAGATGATTCAAGGGGGATCGGAAAAACGACGATTGTGCGCCGCAAGCTGCAAAGCCGGACGAGGTGCGTCTTCAACCCAGAAACGATCAGTGGAACACCGTAGACCCTCGACCGCTAATGCATGAGCTAGGCCATTCCCCTGACAACCCGTGAAGCTAAATCGACATGAAGTAAAGCTCAACCCAGAAATTTTGATGTCACGGATGATGGGGCCAATAACGGAAGGATCAATCGATGTGGAATTAATCTTAGAGATCACAGATCTGTTGTCACCTACTACGATGGCACTGCGAATTCCTAACTCAGAGGCGAAGTTAAGTCCCTGAAGAATAGCTAAGGCCTCTGCCTCAAACACCGAGGTAATATTCGAATTAAAACGATAGCTCGAACCAATAATTTGACCCTCGTTATCTCTAATGATGAAACTCGATGCTGAAACATTCTCTGAGAACTTATAACTCGCGTCCACATTAATTTTGTAGAACGAAGGGGGAGGTGGAATCCAGCGGTCCCCATCGTGGCGTCGAGGATGTCGATACACAGTGGACAAATTCTCAAGCTCCATAATGTAAGCTCTTACAAAGGTAAAAACATCTTCAATTCGTTGAATTACACCTTCATAAAGCATTTTATTTCGGGAAAACCAGATAGCCCAAAGGGCAATTAGGATTACTCTATGACTGCTACTGCTTGAGTCTTGAAAAAATTGAGATAGCCAACTGCTAAAATCTGGAAGTGAACTCCAATTTGTAGTACTAAAACCTAGAAGATTCCAAACTTCTTTTGCAAAAAAACAGTCACAGAAAACATGGGTAACTGTTTCTATAGAAGCTTTACATCTAGGACAGCTTGGATCGTTGGTAACTCTTCGAATAGCCAAGTTTTGCATTGTAGGAATAAAGTTATGAAGCATACGCCAAACTAAAATCTTAATTTTAGATGGACAAGGTACTTACCAGATAGCTTTAAAAATATTAAAATGTCGATTGCCACTTTGAGGAGAGCCTATAAGAAGTAGGTAACCACTTCTAACAGAATATAGACCCAAACCCTCGCCTTTCCAGGAAAGAACATCATGTTGCTGGAAGCGGGGGAGTTTGATACTAAGAATATCATTGGCCTCATCGTGCACAAAAATTGACTCAATTAGAGGACAATTCCATTTCTGCTCATTAGGTAGTAGTAGATATGAAACCACATCGACTTGGTCATTGCGGGCCGATAGGATACGTCTCGAAGGCAGTCCCGGAAGCCAAAAGTCATTCCAAATGGAAACTGTAGAACCAGTCCCAATCGTCCAACCAATCCTCATCTCTAAGAGCCCCCTTGAACACCAGATGCTTCGCCAGATTATAGATGGTGAAGAACCAATGTCAGCTCGAACTGAGACATTGCTCTTGCATCATTAACCTTGGGGATCAATACTTTATGAGTTTTATTGATCTCTTCAATAGGGAAAATTCCTTTCAAAACACCTATGCAGTACTTCGCCACATCGTTCCCAACGATCCCCCAAACACGTTGGTAGAAAATTGCCCCAAAACCATCAGCTCCTGAAGCTTTTAACGGACTCATGGAATTCATAGCTGAAAAAACCTCATCTGTTGTAAACTCACTAAGAAACGGGTGATTCATTTCCAGAGTAATTCACGGATCAATACCTTCTAGAATAACCGATGGGTCTGACACTCCTAGAGAAGTAAAAAGATCTGAAATATATTGAACAGCAATATGACGAACTTCATCATGTTCCTCATGAAAAGTACCATCATCAGAAAACAAGCCATTGGTGCGATTAGTCTGACGCCTTTGGCTGGCATATCGATGGAAAAAACTGGTGTTCCTATCTCCATTCTTCATCCAATTGGCCTGAGCCCTCTGTTCCCAGTAAATTTCCTCCTTATCAAGTTCTAAGTTTAAACTCAATTTTGCCTCAACCAGCTCCCCTAGATTTTCATCTGAAATTTGTTGTGCATTGAGAGCATCGATACGACTTTGAAGGTCCCTTATTGATAACTTCTTGTGTTTTTTTAATTTTCTGGAACCAACGATCCAGACCCGAACTAACAAACGAAAGTCTTTCCGGAATTGTCCCATTTGCGGACAACCACAAATTTCGAACTTCTTCTTCACATGTATCTTCCAATAGCCAAGCCACTTCAAATTTAAAATGCCAAACATGTTTGGGCTGATAAAGATTGGCATTTGTAACCCCCTCGTCCCGGTCTGGTCGGATGACCGGTCCGAGTGGGCCACACGGGGAAAACTGAAGTGAAACCCGTTAAGGTTCCCCCTCGGTTAGCAACCCTAATTTTTTTTCTTTAACTTAATCTTTCCTAAGGACTCATTTATATCTTATGTGATCAAACAGCGGAAAATAAACACACGAGATAAACTTTCGTGCCTAAAACAACATTTGAACTGCCCAATTTTAATCTTTTATACAGGTCGTTTCGAAACACCCTTGAGGCGTATCGAAACGCCTTGACCAGGTCAACTGCCCCAGAGCCTATACAAGGGGTTGTATCGTAACGGTGGTCAACCGTTCCGAAACGCCTTCAACGGTCAACTTCTCGTGGTCAACGAGATTTTGACCGTTTCAAAACCCTCATACCCGTTTCGAAACGCCTTTATCTCGTCATTTTCTCAGAATTCTAGTAGTCAAATCGTTCTGAAACGCGTATCGGAACAGGGGCTTCCAGAGGCCAAACCGTATCGAAACGCGTTCCGATACGGGGTCCCTGAAGCCTTCCCGTTTCGAAACGGGGGCTACCTGTAACCTTCGAAAGACATATTTAGGGTAATTTCAACAAGTCTAAAGGTCCCATAAGACCCCTAAATGCACACAACACCGTCAAACAAAGTCTAGAGGCATACAACCTATGTTTAGCATGCTCGAACATATACAAGGCATGGATTTGAACAATCACTCATACATGGCAAATACTCAATAAAAACATACCATGAAGAGCATACTTGAAGACCTTTAAATAGACAAAAGATACCAATCATCACATTTAGTTTTACATGCCATCAAACAACCTTAAACATCCATAGGGCATTCATCGTACAAGCATAAGGCAAGTTATAGCATGCTTACAAACCAAGTCAAGTCATAGACATCAAAATCACATATGAGTCATACAAAGCTCATACAAACACATTCTCTTGCCACATTGCTTAACTACTACATAATAATTAATCGTACTTGAGCAACAAACTTGGAAAGCCCTTCTTGCCTTGCTCCGAGCTAACACCACGCTAATGATTTGCATTGTTGAAAATGAGAGCGTAAGCTATAAGCTTAGTGAGGATGCTCTAAAACCGAAAACATCAACAATGCAGGGTTCAAGCATGTATTCCCTAAATCTCATATCTAACAAGCATATGTAATTTCACAAGTAGACCTAGCTAGTCTTTCAAGAGTCATGTTTGGCATCTCGCATCATACTAGGCTCGAACATCATATATTAACATCATATATCACAATCATACGAACAAGTTTAATTGGCCACTATTAGTTACCCGGATGTGCAGATTTAATCTCAACAATCACTTTACCTCGGTGGGATTACACTCATCACCGGACCTTGCATGGGCGGGATTCCACTCATCACCACATGCCCTACGGATGGGATTCCACTCATCATCCCGTAGAATATATAAAAGCTTCCGGTGGAATATTATATCACCGTACTCCTCCTTGATGACTTAACGCCATCAAGGCCACGTACGTTTTGACTCAATTTGTGTGCACACTAATCCTAATGATCGATCATTTACACCCTGTAAGTTAATTAGTGCCAATTTACATTTACCACATCACATATCCATCAACCTTATCTCATGCTCATCACATACACATATCAAGGTATACATGTGCAAAACAACCACATATCACAAGAGTATAAATAGGCAATACACATAGCATTTATTGGAAATCAATAGCTAAATTAACAACTTGAATTCATATAGAAATGGCCTACCAAGCACATTTCAACTCGCACACTACACACACTCGAACCAAACTTTAAAACGTGTTTAAAATCACTCACCACCCTTCCTTAGCAACCAAAGCAAATCTCCTACAAGCCCGGATTCGATTCCAATGCTTCTCCAACGTCTCCTCTTGCTTCTAGCCAACCAAAAGCACATCCATTAATCCCAATCAATGCTAAAATTCAGTCAATACTCAACTCTTGAGCTCAAACCAACTTCAACAAATTTCCCAATCAAATCAAACCCCCAAAAATGCCCATTTTCGTGCTCCCTCAAACCCTAGCTAAAAATTCCATTTTCAAACATCCAAATGACCCCCCAAATGGTCCCAAAACATCCTTCTAACATACATAAACCATCAGCCCTCTAATTTCAACCTAAAACCCACCAAAAAATCGAGTTTTAGACATCTCAAAAATTGCTTCAATAACCCATTTCGGGTTTTCACCAAAACCCAACCATTTCAACATATTATGTTCATTATAAGGTAAACAAACTAAAACCCAACATTACATTTCAAAACAACTTGAAAATCTCCATAAAAACTCAAACTTTTATCAAGCCCTAATTTTGAAAAGTTCATAGTTTTAAAATCTATAACTATGGAGAGATAGAGGATGAAAAGGAGAATTAGAAAATGTCCTTACCTCTCAAAATGGCCTTGGAATGGAGTTGAAAATCAATGGAATAGTAACTTGGAGGTTTTAGAGAGGTTTGGGGTTTTTTATCATTGGGGAAGAAAGAGAGTGGGGAAAGATGAGAGCTTTTTCTTTTCTTTTGATTTGAAAAAATTGTCTTTCATTTTAAATTGGTCAAATCACCAACAATGTCCCTCCTTTATTATTTAAAACCCAATTTGATCCTAATTAAGGTTGAATTGATTTAATTTAAATTTTACTGACTCGGACCACTAACCCGACTAACTCCTAACCCCAAAACACGGGTGTTACAACTCTCTCCCACTTAAAGAATTTCGTCCCCGAAATTACCTGACTGAAAGAGATACGGAAACTGCCTTTCCATATCCTCCTTCCTCTCCCAAGTGGCCTCGTCCACACCTCGACGTTGCCACCGCACCTTTACTAACTCAATCGATCTACCCCGCAACACCTTACTGTCAGAAGCTAGAATCTCAATCGGTTCCTCTTCATAAGTCAAATCCGGATTCAATTCAATTTCCTCTACGGGCATAACATGCGATGGATCGGACCTATACTTACGGAGCATCGAAACATGGAATACATCGTGTATCTTCTCTAGCTCGGATGGCAAACGTAACTGATATGCAACCGGACCAACCCTCTTCACAATCTCATACGGTCCTATGTACCTCGGACTCAACTTCTCTTTTCGGCCAAATCTCATCACTTTCTTCCACGGAGACACTTTCAAGAATACCTTCTCACCCACTGAGAACTCAACTTCCTTCCTCTTCAAATCGGCATAGGACTTCTGCCTATCCGAAGCAGCTTTCAAACGATCACAAATCAATTTTACCTTGTCAGTTGTCCCCTTGAGCAAATCCGGCATAGGTAACAACTTTTGTCCCACTTCGGCCCAACAAACTGGAGTTTTACACTTCCGGCCATACAAGGCCTCATACGGAGCCATCTGAATGCTCGACTGGAAGCTATTATTGTAAGCAAAATCTACTAGAGGCAAGTGCTTCTCCCACGTACCCTGAAAGTCAATGATGCAACAACGCAACATATCCTCTAAGATCTGAATAACTCTCTCTGACTGACCATCTGACTGAGGATGATAGGACGTGCTGAAGTTCAAACGGGTACCCAAAGCTGTATGCAGACACTCCCAAAATCGAGAAGTAAATCGCGGATCTCTATCTGACACAATGGACTTCGGCACACCATGCAGTCTAACAATCTCACCAATATACAAGTCGACCAATCTATCCAAGGTGTAAGTAGTATTGACTGCCAAGAAGTGAGCACACTTCGTAAAACGATCCACAATAACTCACACTGAGTTCTTCTTCGTAGGAGTCAAAGGCAAACCCGAAACAAAATCCATGGTGATGTTCTCCCATTTTCATTCCGGAATTCTCAATGGCTGTAACAAACCTGAGGGAACCTGATGTTCCGCCTTCACTCTCTGACACACTAAGCACTTACTCACAAAGTCGGCTACATCTCTCTTCAAACCAACCCAAAAGTACTCATTCTTCAAATCACGGTACATCTTCGTACTTCCAGAATGCTTAGCAAACGGACTACTGTGTGCTTCTGTCAAGATCGTACGTCTCAAGTCACTGTCCTCTGGCACAACTATCCTATCTTTGAAATACAAAACCTCATCAGTACTGAAATTGTAGTCTGAAGATCTACCTTCGGCTATACCTTGCACGTGAGGTGCCAAAGATCTATCTAAGAGCTGTTTTTCTCTAATCAACTAACCTAGAGCAGGTTTAACCTGAAGCTCGACTACCAAGCCACCATCACCGGACAAACTCAATCTAGCGAACATGGCTCTCAAATCCACGGCTATCTTTCTACTTAATGCATCGGCCACTACATTGGCCTTACCCGGATGGTACTCGATGGTAAGATCATAGTCTTTTAGCAACTCTAACCACCTACGCTGTCTGAGATTCAAATCTCGTTGAGTCATAATGTATTTCAAACTCTTGTGATCAGTGTACACTGTATATTTCTCACCGTACAAATAGTGCCTCCAAATCTTCAGAGCAAACACAACTGCAGCTAACTCTATATCATGGGTCGAATAGTTGCGCTCATGGGTCTTCAACTGTCTTGAGGCATAAGTCACTACTCTTCTATCTTGAATAAGAACACACCCTAGCCCTACGTAAGAAGCATCACTGTAAACTACATAGTCCTTCCCGGACTCTGGCTGAATCAAGATCGGTGCTTGGGTCAAAGCTTCTTTCAATTTCTCGAAGGCTCTCTGTCTTGCATCTGTCCACTCAAACTGAACACTCTTCTGAAGCAACTGTGTCAATGGAGCGGCTAACTTAGAGAAACCCTCTACAAATCTCCTATAGTATCCCGCTAAGCCTAGAAAGCTACGTACCTCTATGACAGACTTTGGTTGCTTTCATTCAACAATGGCTTCAATCTTCTTCGGATCAACTCTAATCCCATCGGCTGACACTACATGTCCTAAGAAGACTACCTCTCGGATCCAGAATTCACACTTGCTAAACTTCGCATACAACTGATGATCTAGCAAAGTCTTCAAAACTAGTCTTAAGTGTCGGTCATGGTCTTCTTCAGTTCGCGAGTACACCAAGATGTCATCTATAAACAAAACTACAAACTGATCTAGGTACTGATGAAAAATCTTGTTCATCATGTCCATAAAAGCAGCCGGTGCATTAGTCAACCCAAATGGCATGACTAAGAACTCATAGTGACCATACCTAGTCATAAAGGTCGTCTTTGGTACATCAACCTCTCTTACCTTTAGCTGGTAATAACCCGATCTCAAGTCAATCTTCGAAAAGACCGATGCTCCTCTCAACTGATCAAACAAGTCATCAATTCTAGGCAACGGATATTTATTCTTCATTGTCAACTGATTCAACTGTCTGTAATCTATACACATTCTCATACTTCCATCTTTCTTCTTCACAAACAAAACTGGTGCACCCCAAGGTGAAGAACTAGGTCGAATAAAACCTCTATCTGTCAATTCTTGCAACTGTGTCTTCAACTCTTTCAATTCTTTCGGTGCCATGCGATACGGAGCAATCGAAACAGGGGCCGAATCAGAATAAGTCTCAATAGTGAACTCTACCTCTCTGTCCGGTGGTAACCCTCGCAACTCTTCCGGAAACACACTAGGAAAGTCACATACTGTCCGGATGTCCTGAGGTCTAACCTCACTCATGTTGGGGTTCATTACGTACGCCAAGTATGCTTCACACCCCAACTCAACCAACCTCTTAGCCTCTAAAGCTGAAACCATATTGGACAAGAACTTCACGTTCTCACCCACCACTACAATCTCATAATCATCTGTGAGCCTCAAAGAAATTCTTTTAGTCTCAAAATCTATCCTAGCTCTATGCTCCGTGAGCTAGTCCATACCCAGAATCACATCAAAATCATAGAAAGGTAGTTCCATCATGTCCACTGGAAACACATGTCCCTGAACCATCAGCGGACACCTTCGGTACATCTTCCGAACTACTACCGTGTCCCCAAAAGAACTAGTAACACTAACTCCTACCTCTAACATTTCACAAGGCAAATTCAAAGATTGTGCATGCTCACTCAATATGTAGGAATGTGTAGACCCAGAGTCAATCAAAGAAAGCAAACCCAAGGACTGTATCGAGAAGTTACCTGCGATCACATCGGTGTCATGTTGATCCCCACGCTGGGCGTAAACTCTGGCCTGACCTCTGCCCTCCGGCTGAACTGCAACTACATGTGCTATGTTCCTCTGACCATCGTTCCTCGGCTGGAAGTTACCTCTACTGCGCCCGCGGCCTCTCTGAAAGTCATTGGCTCTAGCAAGAGCCTGAGCTGGTGCCTGTCCCACCAGATGTGGACAGTCACGCCTAATGTGGTCTCTAGCTCCACAACTCCAACACGAATGAAAATTTCCCCAACACTCACCGGTGTGGTTCCTCCCGCAAGTAGCACATGTGGGCAACTTCCCACCAGCTCTCTGGCCCTGTTTGCCCCTCCCGTGGTTACCGCCACCACGTCTATGATCATAATGATGCTTGTTGTCCTGATGCCTCTTGGCATCACCTCTATCAAAGTTACTGGACCTCTTACTCGAACTTGATCCACAAGACCGCCTGGTCAAGCTCAAACTGTGCTCTAAGTCCTTGGCCCTCGCGACCAAGACATCAAAATCAGTGTAGTCTGAAGCTAGAGTATACGTCTTGATCTCTTCACTCAGCCCATAACGAAAACGGTTACATCGTTCCACCTTAGTAGGAACAAGCTCAAGTGCATATTGACTCAGTCTGACAAATCGAATCTCATAGTCTGTCACGGACATACTCCCCTGAAGCAAAGCCATAAACTCTCTCTTCCTCTCATCGAGGTATCGCGGACCCAGATACTTCTTACGAAATGCTGACTCAAAGAACTCCCAAGTAATCTCGGCCTCATCCATACCCGTAGTAATGGTGACCCACTAAGTGTAGACATCACCCTGAAGCAAGGACTCAACACATCCCAACTTGCGCTCACCAGTACATCCCATCTGAGCGAGAATACGGACAATCTTCTCAAACCACAACTCTGATCTCTTTGGAGTAGACCCTCTGAACTCTTCAGCCCCTAGGCCCCAAAGTCTCTCTAAAGGCAAACCAGTGCCCTCACCCTGATGGTGTGCTGCTGCCTGACCCCCAGCTACTACAGCCTGAAATGCCCCGGCTATCGCCTGAACCAATGGAGATAAGTCTATTCCGGTCGGTCCTTGGCCTCCCTGAGGTCCCTCTTCTTCGGCCCCGGCCTCGCCTCCTACTCCAGGTGGAGAAGGTGGTGGTGGTGGAGGTGGTGGAGGAGCTCCAACTCCAACCACAGGCTCTCCCACTTGAGCCCCAACCCTAACTACTGGCTCAACTCTTGGAGCCGCTGCCCGTGGTTCCGGTCGAACCATCCTAGGCCTCCCACGTGGTCTCATGATACAGCTAACAAGGTAATAACTACAACAAGAAACAAATAGGGATTACGTTAGCGAAAGCAAGGGTCCAATAGTGCTCAAGTACTCCCTTTTACCAAAATCTTTTTAAATTAAGTAATAGTAGCAATGGGCACACACTCTACACCAGACACAATAACTCATGCTTCAAAACATCATACGAACAGTCAAATATTAAGAATTCATGGCAAGGAATGCATTGAACAACACAATCACTTAGGATATCAAGCTTACCTCACTTACCTGCTCGAGGTCTCGGTAACCTCAGGCTCTGATACCAACAAATGTAACCCCCTCGTCCCGGTCTGGCCGGATGACCGGTCCGAGTGGGCCACACGGGGAAAACCGAAGTGAAACCCGTTAAGGTTCCCCCTCGGTTAGCAACCCTATTTTTTTCTTTAACTTAATCTTTCCTAAAGACTCATTTATATCTTACGTGATCAAACAGCGGAAAATAAACACACGAGATGAACATTCGTACCCAAAACAACATTTGAACAGCCCAATTTTAATCTTTTATACAGGCCGTTTCGAAACACTCTTGAGGCGTATCGAAATGCCTTAACCAGGTCATCAAACAAAGCTCATACAAACACACTCTCTTGCCACATTGCTTAACTACTACATAATAATTAATCATACTTGAGCAACAAACTTGGAAAGCCCTTCTTGCCTTGCTCCGATCTAACATCACGCTAATGATCTGCATTGTTGAAAATGAGAGCGTAAGCTATAAGCTTAGTGAGGATGCTCTAAAACCGAAAACATCAACAATGCAGGGTTCAAGCATGTATTCCCTAAATCTCATATCTCACAAGCATAGGTAATTTCACAAGTAGACCTAGCTAGTCTTTCAAGAGTCATGTTTGGCATCTCGCATCATACTAGGCTCGAACATCAATATCATCATCATATATTAACATCATATATCACAATCATACGAACAAGTTTAATTGGCCACAATTAGTTACCCGGATGTGCGGATTTAATCTCAACAATCACTTTACCTCGGTGGGATTACACTCATCACTGGACCTTGCATGGGCGGGATTTCACTCATCACCACATGCCCTACGGATGGGATTCCACTCATCATCCCGTAGAATATATAAAAGCTTCCGGTGGAATATTACATCACCGTACTCCTCCTTGATGACTTAACGCCATCAAGGCCACATACGTTTTGACTCAATTTGTGTGCACGCTAATCCTAATGATTGATCATTTACACCCGGTAAGTTAATTAGTGCCAATTTACATTTACCACATCACATATCCATCAACCTTATCTCATGCTCATCACATACACATATCAAGGTATACATGTGCAAAACAACCACATATCACACGAGCATAAATAGGCAATACACATAGCATTTAATGGAAATCAATAGCTAAATTAACAACTTGAATTCATATAGAAATGGCCTACCAATCACATTTCAACTCACACACTCGAACCAAACTTTAAAACGTGTTTAAAATCACTCACCACCCTTCCTTAGGAACCAAAGCAAATCTCCTACAAGCCCGGATTCGATTCTAATGCTTCTCCAGCGTCTCCTCTTGCTTCTAGCCAACCAAAAACACATTCATTAATCTCAATCAATGCTAAAATTCAGTCAACACTCAACTCTTGAGCTCAAACCAACTTCAACAAATTTCCCAATCAAATCAAACCCCCAAAAATGCCCATTTTCGTGTTCCCTCAAACCCTAGCTGAAAATTCCATTTTCAAACATCCAAATGACCCCCAAATGGTCCCAAAACATCCTCATAACATACATAAACCATCAGCCCTCTAATTTCAACCTAAAACCCACCAAAAAATCAAGTTTTAGACATCTCAAAAATTGCTTTAATAACCCATTTCGGGTTTTCACCAAAACCCAACCATTTCAACATATTATGTTCATTATAAGGTAAACAAACTAAAACCCAACATTACATTTCAAAACAACTTGAAAATCTCCATAAAAACTCAAACTTTTATCAAGCCCTAATTTTGAAAAGTTCATAGTTTTAAAATCTATAACTATGGAGAGATAGAGGATGAAAAGGAGAATTAGAAAATGTCCTTACCTCTCAAAATGGCCTTGGAATGGAGTTGAAAATCAATGGAATACTAACTTGGAGGTTTTAGAGAGGTTTGGGGTTTTCTATCATTGAGGAAGAAAGCGAGTGGGGAAAGATGAGAGCTTTTTCTTTTCTTTTGATTTGAAAAAGTTGTCTTTCATTTTAAATTGGTCAAATCACCAACAAGGTCCCTCTTTTATTATTTAAAACCCAATTTGATCCAAATTAAGGTTGAATTGATTTAATTTAAATTTTACTGACTCAGACCATTAACCCGACTAACTCCTAACCCCAAAACACGGGTGTTACAGCATTAGTGTTAAGAAGTATCAGGTAGTGATCCGAAAAGGAATGTGGAAAGTGATCAATTTGAAAATTTGGAAACAAGTCACCTCATGCCTCATTAGCTACTCCCCGATCCAATCTCTCCCTAATATTATTTACAGCCGTACGACCCCACTCCCACGTAAACCAAGATCCTTTAAAACCCATATCAGATAGCCCACAATCATCAAGAGCTTCTCGGAAATCCTGCATCTGCCAATCATGCCTCACAAGGCCACCCGACTTCTCCGTATTATTAAGGATTTCATTAAAGTCCCTAATTACACACCATGGTAAATTAGGACAATTTTTTAATTGTCTAAGAAGTTGCCATGTTCGAACTCTATTACCAACCTCTGGTGCTCCGTAGAAACCCGTCAAACGTCATTGATTGTGGTTATTCACCCCTGAAATTAAAATGTCAACGTGGTGAATTGAAAAAGATCGAAGGGATACAATCACGTCCTTTCTCCAACCAATTGAAAGTCCCCCACTCCGCCCATTTGAACTAATATCCAAACCATTCACATAGGCACATAACCTGCGAATACGCTCCATCTTCGATGATTGTAACTTGGTCTCCATAAAGAAAACCACAGATGGGGATATATCATACAACATAGCGCGAAATCGACGAACAGTCCGGGCCATCCCCAAGCCACGAACGTTCCAACTTAATATCTTCATTGGGTACGACTGGCCTCACACTGGAGGCCTGCCAATAAGGTGTTCTGATCATCATTCGAATCCCAAGGCTGGGAAACTCCTGACTTGGTTTGTTGGTATCGTTGCCGTTTTGGGTTCTCACACTCACCCAAAGGGCTCTTCTCCTCCAGAAAGCCCATCTCTGTATCAAAGTCCGCATTAGAATCAATATGGACCCGCCCAACCCGACAATTAATATTGAAGATGGGTTGAGAAATATCCAAAACATTTGTAGTCTTTGATGAGGACACAGTACGTGTCATAGAATTGGAAGGGTTTGACTCTTGACAAGAATCTCCTGATTTAGACAGAATATTCCCCTGATTGCTTGTTTGACCCAAATTAGTGGGACGTGAATCGTGGATATTGATTACATTGTGATTAACTGTTGCAGATTTTGCAAAATGGAATGTCGGCCGATCCATATCGTCCTCGACTAGCCACTTGCACGGAATCAAAGCAGTTCGACGTGAAGGGGCTCGAAGGGAAGCATCCCAACCCGGAATAAGATCCATCCCCCCATCAGCGAAACGGAGGGGCAGAAACTTTCCCCATGACCAAGAATGTCGCATAAGAAACAAAATAGAGTCAATTTCTCGTATTCGAATCTTACATAGTGATGAATGCCATTAGCTAGAATCAGCTTCTTCCGACGTTTTAGAGGCACTCGGATATCCACTCTAACTCGAATTTTCATAATCCGTTTGTATCCCAATGCAGTAGCCTTCGAATCATATAGCAAAAAGGAGCCAATAAAATCACCAAGAACCTTTGCAACTTTTTCAAACATAAAGCCTAAAGGAACATCATGAACATAAATCCAGTAATCCACAAAATTAAGGGAAACCAGCATCGGATCTTCACCTTCTTGTAAACGGTGTAGAACTAGTAGGTGGGTATTGAAAAACCAAGGACCACCACCTGCAATACGATCACAATCCAGAACGTGATAAAGCCGAAAAAGATAGCGACCCTCACCTAAGTCAGAGATCGAAATACCTCCGGTGGATGCCAAACAGAAACCATGGTGGATCTCATAGACTGAAAATTGACAATGCTACTGGTAAGAAAAGAACTCACAAAATAATATTCAAAAGAAACAGGGGAGTCATGATTCTCCAAGTCTATTTGAACACCATCATCTTCCCCCTCACCGATAGTGAGATTTGTCAATTCTTGTTGGACATCAGCCATGGAAATAGGAGACAGTGAAAAGAAGAGAAAACAAGAAGAAAACGTGCCACAGAGAGCGGGGAGAAAAACGTGCCACAGATAGCAGAAAGAGCATATGATTTAGAATTTTATTTAGAAATTAAAACCACTCCTTAAATTATTTTTCTTTATAAACTTCACTCCAAATTAGATTTAACATAATTATGCAACAAGAATATGTTATTAAAAATTAGTTAAATATGGTACGATATGATGATACATTAACGTATACGTATACACAAATACAACAAAAATTACATAAAATAAATGATAACATATCAACTTATATAAATATCTAACAAAGGTAACATCAACACGAACACATAATGATACAAAATTAGGAGTTATTTGGACAGTGTCTATTAATATACATATCTTTTTGCACATAACATGATTATAAGACAATAGAAAAAAAATCAAAACACAAGAATAATATGAACACGATACACACACACACATATATATATATATATAAACGTGTTGAAATATATGAAATAAACTAGAAATGCATAAATATATGTGATAAATTGAATATTATTACGAAACGATAAAAACAACATAAACATAACATGGATACATAATATTTATTTTCTCAAGTAAAGTTTAAAGTTTTATTTCGACTTAAGTATAAAATAAGTACTCAAACTTTGTCATTTTTTGTAATAGGTGCCTAAACTATTTTTTTGCTGAAATAGGTGTCTAACGTTTCATTTTTATCTATTTTAAAGTTAATATGTCAAAAAAATCATCACTCAATTATAGCTTGACATGTGAATTTTTTTTTTCATTCTTATTTTCAAAACCAAACTGAAACATAAATTAAATTAAAAATATCTCGAATTTTAAAAATTACAAAACATTCCCAAATCCCTAAAACCTCAAACCCAAAATTTTAAAATTGATGGCACTGTCGCTGTCGATGGCCTCTCCGGACCTCACCTCCTCCATCGCCGGCATCCCCCGCCCATTTTCCCCAATCACCCATCGTCGATAATCGGCGGGAGACGTGCCAATCGGACGTCGAACGGTTGGAGCGTTTCTCGTTCGTCGTCCGATTGACGCGCCTCCCGCGGTTACCGGCAATGGGTGGTTGTGGGAAATGAGCGGGGGACTCCGACGACGGCGGTGGGGAGGTCCGACGAGGCTATCGGCGGTGGCAATGACGGTAATTTTGAATTTGGGTGTTTGAATTGGGGACTGTTTTGAAACTTTTAAAAAATAGAATTTTTAAAAATATTTTCTTTTAGTTTTTTGGGGGGAAATTAATAAAACAAAACAAAATAAAACGTGTCAAATTTTGATTGGGTGTTAAAAATTTTAACGGCGTTACCTTAAAACAATAACAGAATGAAACGTTAGGTACCTATTTCAGCCAAAAAATAATTTAGGCACCTATTATAAAAAAATGTGCAAAATTTAGACCCCTATTTTACCGTTAAGCCTTTTATTTATATAAGGAACAAAGTTCCTCAATAGAACAACACAGCAGCAAAGCTCACAAAACATCACCTAAATACCCAAAAGTTCACCTTCATGTCAACCCCACAACTAAAGACTCGAACAAAGATATTTTCAGGAAAAAAAACTGCGAGACATAATATTTTTGATAGGATAAAAGTAAATAATCTATAAAATCTTATTAATCTCAAAATGATCAATTGACTAATAGTATGAAACAAACCAGTTTAACTTTCCATTAAAAAGGTTACAATCTAACATCAATTGATTTCATAGTAATCAATTTAGTTTAAACAATAGTTGACATTTAAAATTTTAGTCATAACTGACTGTCGGGGGGAGAAAGTATCATAGAGAAAACCCTAGTAGCGCCGCCCAAAACCATCTCCTTCAATTTGATAGCAGCCTCTTCTTCTTTTATTTTTTAGCCGGTGATCGGCAACCGGTTTTAATACTGGTTGTCGATCACCGGATTCATTATTTTCATATTTTTATTTTCTTGTTTATTTATATTTTTAATAAAAATCTCTGTCCTTGTGGCACGCTTTTTCGTTTTTTTTGTGGTTCGTTTCATCTATCGTTTTTGACATGATTTCAGCATACCTTAGCGTTCGTTTGGTGCTCTTACAGAGATCTTCGCGACGCTAGTTTCTGATTTTGATTCTGTCGGTGTTCATAGAAAGATAGATCCCCTCTCGGTTGATGGTCGTTTGCCGATGTAATCAGACCTGGGTAGCGGAACAATCTGCCTGATAGTTTGGTTCGCTCACCACTCCTTTTTCACATCGTAAAGCGTCTCGTTTGGATAGAGACAAGGAGATTCAGGAAGACTTCTGAATTTTATCGGTATGCTAATATCTATGAAAATATTTATTTTCTTTGCATTTTTGGGTTGTTTGAGATTTTGGTATACTAGATCTCATTATTCTCCATTTTAGATGTTTTGTATTTGAGATATTTTTCATGGTTATTAATAAAATTCAGTTGTCATTATCAAAAAAAAAAAAAAAAAATTTAGTCATAACTTAAATAATATAGAAATGATACGGTTAAATAATAAGAATTTAAAATGATCAAGTTAGTGAACATGAAATAAATCCAACTCTTTAATATTGTACATGGACTAATAGTATAATTTAACTTAAAAAATTTAATTGATAACATCTGGGTCAGAATTAAAATTTTAAAATTTGAATGGTATGAGAATTAAAAATGATAGAAATAGAGTGTATATATATATATATAATTTAAAAATAACGAGAATATATTTTATGCGCCAACGGTAAAAACAAAAAGTTTTCACGAAATCTCAATTTTAAGATTTAGGAATTTAATTTAAGCTTTAAGAGTTTAAAATTTAAGGTTTATGGTAAAATTTATGGTTTAAAGTTAGAATTTAAGGCTCACAGATCAATGTTTAAATTTAGACTAATATAGTTGGAGATTTAAGTTTTAATCTATGAACGTTAAATTTTAACAACAAACTTAAATTATAAATCTCGAAACATAAACTCTTAAAAATTCAACCTTAAATACTTAAATTAAATCTCTAAACTATAAAATTAGAGAATTTTTTGTTTTTGCCTACCTAAAAATAAAATATCTAAGTCTAACTACCATGTTTTTTTTTTTGAACAAATCTAAGCACGGTGTTACATTTGACTAGGAGAGTAGGAGTTGAATTAGGGATATTGGGGAATACTTAAATTCGAAACGCCAACTCCCACTCTGCCAGCGCCTTCCTTTCTTCCTCTCTGTCTGCTGTGGTTTCGTTTCAAGCTCAGCTCCTTTTCTTCCTCTTTTGCTTAATTTGAAGGTATGGCCAAGCTTCTTCCTTCTTTATTTGTTAATGGTGGAACTGGAAGGCATGCCTCTACTCTTTCTTCTTCTCTTAACTCCATTGCTACCCACATCGAGGGTTTTAGCAGAAATTCAATGTCTGCAAAGGAAATCCCCAAAAAGCATAATCGCTTTGATAATGTTGATGATGCTTTGGCTGTGTTCAATAAGATGATTGACAAGTACCCAAAGCCTTCAATTGTTGATTTCAACAAACTATTAGCACCCATCGTTAGAATGAAACATGACACCGTTGTTGTTTCTATGTATACCCAACTGGAATTGTTTGAACATCTTGATTAACTGCTTCTGTCAATTAGGTCGAATTGGTTTTGGGTTATCTGTTTTGGGGAAAATGCTCAAGTTAGGTGTTGAACCTGATGTCGTTACTTTTTCTACTTTGATAAATGGACTTATCAAAGGGAGTAAGTTTTCTCAAGCTGTGAGTTTGTTTGATGAAATGGTTGAAAAAGGGTATCAACCTAATTTAATCACTTACAATATTATACTTAATGGGTTGTGTAAGATCAGCAATACCGTTAGAGCAGTGAGGTTTTTAAGGTTGATGGAAGAAAGAGGTTTCAAACCTGATGTTGTAGCATATGGCACCGTCATTGACTGTCTTTGTAAGAATGGGTTGTTGAAGGAGGCTCTCCATCTCTTCTCTGAACTGAAGGTTAAGGGCAATAGGCCAGATATTGTTATTTACAGTTGCTTAATTCATGCTGTGTGTTATTTGGGCCAGGAGAAAGAGGCTAAAAGGCTTTTGAATGAAATGACGGATAACAATATTTCACTTGATGTTATCACATTTAGTATCTTGATCGACGCATATTGCAAGGAGGGTATGGTTTGTGAAGCTATAGATATTGTTCGCACGATGAGAAAGCAAGGCATTGAGCCTAATGTTGTAACGTATACTATATTGGTTGATGCTTGTTGCAAGGAAGGAATGGTTTCGAAAGCTGAAGATATTGTTGACATGATGAGAAAGCAAGGCATTGAGCCTGATGTTGTCACATATAATACATTGATAGACGCCCATTGCTTGCAAAACAAAATGGATAAAGCTCGATGTGTATTTCAGTTGATGACTAAGGAGGGTTGTGCACCTGATTTACATAGTTACAATGTCATGATCAATGGATATTGCAAAGCTAAAAGGATAGATGAAGCAATGGAACTCTTTAATGAAATATCTCGAACGGGACCAACCCCTAATAATGTCACATACAACACTCTAATGCAAGTTATGTTTCAATTGGGGAGAGTTGCTGCTGCATACAAACTTTTGGGGAAGATGCTTGGTTCTGGACTGGTTCCAAGTCAAGCGACCTGTTCAATTTTGCTGGATGGTTTATGCAAATGTGGTAAACTCAAAGAGGCATTGAAAGTTTTTCAGGCGATACGGAATAGCGGGTTGGAACTCGGCATTATCTTTTATAATGTCCTAATCGATGGCTTGTGCAAAGCTGGACATATTGAAGGTGCAAAGGAATTGTTTCATGAACTCTCCGTTGAAGGTTTAAAACCCGATGTTTACACGTGTACTATAATGATTAATGGACTCTGTAAAGTGGGATATCCAGATGAGGCATACCAGCTGTTTAAGATCATGGGAGATAACGAGTGTTTGCCTAATAGAATCTCTTATAATGTAATGGTTCAAGGGTTTTTCCGAAACAACTACACCTTAAAGGCAACACAACTTCTTACGGAAATGGTCGATAAGGGTTTTTCTGCAGATTTATGCACTGCCACCTTGTATCTGGATCTACTCTTACGATGTGATAAATCAATCTTGATTTAAATGTTGTGTAGAGTATAAAGATTGTCACTTGTGAGTGTGATTGTTAATGTCTATTTTCTGTATAGTTGACCTATCTTAATCATTAAAGTCTATTTTGATTTTAGAATATATATGTTTTAGTTAAAAATTGATATGTTCTGTTATATATATTTCCAATTTGGCCTGCTTTCCTTGCATTATTTGATTCTTTAGTATTTGAAACTGTATACATTTCATATGTGTGTTAGATTGGATCTGATATTTTGGTTTTGGTGTTTTGTATGGTTACCTGTGTGTGTGTGTGTGTGTTTTCTTTGCACCACTTCGGAGGTTGAAGATTGGGATGGCATAACGAAGATGAGGCGCAAGGCAACTACACCACTTTGGACGAGATGTGTGGAGGCAGAAGAAACACTTGAACATGTCTTAATTCTTCTGCCGAAACACTCGAGCAGTTTTGAGGACGTCTGGTTTCAATTACGCCCTTGAGAACTGATTTTAAATCCTGTGTCATGGTGGTTTGATGTTGGGACAATGCTTGCTAACTTTTATTTTGTTTCAGGTTTGAACTCAGTATCATGGCTGTGATGGGGCCTATGGAAATCCTGGAATGAGTGGTGGTTTGAGAAATCAAAACGATGATGCTGTTAAAACTTCGAATGATGCTTGTTATTGGTTTTATGCGATTTCAGGTGAGTTGTAGCTTCAATCTTTTTGCAACAGCGCCACTTCACGGCCGTCGGGATGGACAAGATCAGTTGTAGGAGCCATTAAAATCAATTGTGACGCTGCCTTCAATGGAGCAAATGAACAAGATCTGTGCTAATGCCGGTTCTCCATGCCTCCGCTTAACTGCTCTGTTTTCTACCATCCATATGCTGTTGATGAACCCTTTCTTTAACTCGTCGTTCACCGCCTTGCTAAATCCCGGATTCCTTTCTTCGAGCTGGGTAGTCGCTGGTGGCTTGTTTTTCTCCGTCGAAATCTGTGGCAGAGGCAATCCGAACTCATCGCCAAAGTAATCAGAGGTTATTGGCTACTCGATGAACCAAAATCGACATTGTTTCTCCAGTAGTACGTCAACTGAGAAAAGTGATAAAGAATGCAAAGAGGATCAACAAATTTGAAGAAAGAAACAAGTTAATTGATTTGTGTATTAATAGAAGTATCTTCATTATATACAAGCAATCCATAATTTTAATCCAGAAAGAAATAGGGTTTGTGTATTTCAAAGATTAGGGTTCATATTGGGCTATGATTGATTTCAAAATATTCTATAATTAAATTTAAGAACACCAATTTATATTATATTTATTAAATATTAACTCCAACTATTGTTTTTGTCTATATAAATTTGATTATGCGTGAGTTAAGTTTGGATATATTCTTATTATCAATTTTATTGTATATTATAATGATTTATTGTAGTTGTAGTTATTCGAATTGTATTATTTTTTTATAATCACTATTATCTGACTTATTGGTCGACTCTCCCAACTTTGTCCCTGCTTAATGAGCTTAGTGTCTCATCTCGTCAGATCAACTGATTATTAGTTATAATTATATTTATAATTGTGATTGTTAGTATAATTATATTTGTAACACTTTCAAAATAAATAAATAGTATTTATTTGTTCATATTATCGTCTCATGTTAATGTAAATACAATATAATTATAAATTTTAGTCCTTATACTAACATAAATTATGGATTTAATCATTATACTTTTTGAACATCAAAATTTTAGTCCTAAACTAAGAGGTACATAGAGAATATAACTAAATTGTAGAAAATTAAAATTATCAAAATTGATGAACTAAATCTACAATTTATACATAAGTCATAAATAAATGACAAATTTTAAGTTAAGAGATTTAAATGCTTCCACGTGTGTCGAAAGAAAATTTTAAAATACACGAACTAAAAATAATTAAAGTAGAATACAAGGACTAAATCTACATATTATACATACTATAAAGATTAAAAAATGAACATAAATATGAGTTCGACTAGACCAAACCAAACTATAAAAGAAAAAAAATCAAAACATAACATAACATATTATAAAATAATAAAGTATACAAAAGATCATTAAACTAAGCAAAATATGATATTTTATTACTAAATGTCATTAATTAAAAGATATATATTATTATTAATATATTATAAAATAATCATTAAGAATTTTCGAACCGTTAAAAGTAAAAAAAATTACTTTCATTAATTTTTTTTTGGAAGAAACTTTCATTAAAACTTATTACTATAATGTGTTCTATTTTATATTAGTTTGACGAACTTAATGATTATTTTTTAAAAATCAAAACGCTTGTTTTTGCTTATTTTAAGGGTAAACTTTACGAGAGGTCTTTATGTTTAATGTGTTTTATTTTGGTGATCTAATTTTTTTTAAAAATTATTCTTGTTACTTATATTTTTTACCGTTACCATTTTAATCTTCTGAGCGTTGGTCTCCCCTTTAACCCTCGTTAACACGATGACATGACACGTTAATAAAAGTGTTAATTTTAAGTTTAACTCTCAAGCTTTTAAAACTTCTATCTTTACAAAAAAAAATCCAAACTCCCTCAATTGCCTAGAATCTTTTTTTCTTTCATTTTCATTTTAATTCTAATTCTACTTTTCCTGTCACAATGTCGTCTTGAAGTGTCTTCTAATTTCAAGATGAAATCGTTATTGTCGGAGAGATAGAGCATGCTTTAGAGGCTATTAAATAAGGAGCAGATAACTTTATTAAGGCACAAACCAACTCCAACATACTAGGAGGAGAGACGGTGGGTTTTTTTGAACATGTGCAAGTGGAGCGACCGCACAAGGCCCTCGAAAGTAAGGATGAGATATAAATTAGATAGTTATAAATTTGTATATTTGCTAATTAACAATTTATAAAAAAAATTACATCGTCCTTCAAATTAATTGTAAAATACGAACATTAATATCTCTTAAATTTAAAATTGAATATTTCTTGTATATTTTCGATCAAACCAATATTTTTTTAGATAAGATATTTGAAAAACATCAATTATATGAGAATATTTTTGGTTTCTTGTTTCATTACGATAAATCACTTTCATTAATAATTTTGAAAATGCTCTTAAGAATGGCGAGTTATCTGATGTTGATGGAAATACATCATTTACTGAACTAAAATTATTTAGAGAACTTTTACATAAGAAAAAAAATGAGAACAATGGATTTATTAAGATTTTTAAAACGTTTTAGTTGTTTCCCAAATGCGATAATTTCTTATAGAACCTTATTGACTATTCTTATTATTGTTGCTTCTACATAACGAAGTTTTTCATAATTGAAGTTGTTGAAGGCATACTTACGGAAAAACTATGTTGCAAGAAATGCTAAATGAACTTGCTTTGATGACAGTTGAGACCGACACTTTTAAGTGAAAATATTAAATTTTTAGTTGTCTTTTAAGTGAATTTTTGTTGTTCGAGAGAGTAGTTAAACAAATTTTTTGTATTAAGATATTTTAAAAAAAATTATTTGGACTATAAATTAAGAGTCCCATTTTAATAAATTGCACAGGTCCCCATCAATTTTTAAACTGCCCCTGGAGAGAGGTGGGCGATGGGGACACTGACCATTACTGCTGGTAATGCTCCAATGACATAACAATCTCGTGCCAAGCCTACAAGATCGATCAGAACAACTCGAGATCAGATCTGGTCGAAGATACGACAATTTCATTGGTGGCAGCGTTAATTATGTAAAAAAAAAAAATAAACTCACATAACATTGTCTTACTCTTGCACCACGCCCAAGAGATACAGTTAAGACTAAGACTAAAAAGACATTTTAGAAGGAAGAGTTGCGATTTGGGTTAGAGAATATTGAGAGAGGGAGTTTTTTTTTGTGTAAAGATGGTCAACCTTAAATTCTAAGCATTACGCCTAAATTCTAAATCTCTACACCTTAAATTAAGTTTCTAAGCCCTAAAATTAATGTGCTTGTGGAAAGTAAAAGTGTTCACCGCCAGTGTATTGGATATAAATCCTTAAAATATATAGTTGTGCCGAATAAAAGTATATGTTTCTATAATTTTTTATAAACAAAACCAAATTGAATTTCGATACAGTGTATGTACTATAAATAAATCACAGGTTTTGTCTTTATATTTTAGTTTAATTAATTTTAGTTTATATAATAGTTAACATTTAAAATTTTAGTCATGACTCAAATAATATAGAAATGATACGGCTAAATAATAAGAATTTAAAATGATTAAGTTAGTGAACATGAAATAAATTTAACTCTTTAATATTGTACATTGACTAATAGTATAATTTGACTTAACAAATTTAATTGATAACTTTTGGGCTAGAATTAAAATTTTAAAATTTGAATGGTATGAAAATTAAAATTTTAATTTAAGGTTTATAGTTTAAAATTTAAAATTTAAGGTTTATGGTAAAATTTATAAATTTAAGGCTCATAGGTCAAGGTTTAAGTTTAGAGTAATATGGTTGGAAATTTAAGTTTTAACCTATGAACATTAAATTTTAACAACGAACTTAAATTATAAATCTCAAAACATAAACTATTAAATATTTAACCTTAAATAATTAAATTAAATCACTAAACTATAAAATTAGAAAAAAATTTGTTTTCGCCTACCTAAAAATTAAATCTCTAAACATTTTAGTAAGAGAGTAGGAGTTGAATTAGGGATATTGGGGAATACTTCAATTCGAAACGCCAACTCCCACTCTGCCAGTGCCATCTTTTCTTCCTCTCTGCCTCTCGCAGCTGTGTTTTCATTTCAAGCTCAGCTCTTTTTCTTCATTTTTTGCTTAATTTCAAGGTATGGCGAAGCTTCTTACTTCTTTATTTGTTAATGGTGGAACTGGAAGGCATCTCTCTACTCTTTCTTCTTCTGTTAACTCCATTGCTACCCACATCGAGGGTTTTAGCAGAAATTCAATGTCTGCAAAGGGAATCCCAAAAAAGCATGGTCGCTTTGATAATGTCGATGATGCTCTGGCTTTGTTTAATAAGATGATTGAGAAACACCCAAAGCCCTCAATTTTGGAATTCACTAAACTTTTAGCAGCCATTGTTAGAATGAAACATTATGCCCCTGTTGTTTCTATGTGTAGCCAAATGGAATTGTTTGGAGTTTCTCATAATGTTTATTCTTTGAACATCTTGATTAACTGCTTCTGTCAATTAGGTCGAATTGGTTTTGGGTTGTCTGTTTTGGGGAAAATGCTCAAGTTAGGTGTTGAACCTAGTGTCGTAACCTTTTCCTCTTTGATTAATGGACTTATCAAAGGGAATAAGCTTTCTCAAGCTGTGAGTTTGTTTGATGAAATGGTTGAGAAAGGGTATCAACCTAATTTAATCACTTACAGTATTATACTTAAAGGGTTGTGTAAGATTGGCAATACCGATAGAGCTGTAAGGTTTTTAAGGTTGATGGAAGGAAGAGGTTTCGAACCTGATGTTGTAGTTTATGGAACCGTCATTGACTGTCTTTGTAAGAATGGGTTGTTGAAGGAGGCTCTCCATCTCTTCTCTGAACTGAAGGTTAAGGGCAATAAGCCAACTATCGTTACTTACAGTTGTTTAATTCACGCTATGTGTAATTTGGGCCAGCAGAAGGAGGCGAGAAGGCTCTTGAGCGAAATAATGGATAACAATATTTCACTTGATATTTTTACTTATAATATCTTGATCGATGCTTATTGCAAGGAGAGTCTGATTTTTGAAGCTATGGATATTGTTGACATAATGAGAAAGCAAGGCATCGAGCCTGATGTTTTCACCTATACTATATTGGTTGATGCCTATTGCAAGGAAGGAATGGTTTCTAAAGCTGAAGATATTGTTGACATGATGAGGAAGAAAGGCATTGAGCCTACTGTTGTTACCTATACTTCATTGATAGAAGGTCATTGCTTGCAAAACGAAATGGATAAAGCTCGAAGAGTAATTCAATTGATGATTAAGGAGGGTTGTGCACCTAATATACATAGTTACAGTGTCATGATCAATGGATATTGCAAAGCTAAAAGGTTGGATGAAGCAATGGAAATCTTTAATGAAATATCTCGAACAGGACCAACCCCTAATAATGTCACATACAACACTCTAATGCAAGGTATGTTTCAATTAAGGAGAGTTGCTGCTGCATACAAACTTTTGGGGAAGATGCTTGGTTCTGGACTGGTTCCAAGTCAAGCAACCTGTTCAATTTTGCTGAATGGTTTATGCAAATGTGGTAAACTCAAAGAGGCATTGAAAATTTTTCAGGCGATGCGGAATAGCGGGTTGGAACTCGGCGTTATCTTTTATAATGTCCTAATCGATGGCTTGTGCAAAGCTGGACGTATTGAAGATGCAAAGGAATTGTTTCATAAACTCTCCGTTGAAGGTTTAAAACCCGATGTTTACACATATAATATAATGATTAATGGGTTCTGTAAAGAGGGATTGCCAAATGAAGCATACCAGTTGTTTAAGAGCATGGGAGATAACGAGTGTTTGCCTAATAGAATCTCTTATAATGTAATGGTCCAAGGGTTTTTCCGAAACAACTACACCTCAAAGGCAACACAACTTCTTGCGGAAATGGTCGATAAGGGCTTTTCGGCAGATTTATGCACTTCCACCTTGTATGTGGATCTACTCGTGCGATCTGACAAATCAATCTTGATTTAAAATGTTGTGATCGTCAGTTGTGAATGTGAATCAACTCGTTCGCAACCAATTTTACTTTTGTGATAAATGAAAAGGGTTTTTTAGAGCTATGATGATTGTTGAAGTGTATTTTTAGTTTTAGTAGATGTACATGAACATTAAGGTCTGTTTTGACATTATAATAATCCGTTTTTCTTAAACTTTTACATGTCCTGTCATATTGTTTTATCATGTTCAAGTTGGGTTATTCGAATACTAACTAGTGACATAACTTTGTGTTTGTTTCCAGCATTCATGCCGGAAAGATATAGTTTGGGATTGTTCACACTTCATGCCTGGTCTTGTATGGAGTTCTGCTATTAAAACCCTTTTTAGCTTTACCAATTCGATGTGCTTCCCTCACATTATTTCCATTTATTCATTCTTTGCTATTTGAGTCTGGATATGTCTTTCGGTTTGCTGTGTTGGATTGATTCATATTTTGTTTTTGATGAATTTAATTGTTCTATATATGTATATATGTGATGTTAACTGTTAATGGTTTTGAAACTGATCTTTGGATCGGCTGGAAAGTTCAATGTGTTGCACTTGTTGGATCTACTCTTACGATCTGATGATTGTTAAAGTGTATTTTTAGTATTAGTTGATGTACATGAACATTAAGGTCTCTTTTGACAGTATAATAATGTTTTTTTTATCATGATCAAGTTGGGTTATTCGAATACTAACTAGTGAGTCGTGACATAAATTTGTGTTTGTTTCCAGCATTCATGCCGAAAAGATATAGTTTGGGATTGTTCCCACTTCATGCCTTATCTTGTATGGAGTTCTGCTATTTTAACCCTTTTTAGCTTTACCAATTCGATGTGCTTCCCTCACATTATTTCCATTTATTCATTCTTTGCTATTTGAGTCTGAATATGTCTTTCGGATTGCTGTGTTGGATTGATTCATATTTTGTTTTTGATGGATTTAATTATTCTATATATGTGATGTCTTGTATGGGTTATTCTATATATGTATATGTGATGTTTAACTGTTAATGGTTTTGAAACTGATCTTTGGATTAGCCTGAAAGTTCAATGTGTTGCACTTGTTTGGAATACACTATATATAGCTAGAAGGATTAGGTTGGCAACAACACCACTTTGCAGGAAATGTGTGGAGGAAGAAGGAACAATTGAACATGTCTCATTCTTCTGCACAAACGGCCAAGCACTCCGGACTCCGGAGAGTGTGTGGTTTCAATTACTCTCCCTCAACCTCGAGAGCTGATTTTGAGTCCTCTGTGTCATCAGTCATTGTGGTCTGATGTTGGGATAATGCTCACTCTCATTTTGTCTCAGGTTTGAGCTTACTGGCATGGCTGTTCTGATGCCTATGGAAAGGCAAGCCTAAGCACATAAACAATGCTTCCAACGACTGATTATGTAAAAATAAATAAATTATTATTTATTAATAACTTTTAAACAAAGCTCTCAGCAGCACATAAACACCAATTAAGAATTTAAAGTAAAATAAGCTTAAAACCCTCACAAAATCGGACATGTGTTTTTTTACCAAACGAGATATTTTAGATTAGTGTTTCATATGAGCTATGGCCTATGAGCTAATTTTTTCAACAGAAAGACCAATCGTGTGTAATGAAAGGGCCATTTTAGATTGGCGTTTCATAGTTAAACATTCATATAACGACTACAAATAAAAACTGATATTAAAATATATAATTGTGTCGAACTCAACAAGTGGTCTTAGTAAAAAAAAAAACAAATGATGTTCATCCTAAAAAATTTGGGTTCAAATTGTTTTGTCTGCAAGGTGTATGACATTGTCAAAGTGTTAATAATATGTATGAACATATACTACCTTGTAATTACCTTATAAAAAACGCATATGAATTGTTTTTTAACCCATGGCGACATTAGTCTTATTGTTAGTCGTCGACCGCTTGTACTCCTTATTTTTTTTAGTTTCTTATCTCTTATATTTGTTTCTCTTTTGCTTTTAATTTTTATTAAAAATTCTCTACTTTTATAGCACGTCTTTCTTTGCCTTTATGACACGTTATTGATCTTCTTTGCCAGTCATTTGATTGTTCTTTTCGTTTGTTTTTTTTTTCTTTTAGGGTTAGATTTGACATCGCTACGACTGATCAAGAAGGTGTTTATTTGCTATCCTGCTCTAGACGACTGGACCTCAGATAAATTTGGATACACGGTTTACGTTTGTGTATAGTCTTCTCACGATGTTCGGCTCTGATTTGTGGTTCTTGGTGGTCTTTCAGTAGCTTAAACCTATTTTGTGCTTCGTTTGCCGATGTAGTCAAATTTGTTCGTATATATTTCGCTCGAGTATTTTGGTTGAGTTTTTAACCTTTTCCGTGCATGGTCCTTGAATGATCTTAAGTGATCAGTTTCTTGTGTCAATGTTAAAGAAAAAAAATCTAAATTATATATTTAATTTATAATGATATTTATAAACTATTATTGTAATTTTAAATGTTTTTTTATTTTTAATAACACTAGCGGCTTCTGTTCTTAAAAAAATATGAATTTTGATATTGGTGTATGTATTATGGGTAAATTGTGGCTTTAGTGTTTATATTCTAATTAATTTTAGTTGATATAATATTTAATTTAAAATTGTAGTCATGGCTCAAATATTATAGAAACGATACACGGCTAAATAATAAAAATTTAAAATGATGTAATTATCTTTAAATTATTTTAAAAAACTCTTTAATTTAATTTATTTTGCACTTATTTTGTATCAAATTTAAACCCGTAACTAATAGCATAATTTAACTTAACAAATTTAATTATAACATTTTGAGTCGGAAATACAATTTTTAGATTTGAATGGTATGAGAATGAAATATGATAGAAATAGAGTCTGTATATACTAAATTCACAGCAATGAACGAGGGAGTTGGAAACTAAACTCTTTCCAAGTTCTCTCATTTTCTTTGGCATTCTTCGTCTTTGGTGCTCTGTCTGCCGCGGTTTCGTTTCAAGCTCAGCTCCTTTTCTTCATTTTTTGCTTAATTTCAAGGTATGGCGAAGCTTCTTCCTTCTTTATTTGTTAATGGTGGAACTGGATGGCATCTCTCTACTCTTTCTTCTTCTGTTAACTCCATTGCTACCCACATCGAGGGTTTTAGCAGAAATCCAATGTCTGCAAAGGGAAGCCCAAAAAAGCATGATCTCTTTGATAATGTTGATGATGCTTTGACTTTGTTCAATAAGATGATTGAGAAACACCCAAAGCCCTCAATTGTGGAATTCACTAAACTTTTAGCAGCCATTGTTAGAATGAAACATTATGCCCCTGTTGTTTCCATGTGTAGCCAAATGGAATTGTTTGGAGTTTCTCATAATGTTTATTCTTTGAGCATCTTGGTTAATTGCTTTTGTCAATTAGGTCGAATTGATTTTGGGTTATCTGTTTTGGGAAAAATGCTCAAGTTAGGTGTTGAACCTAATGTAGTAACCTTTTCCAGTTTGATTAATGGGCTTTGCAAACAAAGTAAGTTTTCTCAAGCTGTGAGATTGTTCGATGAAATGCTTGAAAAAGGGTATCAACCTAATTTAATCACTTACAATATTATACTTAATGGGTTGTGTAAGATCGGCAATACCGATAGAGCTGTAAGGTTTTTAAGGTGGATGGAAGAAAGAGGTTTCAAACCTGATGTTGTAGCTTATGCCACCGTCATTGACTGTCTTTGTAAGAATGGGTTGTTGAAGGAGGCTCTCCATCTCTTCTCTGAAATGAAGGTTAAGGGCAATAGGCCGACTATCATTATTTACAATTGTTTAATTCATGCCATGTTTAATTTGGGCCAGCAGAATGAGGCAAGAAGGTTCCTGAGGGAAATGATGGATAACAATATTTCACTTGATATTTTCACTTATAATATCTTGATCGACGCTTATTGCAAGGAGGGTATGGTTTTTGAAGCTATGGATATTGTTCGCACAATGAGAAAGCAAGGCATTGAGCCTGATGTTGTCACATATAATATATTGGTTGATGCTTGTTGCAAGGAAGGAATGGTTGCTAAAGCTGAAGATATTGTTGACATGATGAGAAAGCAAGGCATTGAGCCTACTGTTGTCACATATACTGCGATGATAGACGGCCATTGCTTGCAAAACAAAATGGATAATGCTCGAGGAGTATTTCAGTTGATGATTAAGGAGGGTTGTGCACCTGATATACATAGTTACAACATCATGATTAATGGATATTGCAAAGCTAAAAGGTTGGATGAAGCAATGGAACTCTTTAATGAAATATCTCGAATGGGTCCAACCCCTGATAATGTCACATACAACACTCTAATGCAAGGTATGTTTCAATTAGGGAAAGTTGCTGCTGTGCTCAAACTTTTGGGGAAGATGCTTGCTTCTGGACTGGTTCCATGTCAAGTGACATGTTCGATTTTGTTGGATGGTTTAAGAAAAAGTGGTAAACTTAAAGATGCATTGAAAATTTTTCAGGTGATGCGGAATACCGGGTTAGAACTCGGCATTATCTTTTATAATGTTCTAATCGATGGCTTGTGCAAAGCTGGACATCTTGAAGATGCAAAGGAATTGTTTCATAAACTCTCCATTGAAGGTTTAAAACCCACTATTTACACATATAATATAATGACTAATGGGTTCTGTAAAGAGGGATTGCCAAATGAAGCATACCGGTTGTTTAAGAGCATGGGAGATAACGAGTGTTTGCCTAATAGAATCTCTTATAATGTAATGGTCCAAGGGTTTTTCCGAAACAACTGCACCTCAAAGGCAACACAGCTTCTTGCGGAAATGGTCGATAAGGGCTTTTATGCAGATTTATGCACTTCCACCTTGTATGTGGATCTACTCGTGCGATCTGACAAATCAATCTTGATTTAAAATGTTGTGATCGTCAGTTGTGAATGTGAATCAACTCGTTCGCAACCAAATTTACTTTTGTGATAAATGAAAAGGGTTTTTTAGAGCTATGATGATTGTTAAAGTGTATTTTTACTTTTAGTAGATGTACATGAAGATTAAGGTCTGTTTTGACATTATTATTATTATAATAATAATAATAATAATAATAATAATAATAATAATAATCAATTCGGGAGTGTTCCCACTTCATGCTTTGTCTTGTCTTGTATGGAGTTCTGCTATTAAAACCCCTTTTAGCTTTACCAATTCGAAGTGCTTCCCTCGCAATTTTTCCATTTATTCATTCTTTGCTATTTGAATCTGGAAAAGTCCTTTGGTTTGCTGAGTTGGGTTGATTCATATTTTGTTTTTGACGGATTTAATTATTATATATATGTATATATATGTGGTGTTAGTGGGTTTGAAACTGATCTTTGGATCAGCTGGAAAGTTCAATATGTTGCACTTGTTGGGATTACACTATATATAGCTAGAAAGATTGGGGTGGCAACTACATCACTTTGCAGGTGATGTGTGGAGGAAGAAGAAACAATTGAACATGTCTCATTCTTCTGCACAAACGGCCAAGCACTCCGAAATGGTGCAGTAGGTTCTCAGCTTCAAGTGGGGATGAGGCTTTTCCAAATGGGCAGATCTTGCTCACACGTGATCTAAGGATCCTCAGTTTTGAAGAGCTGAAGGCTGCAACTAAGAATTTTAGGCCCGAAATGGTGCTCGGCGAAGGGGGTTTCTGTAAGGTCTTCAAAGGTTGGCTCGATGAGAAAACACCGGGGAAGATCGGAAGCGGAACCCTCGTCGCTGTTAAAAAACTCAACTCCGAGAGCTTGCAAGGATACGACTTACAAGGAATGGCAGGTGATTTTCATTAATCTTTGCATAGAATTAGCACTCCGAACATAAACCGTTCATATGCATCTAGGAACATTGCTTGAAGACGGATAGATGTCGATGTTAGTAATTAAAAACGACACTATAAGAAATACATTGTAGATTTTTATTCCAATTGTCTTCCTGTGACTGACCAAAGACTCGATTGGGACCGTTTTCTGGGATTGAAATGGTGAGATTACCAGTCCGGTGACTCACCGAAGCCCCTGAAGAGTGTATTAGATATATCATATAACATCATTCTAGGTGAAATATGTCCACCCCTGCATTTTGATGATCGTTTAGTGCTTGTTTTACCGATTTAATGGTTGTTAAGGCATTTGCTACTTCATTTATTGGTGCAAATATGTTCACCCCTGCATTTTGTTGATCGATTAGTACTTGTTTTACCGATTTCCTCGTGTTTATTACAATGTGTAAACATTCGTGATTGTTAAGGCTTTTGCTACTTTTTGTATTGGTGCAGTCGGAGATACATTTCTTAGTAAGGTTGTCTCATCCTCACCTTGTAAGGCTGATAGGATACTGTCTGGAGGATAAAGAGCTTCTTCTCGTTTACAAGTTTATGCAGAAGGGCAGCTTAGAAAACCATCTATTCGGAAGTAAGAAGCTTAAAACTTAGTTGTTTTTACGTCTCCGATTATTCATGCGAGCATATACGGACTTTCCTTGACAGTTTTCATATCCAGGAGGTTCGACTGTTCAATCACTTGATTGGAAAATACGGCTTAAAATTGCAATAGGAGCAGCAAAGGGCTTGTCGTTCTTGCACACGTTCGATAAGCAAGTAATTTACAGAGATTTCAAAGCTTCAAACATACTGCTTGATGGGGTATAAACTCCAGTATGACTCACCACAGATATGAGGCATGCTCTTCTCCAACACATTCTAATATGGTTTGGCTATTGGTTTTATTGCAGTTGTATACGGCTAAGATATCGGATTTCGGGTTGGCCAAATTGGGTCCTTCAGCTAGCCAATCGCACGTAACAACTCGCGTGATGGGTACATATGGTTATGCAGCTCCGGAATATGTTGCTACAGGTAATCCTCTGAAACCTTCCCAACTTTAGGGTGCTTTTAAAAGTAGTGTTCTTGCTTTGCATCTTATTGTTGCATTTTCGAGACAATTGAGCTAGCCCCGATCTGCGGTTTCCATGACTTGAGTAGTTTGCTGATTAAACAGGGCATTTATACGTAAAGAGCGATGTGTACGGTTTTGGTGTTGTTTTAGTTGAAATATTAACAGGCTTACGAGCACTTGATCCGAACCGCCCGAGTGGGCAACATACTCTTGTGGAGTGGGTAAAGCCGCATTTGTCCGATAGAAGAAAACTGAAGAACATAATGGACCAACGATTGGAAGGAAAATACCCTTCTAAAGCTGCATATCGAATAGCTCAACTCGCTTTCAAATGTCTCGAATCCGAGCCTAAGAACCGTCCATCAATGAAAGAAGTCGTGGAGGATTTGGAACAGATCGAGTCGACCAAGGAAAAGCCAACGGAGTCAAGAAAACGTTCTGCTCGTCACGTGGCTCATAGACATGGCCAACAACCATCGCGCCACCGTTGTCCACTCGCTCCGAACCATGAAGCCGGCCATGGTTATCAGACCCCACCACGGGTGAGGTAAGTCGTCACACCGGTCCAATTTGTTGCAGGTCTCGGATTAACGCGCTAATTGTTTTGCGCACAATTCCCATTTCTTTATTTTTTCTCAAAGAATCTATGAGCTCAGCTTTTGAAATGCCAGTTACGGGTACACCGAGTTGAGCTCGATATCTCGCTAGTTTTCGTATACTCTAGTATGCCATTTTACGCCACGAATCGCTTTGTTTATCGATCTCGAAACAGTCGAGATACGAGCTACATATTGTAATGGGATCCCAATGATGAGACCTGCATATAGATAGGTTTTGTGTTGTGGTCATTCAGTACCATATTGTAGTTTTCATGTATTTGAGTGATAAAGAATTTTTCTAGGCTTTGTCTCGGCAATGGTAGAATAAAAGGCTTTGGTGAACTGATAGTAGTATAGCAAGCTATTTTATTTAATTTATTACTACGTTCGTATATTAAATAGAGATATATTACATTTTCAAAGTAAATATTGAGATTCGAACTAATATAAAATAAGACAACATGAACACTTTTAGTCACTCGACTAATTAGTGAATCTCACATTAATGTATTTAATGCTCATTTTTATTCTGGAATTTTATTCAAAATCATGGCCTTGAGTTGGTCATATGATTTTTTTTCTTAACAATTAAACTTTTATTGTTTTTAAAAACCGAAAAGGTGTGCCTCCATTGACGGAGCAAATAATTCTATTTTGGCTGCATTTAATTTTAACCTTGACAATTTATAAAATTTTACTCGAACAATACTCATGCAATGTAATTTCTGGCTAGTACTCTGAATGTCAAAGTGAAAATTTTAAAATTTGAAATGTATGAGAATTAAAAACGATAGAAATAGAGTATGAATATATATATATATATATATATATATATATATATATTAAAAATAAGTAAAATTTATAGTTTAAAGTTAGAATTTAAGGCTCATAAGTCAATGTTTAAATTTAGAGTAATATGGTTGGAGATTTAAATTTTAATATATGAACATTAAATTCTAACAACAAACTTAAATTATAAATCTCGAAACATAAACTCTTAAATATATAACCTTAAATACTTAAATTAAATCTCTAAATTATAAAATTAGAGAATTTTTTGTTTTGGCCTACCTAAAAATAAAATATCTAAATACCATCTTTTACTAGGAGAGTAGGAGTTGAATTAGGGCTATTGGGGAAGACTTAAATTCGAAACGCCAACTGCCACTCTGCCAGTGCCCACCTTTCTTCCTCTCTGTCTGCTGTGGTTTCATTTCAAGCTCAGCTCCTTTTCTTCCATTTTGCTTAATTTCAAGGTATGGCCAAGCTTATTTCTTCTTTAATTCTTCCTTCAATTGTTAATGGTGGAAGGCATCTCTCTACTCTTTCTTCTTCTGTTAACTCTATTGCTACCCACATCGAGGGTTTTAGCAGAAATTCAATGTCTGTAAAGGGAAGCCCAAAAAAGCATAATAGCTTTGATAATGTTGATGATGCTTTGGCTGTGTTTAATAAGATGATTAGGAAGTATCCAAAGCCTTCAATTGTTGAATTCAATAAACTATTAGCAGGCATGGTTAGAATGAAACATTATGCCCTTGTTGTTTCTATGTATACCCAACTTGAATTGTTTGGGGTTTCACATGACGTTTATTCTTTGAACATCTTCATTAACTGCTTCTGTCAATTAGGTCGTATTGATTTTGGGTTATCTGTTTTGGGGAAAATGCTCAAGTTAGGTGTTGAACCTGATGTAGTAACCTTTTCCACTTTGATTAATGGGCTCATTAAAGGAAGCAAGTTTTCTCAAGCTGTGAGTTTGTTTGATGAAATGGTTGAAAAAGGGTATCAACCTAATTTAATCACCTACAGTATTATACTTAATGGGTTGTGTAAGATCGGCAATACCGTTAGAGCAGTGAGGTTTTTAAGGTTAATGGAAGAAAGAGGTTTCGAACCTAATGTTGTAGCATATGGCAGCGTCATAGACTGTCTTTGTAAGAATGGGTTGTTGAAGGAGGCTCTCCATCTCTTCTCTGAACTGAAGGTTAAGGGAAATAGGCCGACTATCGTTACTTACAATTGTTTAATTCATGCTATGTCTAATTTAGGCCAGCAGAAGGAGGCAAGAATGCTCTTGAGCGAAATGATGGATAACAATATTTCACTTGATATTTTTACTTATAATATCTTGATCGACGCTTATTGTAAGGAGGGTATGGTTTTTGAAGCTATGGATATTGTTCGCACAATGAGAAAGCAAGGCATTGAGCCTGATGTTGTCACATATAATATATTGGTTGATGCTTGTTGCAAGGAAGGAATGGTTGCTAAAGCTGAAGATATTGTTGACCTGATGAGAAAGCAAGGCATTGAGCCTACTGTTGTTACCTATACTGCGATGATAGAAGGTCATTGCTTGCAAAACGAAATGGATAAAGCTCGAATAGTAATTCAATTGATGATTAAGGAGGGTTGTGCACCTAATCTACATAGTTACAACATCATGATTAATGGATATTGCAAAGCTAAAAGGTTGGATGAAGCAATGGAAATCTTTAATGAAATATCTCGAACAGGACCAACCCCTAATAATGTCACATACAACACTCTAATGCAAGGTATGTTTCAATTAAGGAGAGTTGCTGCTGCATACAAACTTTTGGGGAAGATGCTTGGTTCTGGACTGGTTCCAAGTCAAGCAACCTGTTCAATTTTGCTGAATGGTTTATGCAAATGTGGTAAACTCAAAGAGGCATTGAAAATTTTTCAGGCGATGCGGAATACCGGGTTAGAACTCGGCATTATCTTTTATAATGTCCTAATCGATGGCTTGTGCAAGGCTGGACGTATTGAAGATGCAAAGGAATTGTTTCATAAACTCTCCATTGAAGGTTTAAAACCCGATGTTTACACATATAATATAATGATTAGTGGGTTCTGTAAAGAGGGATTGCCAAATGAAGCATACCAGTTGTTTAAGAGCATGGGAGATAACGAGTGTTTGCCTAATAGAATCTCTTATAATGTAATGGTCCAAGGGTTTTTCCGAAACAACTACACCTCAAAGGCAACACAACTTCTTGCGGAAATGGTCGATAAGGGCTTTTCGGCAGATTTATGCACTTCCACCTTGTATGTGGATCTACTCGTGCGATCTGACAAATCAATCTTGATTTAAAATGTTGTGATCGTCAGTTGTGAATGTGAATCAACTCGTTCGCAACCAATTTTGCTTTTGTGATAAATGAAAAGGGTTTTTTAGAGCTATGATGATTGTTGAAGTGTATTTTTAGTTTTAGTAGATGTACATGAACATTAAGGTCTGTTTTGACATTATAATAATCCGTTTTTCTTAAACTTTTACATGTCCTGTCACATTTTTTTTATCATGTTCAAGTTGGGTTATTCGAATACTAACTAGTGACATAACTTTGTGTTTGTTTCCAGCATTCATGCCGGAAAGATATAGTTTGGGATTGTTCCCACTTCATGCCTTATCTTGTATGGAGTTCTGATATTAAAACCCTTTTTAGCTTTACCAATTCGATGTGCTTCCCTCACATTATTTCCATTTATTCATTCTTTGCTATTTGAGTCTGAATATGTCTTTCGGTTTGCTGTGTTGGATTGATTCATATTTTGCTTTTGATGGATTTAATTATTCTGTATATGTATATATGTGATGTTAATTGTTAACTGTTAATGGTTTTGAAACTGATCTTTGGATTAGCTGGAAAGTTCAATGTGTTGCACTTGTTGGGAATACACTATATATAGCTAGAAGGATTGGGTTGGCAACAACACCACTTTGCAGGAGATGTATGGAGGAAGAAGGAACAATTGAACATGTCTCATTCTTCTGCACAAACGGCCAAGCACTCCGGACTCCGGAGAGTGTGTGGTTTCAATTGCTCTACCTTAACCTCGAGAGCTGATTTCGAGCCCTCTGTGTTACTAGTCATGGTGGTCTGATGTTGGGATAATGCTCACTAACTCTCATTTTGTCTCAGGTTTGAGCTTACTGGCTTGGTTGTGCTGATGCTTATGGAAAGTCAAGCCTAAGCACATAAACAATGCTTCCAACGACTGATTATGTAAAAATAAATAATTTATTATTTACTAGTAACTTTTATATTAGAGGGAAAAAATCATGTATTTGGTTAAACTCTTAATACAAAAATTTGTTTACGTAATTAGTATAGAATCATATCTATATAGAGTATTGTTCAAAGAATAATCCATTATATATTTAACAAACTCTCAATATACACCGCCTACCACCAAATCTCTAATGTCTTAGGTATAACCACTAACCACTAGTGATGCCACACCTTGAACTTGTTTGTTGCAGGGTAAATTACGCCGACTAATATTAAACTTTAAGTTTAGTATTAATTGTACAATTGAACTAAAAATTGATATTTTTTTGAAAGGTGTTAAAATTTTATTCAGATATCAATAGTTTGACATTGACACGAGCCTCGTTAAAAAACCTCCCTAAACCTAGTTGATGGAAAAAGAGTGCGACGTGTCGAGTCTATATAGACAGAAAACTAAAACGAGACTCAACTCTTACAAGTGATTCACGGCTAGTCCACCGAAACACACTAAAGGCTCGGAAGGATCCATCAGCCTAAAGGCATATCCCATTCTACACTACCATGATTGCTGAAAGAAAAATTAACTCATGTTTGTTTCACCTTTTATAGCCTTCAAGGACATTTGCACCAATGTCCGATACGTAGGAGCGCCATGTCTAATAATAAGCAATCAACAGGCTTCTTCTTCTTGAAAATGTTGTCGTTTCGGTGCAGCCAAGCAGTCCAAATAATTCCACAAAAAGCGACGATCCAAACTGGTTTTAAGGATGGTTTGACCGGCAAATTTCCCTAGATATTCAATAGGGATTTTAGGGAATCAAGTACTACCAGCTGAATGTTCCAGAAGCCACACCAAGTTTGCCATAATTTCGAGACTATTAAACATTTGCAGAATAGATGGTCGGTCGTCTCTTCATTCTTAGCACAAAAAACACACAATGCATGTCCTGTTCCATCTACACCTCGTTTCCGTAGCTCCACTTGGGTTGGGATCTTATTTTTTAAAGCCCTCCATAAAAAAACATTCGACTTTTGGTGGAACAAGTTTCGATCAAACCCATTTCCATGTATCATCACTTGTCAAGCCTTCCGTTGCTACTAGTTCACAATACACTTTGGGTCGGTACTGACCCGTCGATGCAAAAATAGTATCAGTTTTTACCTGATGTAAATGTGAATTTTTATTTCGTCGCTCGGCTTTCTCTCACTTTTCTTTTAATTACTAAAATTAAAAAAATTAATTTAATCACTTAACTTTTAAATTACTCTTGTTTTAATCACTTAATCGTAAAATTATAAAGTTATAATAACATAACTTATTTAATTAATATGTGTACCACATGAACGCCAAGTGAGAATTTAAAGTAGATTAAACTAAAATCCCCACACTCAAAAATCAGACATTGCTCTTTTATCATAATTGATTTGAATCTTTAAACTATAAAATTACGAAAACCTTTTGTTTTCGCATACCTCAAAATAAAATATCTAAATACCATGTTACATAAGCATTTTACAAGAGATATTGGGGAAGAGTTAAATTCGAAACGGCAACTGCCAGTGCCATCCTTTCTTCCTCTCTGTCAGCTGTGGTTTCGTTTCAAGCTCAGCTCCTTTTCTTCCATTTTGCTTAATTTCAAGGTATGGCCAAGCTTATTTCTTCTTTAATTCTTCCTTCTTTATTTGTTAATGCTGGAACTGGAAGGCATCTCTCTACTCTTTCTTCTTCTGTTAACTCCATTGCTACCCACATCGAGGGTTTTAGCAGAAATCCAATGTCTGCAAAGGGAATCCCAAAAAAGCATAATAGCTTTGATAACGTTGATGATGCTTTGGCTGTGTTTAATAAGATGATTAGGAAGTACCCAAAGCCTTCAATTGTTGAATTCAATAAAATATTAGCACCCATCGTTAGAATGAAACATTATGCCCTTGTGGTTTCTATGTATACCCAGCTGGAATTGTTTGGGGTTTCACATGACGTTTATTCTTTGAACATCTTCATTAACTGCTTCTGTCAATTAGGTCGTATTGATTTTGGGTTATCTGTTTTGGGGAAAATGCTCAAGTTAGGTGTTGAACCTGATGTAGTAACCTTTTCCACTTTGATTAATGGGCTCATTAAAGGAAGCAAGTTTTCTCAAGCTGTGAGTTTGTTTGATGAAATGGTTGAAAAAGGGTATCAACCTAATTTAATCACCTACAGTATTATACTTAATGGGTTGTGTAAGATCGGCAATACCGTTAGAGCAGTGAGGTTTTTAAGGTTAATGGAAGAAAGAGGTTTCGAACCTAATGTTGTAGCATATGGCAGCGTCATAGACTGTCTTTGTAAGAATGGGTTGTTGAAGGAGGCTCTCCATCTCTTCTCTGAACTGAAGGTTAAGGGCAATAGGCCAGATATCGTTATTTACAATTGTTTAATTCATGCTCTGTGTAATTTGGGCCAGCAGAAGGAGGCTAAAAGGCTTTTGAATGAAATGACGGATAACAATATTTCACTTGATGTTATCACATTTAGTATCTTGATCGACGCATATTGCAAGGAGGGTATGGTTTGTGAAGCTATAGATACTGTTCGCACGATGAGAAAGCAAGGCATTGAGCCTGATGTTGTAACGTATACTATATTGGTTGATGCTTGTTGCAAGGAAGGAATGGTTTCGAAAGCTGAAGATATTGTTGACATGATGAGAAAGCAAGGCATTGAGCCTGATGTTGTCACATATAATACATTGATAGACGGCCATTGCTTGCAAAACAAAATGGATAAAGCTCGAGGTGTATTTTAGTTGATGACTAAGGAGGGTTGTGCACCTGATTTACATAGTTACAATGTCATGATCAATGGATATTGCAAAGCTAAAAGGTTGGATGAAGCAATGGAACTCTTTAATGAAATATCTCGAATGGGACCAACCCCTGATAATGTCACATACAACACTCTAATGCAAGGTATGTTTCAATTAGGGAGAGTTGCTGCTGCGCACAAACTTTTGGGGAAGATGCTTGCTTCTGGACTAGTTCCATGTCAAGTGACATGTTTGATTTTGTTGGATGGTTTAAGAAAAAGTGGTAAACTTAAAGATGCATTGAAAATTTTTCAGGTGATGCGGAATACCGGGTTAGAACTCGGCATTATCTTTTATAATGTCCTAATCGATGGCTTATGCAAAGCTGGACATCTTGAAGATGCAAAGGAATTGTTTCATAAACTCTCCGTTGAAGGTTTAAAACCCACTATTTACACATATAATATAATGATTAATGGGTTCTGTAAAGAGGGATTGCCAAATGAAGCATACTGGTTGTTTAAGATCATGGGAGATAACGAGTGTTTGCCTAATAGAATCTCTTATAATGTAATGGTCTAAGGGTTTTTCCGAAACAACTACACCTCAAAGGCAACACAACTTCTTGCGGAAATGGTCGATAAGGGCTTTTCGGCAGATTTATGCACTTCCACCTTGTATGTGGATCTACTCGTGCGATCTGACAAATCAATCTTGATTTAAAATGTTGTGATCGTCAGTTGTGAATGTGAATCAACTCGTTCGCAACCAATTTTACTTTTGTGATAAATGAAAAGGGTTTTTTAGAGCTATGATGATTGTTGAAGTGTATTTTTAGTTTTAGTAGATGTACATGAACATTAAGGTCTGTTTTGACATTATAATAATCCGTTTTTCTTAAACTTTTACATGTCCTGTCATATTTTTTTATCATGTTCAAGTTGGGTTATTCGAATACTAACTAGTGACATAACTTTGTGTTTGTTTCCAGCATTCATGCCGGAAAGATATAGTTTGGGATTGTTCACACTTCATGCCTGGTCTTGTATGGAGTTCTGCTATTAAAACCCTTTTTAGCTTTACCAATTCGATGTGCTTCCCTCACATTATTTCCATTTATTCATTCTTTGCTATTTGAGTCTGGATATGTCTTTCGGTTTGCTGTGTTGGATTGATTCATATTTTGTTTTTGATGAATTTAATTGTTCTATATATGTATATATGTGATGTTAACTGTTAATGGTTTTGAAACTGATCTTTGGATCGGCTGGAAAGTTCAATGTGTTGCACTTGTTGGATCTACTCTTACGATCTGATGATTGTTAAAGTGTATTTTTAGTATTAGTTGATGTACATGAACATTAAGGTCTCTTTTGACAGTATAATAATGTTTTTTTTATCATGATCAAGTTGGGTTATTCGAATACTAACTAGTGAGTCGTGACATAAATTTGTGTTTGTTTCCAGCATTCATGCCGAAAAGATATAGTTTGGGATTGCTATAATGCATTAAATCAAATATTTAAAGTATTTAAATTAAATTAAATATTTAAAGTATGAAAAAGAAAAAAATATTTTTAAAATATTCGATTTAATGCATTATAACATATTTAAAGTATAGATAAAATATATATCAAATATATTAAATCAAGTATATAAAAAAAATATTCGAATATTTAAATATTTAAATTAAAAAGAGTATTTAAATCATGAAAAAGAAAAAAATATTTTTAAAATATTTAAATCAAGTATTCGAATTAGTTTAAATATAAAAAATATTCGAATATTTTAAATCGAATGTTTTTGTGATTATACACATCCCAAGTGGTCTAGGTTCGAATCCCCTTTCAATCATTTTTACTTTTTTCTCTTAACATTTACTGCATTATATATATATATATATATATATTAAATAGCACAACTCATGTTTCTAAGAGAGACTTGGTGTAGTGGTAAAGGTGAGGCTTTGGAACCCACATGATGCAGGTTTGATCCACCCCAACCCCAATCTTCCATATTTGCTTAATTTTCATTCAACCAAGTGGTGACACGTGTCACCACTTGATTGGAGGAGGAAAATAAATTTATAAAATCAAATATAAATAATTAAATTCCTCCAATAAAGTGTTGACACGTGTCATCACTTAATTAAATAATTAATTTATTTTATTAATTTAAAATTAGGACTAAATTGAAAGAATGTGTAAATAACAAGGATTAAATGTGTAATTTTATAAAAGTTTGTTAACTGTCACGTCATCACTCTGTCAGTCCTCTGTTAATTTTTTAAGGGTGATGGTCAAAATAGGTTAATTTAATAAGTTCGGTGGTCTGATTGACGAGTTCGTTAGTTCGGTGGTCAAAATAAGAATTTCTAATTAGTTCGGTGGTCAATGATATATAGTTTACCCTATAGTGATTAATGGGTTCTGTAAAGAGAGATTGCCAAATAAAGCATACCAGTTGTTTAAGAGCATGGAAGATAACGAGTAATCTTATTAATCTAAATATATTAGGAAACACAATACACAAATTTCTTTTTTTATTTATTATTTTGAAAAGTATGAAACAAACCAGTTTAACTTTCCATTAAAAAGGTTACAATCTAACATCAATTGGCTTCATAGTAATCAATTTTAAAATAATTTTACCAGTTTGAAATTTAAATGTCAATATATATAATTTTTTTCATAACGAAAAAAATCAATATGGACTTTTCAAATAGATAGAACGAAGTTTTTGGATTAAATAAACATAATTAAAATATGACACAAAATACGATAAAATATAAAAATATAAATTATGAGATAAAGTACGCATAACATAGATTATTTACATTTCAAAATTATTAGTAAATATATCTTTAAAAAATTAATAATAAATAAATGCTTTGAACTATGAAAACTTACACTATAATACTGCTACAAGAATTGATATTATTATATGAAGAAAAAAATTAAATAGTTATTTATGAAAATGAACTCTAGACAATGTTATTTAAAAAAATGACTCCAAATCGTCCACATAAGGCAACCTCGCATTCTGAGAAACGCGCACCATGATCTCGCATTGTATACGTAGTGAGGTTTGTCCGACGTGAGCCGCCTTTTCATATTCTGTAATTTAAAATTACTAGATAAGACCTCGTGTTTCCCAAAACGCGAGGTCCACGAAATTTTGAAGAGGCACATTTATATATCGCAGTAATTACTGTAGGGACCTCGCGCTATGCACATAGCGAGGCCCGCGAATTTCAGGCTGAAATACAATGATGTATAGGCATGTTCAAGGCATTTTATCATGTCAAGCTGCATTATATACCTATCACCAATACATCGCAGGATTCATCGTGACATGAGCTTTTGCCCACTGAGCTATATTTTTTATTAGAGATTAAAATCCGGAATAGAATGAGGATAATGTATTGGCAAGAATGTTAGACCATAAAAAAGCTATCATATCTCATTTAAGTTGGGCCAGCCTCTTTATGGAATTCCATACTTTGAGATTTTATGTCATAATGATGTCATGCTTTCTTTTGGGACTCTGAAAAAACAAATTTGGTTTAGCATTTCGGATCGAACCATCTGCTTAGTAGTCTTGAACCCCTTTCTATGAAACAAGGGACAACGTGGTAGAAGGTAGTGGGCATGTTCACTCGGTCGATAGAGACCAGAGGAGTCTAGAGAGTCCGAGGCCTCAGTTTTATCCCTCTTTCTTATATTTTTATTTTGAACCTCCAATCCAATCAATCAACTTGTCTACTTGTTTATCGGCATTCGTTGCCACTAGTGCGATGTATTGGGGTTATAAAATAAAAGAATCATTTTTTACAGTCTTATTTATTATGATAAGAAAGCGCTCTTAGTTCAGTCGGTAGAACGTAGGTCTCCAAAACCCAATGTCGTAGGTTCAAATTTTACAGAGCGCGATTCCGCTTTTATTAGGTCGAAAATTACACCGAACTGGAAAAATAATTGAACGGCAATTTGAATTTGACCTCCTTGGATTAAATTTAAATTATAAAATTATTATAAAATTAAAGAATTAAAGAAAGGGGTCAGTCAAAAAAGAGATGGTAATTAATCAAAGGTCCAACTGATCACCACGTCTGTATTGTAAATATGCGGTTACGAATAATCCAGCCAAAGTAATAGGAATTAGACCTAAGACGATTCCAAATAGAGAAACTCCAATCCTTTCAATTTATTTGAAAGGAGAAAAAGAAAGGTAATATCTATCCCTAAATATTAATCTCTATTGCCCATGAATATCGATAATTAATAATTGATAATTAACACGGTAAGGAACTATAGAATATTATAGAATATCTGGAATAGGACAGAAAGCCTGATAATTTTGGTAATTTTTAAGCTTAGAGACGTAGTATTGGAACTTATCTTCCATTTAGGACCGATATTGGCACATACGAGATATTGCACACTGTATAAAAAGCACGTTGAAAATGGTTCGAACGTTAATTTTTATCCAAAAATAAGAAGTTGAAATGGCTTGGTAGGCATGTTGGAGGTGTTTTCCCGAGTTATTATTAGAATAATCGTCGTAATATTTTAGGTTAGAGGCCTAGTATTGAAACTTATCTTTCATTTGAGACTGATATTGACACAGAACAAACATTTTAAACCGTATAAAATGGCCCTGAAATGGTTTCAAAGCTTGTTTTGGGGCATCAATAAAAAGGTTTCAAAGCCTTTGAATCATGTTCTATGGGTTTATCCGGGGACTTAATCGTCGCATTCGCGTAATCCTTAAGCTTAGAGGCGTATAATTGTAAATAAAAAGAATTGTAATTAAAAAATAAGAAGCTAAAAATTTTAGTCGTTCAGTAATTGTAATTATAAATCACGATAAAATTATTACTTTGAAACAAATACATAAAATGAAGAAAATAAATTATTGGAGCCCTAAAATGTAGACAAATGGCATAGTATACCAAAGCAGTAATACTTACTCGTCTCGACATATTTTGCGAATATCTACGATCATCCACAAAGAAGAACATACATTAACGACCATGTTCTTAATTCAAAGTATGTAAGAATCGAGAAGTCTCGCATAAACGTACAATTGACACACTTATCTAAAAGTGTCGTCACGCAAAGGCAATTCTGATACGTAACTATCGTAGACGACTGGATAAAGAGCATAAAATTTAGGAACTAAACTTAACATCATATTTGTCCACAGACTATGACGACACGGAAACTGACTCATCTTTTATACATTTCAACTAAATGTAATTGCGTTGTTAAGTGACGATATTTTTGTTAAGTAATTATGATGATTGTTAAGTAATGATGTTATTTACGTTGTTAAGTTGTTAAGTGACGATACATTTCAACTAACAAGATCTACCACGATATGACATAATTTTTTATATTAAATGGTAATAAAGTTGTTTTACACAAATAAACAAAAATTGCATAAATACAACTTATTAAATACTAATAAAATTTAAATACTATATTTTCTTTTAAATACTAACCATGTGTTTTTTAGGTGCGTAGGACCTTGCTTCTACACATAGTGAGTTTCGTCTTACGTGGACCGTACGAGATCAGATCTCGCGTTTTTCAGAATGTAAGTTCCCCGAGATATTAAATTTTATCCTTTTGGTTCATGATATTTGCTTACAATCACATTCTCCTTTAATATTTTTTTCATGATAAACTTTGTTACATTCTCAATTATACAGGTTAAGATGAGATTAACAAGTTTGAACATTAATTAGTATAGAAAATCTTATAAAATTACATGCACTAGGCTAATTGACTTTTAAGCAACTAAATATTTCCTAAGCACCCTACAAAATAAAGTTGCTTCACGATCCCAGAAACTAGAATCACAACAATGGCCCAAGTCATAGCTTTTTTCCCAAGCTTTGCCTTCTGAAGAACTCGAACACATTAAGTTCTTCCTAATTTCAAGATCACAATTGCAATCAACTTGTTTCGGCTCGGTCAATGCAAAATACACCCACATGTTACTCAAAAACCTCTAAATTTTAAAACGACCATTAGCAATTGTTCTTGAACCTCATTTACTAGAATTCATAAGGTTGAGAGATAACACGATTTGAAGCCATTGTTTCCTTAGATCACCTCCCAAACAAATCAAGTTGATTCCGTAGGCGTATACGACTTCGACGTGACCTTCTTCGGTCGTTTTTTCCAAACAATAAAGATCGAGTTTTAGTTACATTCGACTAAAACAATTGACCATTCATTTTCTATATAATGCTTCAACGTTCTTGACAGCTATGCATCTTTTTAAAAAACTCTCTCACTTTTACGACATGAGACGAAGTTAAATTTCTCCATTGATACATTCTTGAATACTTGATCGTAGTTTGATGCTCTGTGAAAAGCCTCGCACCATAATCGGGCATTGACAAAATCAGTGATGTAATTTGACGCAACATGTCTTAGAATTTCCGATAATAGATTTTCCGGAAGAGATCTTACGATGTTGTTGTTGATCTTCTTAATCATGTTTAGGAATGGAACAATAGAAGAGATTTTGATATGATAAAAGTTGATGGAATTGGCCCTATTTATAGGATACCTCGCACACCATACGAAGAGACATCAGTGGACCTCGCTATTTGGAAAACGCGAGGTCCGTTGAAATAAGCGCGACGAATCACTTGAAAATCCGGTAAAAATCGTAAAATTTTATTTTCCTTTTGGACCTCGCCATGTGCCAAACGCGAGGTCATTGCAGTGATTTCCGCAATAAATTAATATGTCTCTTCAATTGTGCATCTTCAAAATCTCGTGGACCTCGCGTATCATTCTACGTAGACGATTTGAAGGTCATTTTTCTAAATAACATTGACTGTGGGTCGTTTTCATAAATAACTATTTAAAAAAAGTTTTTCATATAATAATGACATAAGAATTTGTCGGATGTATTTGGTTGGAGATTAGTAAAAAAATCATATAAACCATCTAGTCTAATAATAAATAAAAGTGAGACTCCCCATCTACCCAAATTAAATGCTTTTGACCCAAAATTCTAGAGACCATCAATCTTCTCCTACCAAACCTTACGGTCACCGTCTGATCTGCCCTCTCTGTCGTGTCGTGCTCGTCACCGTCGTTACTGGTGTAAGCGCCGCCGTCCACCGATTTTGAGCCATCGGCCACGCGCCTTGGCTCTCCACCGTTCGCCGTGGGGAGCATCATAAATGCTCGGCAGAAAACCCTAGCCACGCCCCTTTCATTTCCGTCGTTTCCGGCCACCGTTGTCCCCCGTTCGTCGCGCCGCTGCCACTTTTGAGCTCTTTGCTTTCTGGCGAGTAAAACCCATATGTCCGATCAACGTTTCGACGCCGGGAGAGTCCCCATCGGCGTTACGTGGTTTTCCGGCCAGATCTGGGAATTTGGGGTTTTCCGGTAAGTTTTCTTGGTCATTTCGTGTTGTTGAGGGTCAGGTTAGATTATGAGTTTGATACACTATGTTTTCCCGGTAGGATATGTGCATCTAGGGACTTCCGGCGACTATTTCGACAATCGGCCGGCGAGCTGTTTTTTTGGGTAAGTGAACCGGGTCCTAGTCGTCCGAACCGACTTGAACCGGTCGGTCCAGTCCGACCCGAACCTGTATCTGACCCGTTGACCCGAACTCGACCCGTTGGTCGAGTCAACTCAGCGAGTCAACCTGTTTGCGTCAACTCGCCCGAGTTGACTTAGCCGAGTCAACTCAGTTGACCAGTGACGTCAGCGTTGACTGCTGACGTCAGCATGATGTCAGCGTTGACTTTGACTTTGACTTTGACCAAAAAGTCAAATTTTCAGAAAAGTCATATTTTATGATTTTCGACGTCCTGAGTCCGTTTTTGAAGCCCGTTTCGCAAAATTCTAACCTGAAAGTCTCCGAATCTGACTTTGAACTCGATAGTGCATAAGTTAAATATTCAGTATAAGAGCAATGTAAATGAGGACTAATTAAGGGTATTGTTTTATTGAAGGTATCCATGTATCTTTGTATCTGAAATGTTATGGGACGTCGAATTTGGGTTCGTGTGCAATCGAAGGGGGTATCATGAATCGATCGATGCAGCTCGGAGTTAAGGTAATACATTACTACCTTCTGCATGCTTTCAAAACTTGTTGGTATTCGGTTAATGCTTGCACGATCATGATTGAGCATATGATTAATTTCACTAATGTCGATCAATTAAGAAATAAGAATATTAATGGCCAAGGCATATATTCGATTAAGAGTTTTGACAAATCAAAAAGATTTCCGAGTTCAATAAGCGATTAACAAAAACAGTTGATCTCTAAATTTGTTTGTGTTGGCTAATGAATTTCGAAAATGCCCCGATGTATGAAAATGACCAAAATACCCCTATCAATGAAAGTGGTTTGAGAATTTACACTAGATCTGGTATATCAACTAATTCTTCTGGAATTCTTGAGCTGGCTTGGGAAGTTATCGTAACGAGGCTTCACCTTTGTGATTGTAAATTGCTCAGATTCTTTTTGAAATGGAATAAATCTCTGAAGACATTTGCGAGAAAATATTTGTATGTTTGAATTAGTCAAAGTTGTGTAAATTGCTGAACCGTTCGGAATGACTAAAATGTTTAGAAATACTCATAATGCTGAACTGATCAGAATATCCATAATGACCAAAAAGAGTAATCTATCCTCGGCAGCAAGTGCCAAATTGATCGAAATGATGGTTTTACCCTTGAGAACTTAAATGAAAGAATAGTTGGAAGGACTGAAAGACTCTGAACAATCGTAACACTTTCGAGCATCGAATTGTCTAACATACCCTCGGATATTATAATGATTGAGAATATTTCTAAGACATGGAATTGAGAACTCCAAATAAGGTCAACCATGTAATGACTCAAACAAGAAGTGGTAAAATACGACTCGTGTCTGTTGGTCGTTTATGATACTAAGATGATATTGGAGGAATACCATATAAAGGTGTACAGTTTATTGGGAGAAAGTACATAGCTAATAGTAAGAGAGATCTGTTCTTATAAGGTACTTTCGATGTTTTAGAATGAGTTCAAGTGCAATGCACATGTTTGAATACTTGGAAAATACCATCCGAATATATGCTTGATTTCTAGAATAAGTTCAGTGGACGATTGGTGAAGGTGAACTATTGTTGTTATGCTCCGTAGTCAGTTCTGAGAAATGAACGGTTGAAGTGTACCGATCCGGTGGAATATTAAACACGGTGTTAATGGGTTCCGATTAGTTCAAAGGGGCTCGGAAACTTGACGAGCAACTAGAAGTCATAAATTCTGTACATCACCGTTTATACCTTGTTGGTTCAAATTACCAGTTTACCCCTCCCAAAAGGTCAAAATGACCTTAATACCCTCAAAGGTTGTAACATTTAATTCTGCTCGCGATATATCTAAAATCTTGATGATTCTGATGCATCAACTTTCGATGTTGATTCGATCCGTCTTATCGAACTCCCCTATTCGTAGGGACCTCGTTCTGAAATTAGTCTAAAATTTGACAAATGTCATCTTTCTGATATCTCTCAAGTACCTCTAAGAAATGAATTGGGCCATAAAGCGTGTACCATGTATCTGTAAATACTTTCCGTTCTAAATCAAGTCCATATGCCTAAAATTTAGAAGTATGATACTGTAATACGAAAGGAAAGCAATTCTTTGATTTTTGACCTCTGATATGAAAAATATATCTGATATCCGACATTTGAATACAAACTAATAATAATATTAATAAAATAAATCTGATTTCTGTCTTCTGGTATAAAAATAGGTTTGATATCTATTTTCTGTAATATTGTCTTCTGAATATAAACTAATATCAATTAGGGTATATTATCTGGATATGAATGATGATCTGTAGGCTCAGCGCTGGTAAGTCCTTCTAGACCTAAGCTCCTACGCCCAATGGGCCTAGGGTAAGCCTTTCTGTTAAGCTCCTACGCCCACGGGCCTAGGGTAAGTCTTTCTGGACCTAAGGCATCCCCTTAGGTAGGCTCCTACGCCTCAGGCCTAGGGTAAGACCTTCTGTATGCAGTTCAGGGCGAATTGCATTTTAGAGTTCGGTTGAGGGTAGTTAAGTTAATTAATAGAACTTTCTGACCTCTTCTGAAACATACCCTACTAAATTAATGTATCAATGTTGAACCCTCGGTAAACTTTCAATTCGCACTTAATGGACCACTCTGAACTCCTTGATTCAACTCTTGAAACCTAAATCTCTTTTGAATCTCTGGCTTCAGACCACCTCTTACGGTTCAGGTGATCAAATAAAGAACAGCTCTGTGACCTCCTAATAATGCTCCACTGAATTATCGAATTGTAATTTGAGCTTACCGTTGCTTGATTCTTCATGACAATGTTAAGTTGCCATATACCCTTGTACCTTTAGCATCTCCTGGTAGTTTGTATTACTGAGCTTTCTGAAGCTCACGTTGTTTTTACCATCACAGGTTAGAAGATCGACTTTGTCGCAACTGTCAACGTCGGTATGAGAGTTTCTTTGGCTTGCTTGCGGAGTATGGTATCTGTATAATTAGGGGGCATGTATGTCATGTTTTTATTTATATTCGGATTTGAAACTTGTATTAATAATTTGTATCAGAGTTTTGTTTCATTGTCTAAATGTTTTTTTCTTCTTCTGAAATTGTATTTTAATTCAAAACTTGATTTAGGATTTCAAATGGTTTAGCGAATATGTTTATTTGAAATTTTATCGTGGGTCACTCCGGTGACCCTAATGTGACTTCCTAGGATCCGTATTAACGCATAGGCGGGTTAAAGGGGTTACATTTCCATTTTAGTTTTTTTCGAAAATACTTTATGAACCTTTTAAATGAAGTGTTTTGATCTATTTTACTTCTTAAAATTGAATGATATTTCAAACAACAGCGAGCCATTTAATTAAAATTCTCTATAGCATTATTTTTATTTCATAAAGACACTTCAAATATTCTTTAAATTTGGCACATATTTTTAATTTACCTTTATTTGGAAATATTATATGATGAGTGATTCACACTATGTCACTCATGAGACCAACCAATGGAAACCACTCACTTTACTATGATTTTTCCATATCATTTTTCTAACATATGAATCTTCACTAAAATTTTTCCATATCATTTTAAAAACTGTTTTTTGGAAGTTATTCTATTATTAAATTAATGACATGGAAAATAATGATAAAGTGGGTGGTTTCTATTAGTTGGTCCCATGGGTGACGTGGTGGAAATCACCCATGATATAATTTCTCATTTATTTGGGTCACTAAAAAATTTTTTTAATCAATCTCGTTTTTATCGTGTTCTTTAAAACTAAAATTTTAATTAGCTTTTTTATAAAACCGGTTCGAATATCGTGTATTGACTCGATCATGAGAAGGATAAACACATTTTTTAAGTTATAAAATTCCCATCCTCTAATTGTTTTTATTTAATTCCGTAAATTTAATTAATGTTATCTTTTTTATAGCTATCTCGTTAATTTTGTTCGTTTTAAATCTTTAAATGTTTGGCTTATTTAGAATTTTAGTTTAGGAAAAGCCCTAAGATTAGAAACTTGAAAGCCTTAGTTAGAACCTTAAAAATTGAACATTCTTATCACATCAAAAATTCATAAAACACACTTAATTATATTTAACCTTAATAAATAAAATTTACTTAGATAATTTTTTAAGATTAATAATCATCGGCATAGAATAATAAAAGCTTCAACACATTAATTACCTTTTTACTTGTTTGCTTAAAAAGTGGAACATAATTAATGTGGTGTTCTATCAGAAGGAGGTGACGAGTTAGCGTCAAAAATGTTAGTAGTGATTAGAATCCATTCAACGGATGGCGGGACTGTTAAAATGGAATCATATTCATAAATGGACAATAAGTTAAATTTTATACGAACTTGCAAATTCTAACATTAAAATATTTTGTAATTTGTTAGGTACCAATTTTTGGGCGTTGTAGGGTGCTAACCTTCCCCACGCGTAACCGACTCTCGAACATATTTTTTGTTCTTCGCAGACCAAAATTGTTATTTTAATAAAATAAAATAATTTTATTAAAATAACCTGTTTTTAGGTGATCAAATCACACTTCGAAAAAATTGGTGGCGACTCTGTTGTTTTTGTTTTTAAATCGTCGAGCTCCCAAAAAAGGATTGCAACAAAACCTTACAACTCTAACTCCAAACCCTAAACCTTAAATTCTAACCATAAATCATAAATTTTAAACCTACCACATAAACCCTAATATTTAAGTTATAACGCTAAACTTTAAACCCCTAAATAATACTAATTGTAAAAACTTTATTTTTCACTGTCAATATAAGATAATAATTCATTTTATAATTAATATATTTCATATATTAATCTTTGGGTTTTTTTTTACCTAGAAAATGATCTAAGATTTTTTTTTCATGAAGTAGGGAGAGTGTATTTCTATTTCACAAAGTAGAGATGATGTTGCAGTAAAAGTGAAATCGTCGGGATTTCATGATAATTTCACTACAATTTCTTTATGTGATCACCAGCTGCATGCATCCATGGGAAAGAGAAGTCGCCTCCATTTCTCTACAACTTTTAGGAAACATCCACAATTCACAAAATAATCTAAAAACATAAATATTCGTTACCTATCTCTATAAAAATAAAAAAAATTAATTAATCTTTGATCTAAACTGTCATGTCATTTATGAGTTAACATCAATTAATAGATGACCGAGTAAAATATATTTTTTTGATAACTTTTAGCGATCATACTGTGATTTTTAAAAGTTTAATAGCAATAATAAAAAAAATTACTCATGGTTTAATGACTAAATGTATAATTTATCATGATATACTATACATATAAAAAAATAAAAGTTTTCTACGTTTTTTCGGTGTTCTTATTTATGTCTAACACTAAAAGCCTAAGTTTGAAGTTTTGGATTAAGGTTTAAGGTTGAAGTTTAGGATCATGTTTAGAGAATTAGAGATAGGGTGTATTTTTAAAAGTTTAGGGTTTAGAATTTAAGATTAGAGTTTAGAATTTAAATTTTTTAGTGTTGAGACATAGAAAGGGGCACTGAAAAAGGGGCAAATGTTTTTTGTCCATATATAAATTTTGAAACGTTTATGTAATTAGGACAACATCTATCCCCATATATGGGTGAGCATTCGATCGCGTCTAGTCGAGTAAAAAATTTCGAGTTATTCGAGTTGACGCGTCATATTTTACAACTCAAACTTTATTTGAAATTTTTTCGATTCGATTCCATTTCCTATACAAATTTAATTGTAATTATTTATCATATTATAGTATGGTTTGATTCCAATTTAAACGACTTTCTTTAATTATATAAGATATGCATGTATATTTCTTCATATTATTTCATGTGTATGTCAGGAAAAATTAAGAGACACGACTGGAACTTAAAATAAATTCACTAATTACTAAAAAAATTGTGTTATTCGAGTTTCTATTTTACAACTCAAACTTTATTTGAAATTTTTTCGAATAGAGTCGAATCAAGACGAGTCAAACTTTTTCTCCTCGAACCCAACTAGTAGAACCCACATAGTAGAACCCAAAGCCGATCAATATTTGTATTATATAATCATGTTTATCCAATATTATTGCAATAATTTACATGTTTTATTGTATATGTAAATTGAGGGAAATATAGAGAAAATAAACATAAAATAAATGGTGTATTCCAATAATTATTTAGATAAAAAAGGTTATTTGCACAATATCATACAAAGTCATCCGCAATTGAATTAAATTTTATCAAAATCGTTTTTATCGAACACATGATATAAAATGAGGGTAATTATTCCGTACACATACAGTAAAAATAAAAAATTCTTACGAGTGTTTTGGTTTTAGGGTTTAGATGTTAGTGGTTTAAGTTTAATAGTTTTGAATTGATGTTTAAGGTTTGGGAGTTAGAATATAAGGTTTATAAGTTAAAAGTTAAATCTCTACTTGTAACATTATTTTTGCTCGGCAAATTAAATTTTATTAAATTAACTTAAAAATTTACACCCACATTGAGTGCCTCGTTAAAAACTTCCCTAATCTTAGATGAAAGAAAAGAGTACACGCGAGATACATCGCCTCCAAGTTCAAAGGCCTCCGTACAATGCTCCAACTTACAACGAAATCATCACCAATCAAACCAAAACAGATCCACTCCTTTTACATACTCATCCCAAAACAACAAAACAAATTTTAAAATAGGCATGTGGCGTACTGGTCGAAAATCAACCGAGCCAACAAAAACAAATGACACAATTCGGTACATAACAAAAGGTGAAAAGTAATCTGAAAGTTTATTAAAATGGAATTATCCAGTGTATCAAGCTGATTATGTAAATAACCTCAAAACTATAATAAACTATAAACTAAATAAAATTAACGGGCTGAAATAACTGGCCTAGCTGACCCAACTAACTTCAAATTACTAAGAAATTAATAATTGGTAATTAATAACTAATTACATTTATTCTCCAACATGTCCCTTTATTACAATTAGATTTGAGATTGAATCCTGGTAAAATTTAAATATTTTTATTAAATTAAAATTTTAGACAAGTTGAAACAAATACTCGTTATATTTTATAATATTATACAACATTATTGGATCTAATTCAATGTATTTAAATAACTTTCAATTTTGTCGTGACTACCCTACATTTGAATAAAATGCCAGTTAAAATTCAACAAAACACGGCCAGCGTAGAAGCCGACATATATCTGATATTTTATTGAGAAAATATTTCATACACACAAAAAAATTAATAAGTGAATTTAATTTTATTTAAAATTTGATGTTTATGGTTATAATTTTAGATTTGAAGTTTAAGGATAATGAATAATTTTTAAGATTATAGAATTAAAGATTTTAATTTTAAATTTTAAAATGAAATTAGACATACTTGTTGAATACTTTTTTTCTACCGGTACATAGAATTGTCACGGGGTCAGAGTCTTCACTCAGGGACAACTCCCCCGTGTGGCAACCCAGGGCTCCCATAAGCCCGGGGCTCAGCCTTTCCCACTCGATGCTTACTGGTTTCGCCCTCCCATGGGCTCATCAGGGAAGCGGGGACAGCTCCCGACCAGTGTGGTGCCTAACCAGCACGCCCTGTCCCCAGGACCGAACGGCTGTACGGCACGTACTACACCCTTAATGCTATCCCGCATCCCGACTTTAAGCACAACCAGCAAGCATCTCGTCACGGTCTTGCCTATCACGCAAACGGACCGTGACAATCTCCCCCACTCAATTCATGCACGCCCTCGTGCATGGGGAGAAAGCTCGTTCCCACTCCAATGGGGAACCAACCCAGATCGAGTGTGCAATTCCCTGCCTGCTCGCCCTCATTACCGAGGTTCTGCGAGTGCTTGGCGAACTTTCGCTGTAGCTTCCTGCCTACCCTACCTCGTCTCAGTCTCTTTCTAGAGGTCCCACTCGCGGACACCACTTCACTCGGGTGTGAGGCTAACGCTCGTCCACTTGACCCGCTACACGCAGCACATGGAGCGCTTGGTAAGCTCACAGCTAGCACACGAACCTGCTCTGATACCATCTGTCACGGGGTCAGAGTCTTCACTCAGGGACAACTCCCCCGTGCAGCAACCCATGGCTCCCATAAGCCTGGGGCTCAGCCTTTCCCACTCGATGCTTACTGGTTTCGCCCTCCCATGGGCTCATCAGGGAAGCGGGGACAGCTCCCGACCAGTGTGGTGCCTAACCAGCACGCCCTGTCCCCAGGACCGAACGGCTGTACGACACGTACTACACCCTTAATGCTATCCCGCATCCCGACTTTAAGCACAACCAGCAAGCATCTCGTCACGGTCTTGCCTATCACGCAAACGGACCGTGACAGAATGCTAACCCTATTTATTAAAATATCTAATACTATACCAAAATTATTGGATCTAATTCAACATATATCATTTTAGTTTAATAAAAAAAATATAATCATGACTTTTTAATTTATTGATCGGTTATTTTAAATTGAATATTGTAAAGGTCTATCGCAAGAATGACGCTCCAACTTAGATTACTCCATTTCTAACCCCCTAGACCCGCCTATGCGTTACAACGGATCTTAGGAAGTCACATTAAGGTCACAAAAGCGACCCACGTTAAAATTTCAAATAACAAATTGCTAAATCGTTAAACTCATAGATCAAATTGAATTAAAACACAATTTCAAAAATCATTCAGACAATAAAACAAAACCATGATACATGTTGCGAAAGCAGGTTTCAGACTCATGTATAACACAAGACGTGACACACATGCCCCCTAGTTACACAAATACCATACTCCACGAGCAAGCCGAAGAAATTCCCATACCGACGTTGATAGCTGCAACATGTCTGATCTTTTACCCTGAGATGGTAAAAACAACATGAGCTTGGGAAACGCTCAGTAATACAAAACTATCAAAAGATGCTATAAGCTCATGCAGATATATAGCATGCATAACATTTTCATGATGTTCCAAGTAGTAATAGTTTCCATTTCCTTTTCGCTATTTCGAGGTAACGTTATACTTGAGAATAATAGTACTTGTTCTTTATTCAAACATCGAGTAACAAACGGGAATTATACAAGTTGATAAATTACGTAGATGGAAACAAAGAGTTTAGTGTCTAGTGTGTTCCAATAAGTGCAGATCAAACAGTCAAAAATACATCCCAGTCATAACATAAGAACACATAACAATTCAATGCAAATGTTCAAGTACATACAATGGTTTACTAATAACTACCCTCCAACCTTACACCAATATGAAGTCCCCCAGAACTGCATCCATAAGGACTTACCCTAGGCATGATGGGCATATGTATCACCTAAGGGGCTGCCTTAGGTCCATAAGGATTTACCCGTGCTAAAGCACTGGAACCTACCCAATGGGAGACCTTGAGTCCATAAGGATTTACCGGCTGGATCAGGGCTGTACCAACAGAGACTTCATAACATAACCCAACAGTATACCTTAGATAACAATTGGTATTCAGATTTCATATATGAGTAACAGAATACAGATGACAAACATATCCTATTCAGAGTATCAGTAATGGAAGATTCATGCTTTTGACAGATAAATGGGCATACCATTGAGAAGAGCAGACATTTTCATCATTCATCATGCAAACAGATTGTACCATCATAGGTCAAGCTAATAGATCATACTATCAAATTCATTAGACAGCCAGGAAATACCATCACAGATCAAGCAATCACATACCAAGTATATAGATTGAACAGATATACATCACGTAGGCAGAGAATGTCATCATATATCCAGTTCATCATTTCATCTCATTTCTAACATAGTGATGCAATATCAATAACAATTGAAATATTCATCAAACATAGCATTGTTCATGATTAAATCATTAGATTGTTTACTAATATGTAATTATTATACAATCCATTCAATAGAACATAGCACACATGGAACACACTAGGTGGAATAGTTTATTTCTTGGAGATACTTGGCATTTACGGAAGGGAACACATTACTATTGACAATTTGAACGAATTTCATAAATGAGGTCCCTATTAAAAGGGGGTTTGTACCAACGGTTCAAACCAGATATTCATAAAGTTGATACATCAAGATCTTTGAGAGTTTAGGTAAATCATGAGTAATTTAGTCATTTAAGCCCACAAGGGCATTATGGTCATTTTATCATACATGGACGTTTTGGTAATTTATACCAACAAGGCATAAATAGACGCTCGGGAAAATTCTATTTACTCATCAGGTTCCCAGCCAAACATTCAGAGATTTCTATGTCAACATCTTTCACGATATCGGATACATTCAGGGCTATTTTAATTACTTTGGCCAACGAGGGCATTTTGGTCATTTAACTATCAGAGGTGATTTTGTAATTTAGCCAAATAATGATAAAATGAAGATTTACAATATTCAAGATCTTCAAAAGTTTTTCGAGCCTCCAAACCATTCGAACTAACATATCCCAACTTTGTAGTACTAACCAACCCTTCTAATGCATCCATCTGTATCGTATATCTGAACGGTTGCTTTAATGTTTCACCACTAGACTTGCCACGGATTAGTCGAACTTATATTCTATACGGAAAACTTCCAACCTTATATTAATATCATGAGTGATTAACGTACGTGAGTCATGCTTCAACCCTTTGGGGCATTTCAGTCATTTTCAGCTTTAGTGGCATTTCTAGAATTTTATCAAAGGCAATTTATTTATTCTAGACAAGGGGTAATTCAGTCATTTTGAAGCTCGGGATATCCATTATTACTGTCAATTGAACCATATATAGTATTTCAATCATTTAAGTACACGTGGGTGTTTTAGCCATTCACAAAATTTCCGTACCTCAAACCACTTCATTCAATTTCAGGACTCAATGATTTACTCGTCGTTCCAGTTGATTTGCAAACCTCGGTGTCTGAGGATAATTCAACCTTTTTTATCAATACAATCTTTCTGATTAATTTAACCATAACAATATTTCCAATACTTTTAGTCGTTTCTCGTAAATCTATATTCGGAGATTTATTCCAAAATTGAGGAAACCTAACACCTTTCAAACTCGAAGGTTTAAATCTTGTTACCATAACTTTCCAAGTAGTTCGAGGTTTTCAGATGAATCATGTTGTTTTACCATATCTAGTGTAGATTTCTATATCGCTTCCAATTCCAAGGGTATTTTAGTCATTCTCATACCTTAAGGGCATTTTCATAATTTCATATCCAATATTCTTCACACTTAATCATTTGACACTAATAATCGGATTTGGAGGTTAGCTGCCTTATTAATTACTTATTGAACTCTGGATCTTTCTAATTTATTGATCTTCTCATTCGAGCATTGCAATCTAATCTAGATTATCATACTCATTTTCATATTCGGTTTGACTTGAGCAGAATTAACAGTATTCATCATCATTTCTATGCATGCATTAACAAATATCAACATGTTCATAAAGCATATAAGAGGTAGTAATGTATTACCTTAACTCCGAGCTACATCAGTTGATTCATGATACGACACTTGAACACTCTTGAACCTGGATTGACGCCCCTCAACAATTTGTATTCAAGGAGCTATGAGTACCTTCAATTACACAAATTCACATTTCAGTTCTTACTCGCAGTGCTCCTAATTGCAATATTAATACATATAGGAGTTTGGGTTCAAGGTCAGATTTAGAGGCTTTTGGGTATGAATTTTGCGAAACGGGCTTCAAAAACGGACTCGAGACGTCGAAAAAACATAAAATAGGCATTTTCGGGAAAGTTGACTTTTTGGTCAAAGTCAACGCTGACGTCAGCAGGTCAACGGTTAATGAGGTCAGAGTCAACACTGACGTCAGCAGGTCAACGGTTAATGAGGTCAGAGTCAACGTTGACGTCATCATCGGTAAATGCTGACATCATTAGTTAACCGAGTTAACTCAAACGGGTTGACTCACTAAGTTGACTCGAACGAGTTGACTCGGATCGGGCAGACGGGTCGGGTCAACGAGTCGGGCAGACGGGTCTGGGCTCGATTTGGGCGCAGACCGAGTTGGACCGGTTCAGACCGGTTTAGACCGAGTTGAACCCGATTCACTTACCAAAAAATCCAAGCTCGTCGGAACTTCGCCGAAAATCCCACCGGAATGCCGCCGGAGACCCCAAAACACCAGCTTCAGCCGGAAAAAAATAACGAAAATAACTCAACAGCTCAACCATTCACACCCACAAGTCAGATTCAGGCTAGAACTTACTGGATCTTACCAAAACAGAGGCGTGTTGCCAAAAAAGCGCGATACTTCGGCGAGGATGTTAACGGTGGCGAAACAACGACCGGTCACTGAGGTTTTGCTCGTCACGGCATGGCGAACGCGATGGTAGTGAGAGCACACCGGACGAACAACGGACGGTGACTGAATCGACCAAAAAAACTTGAACGGGGAAGCAAGGGTTTCGCTGGACCTTCAAATGATTCTCCCCGACAAACAGACGCGTAACAGCGCGAGTGGGACGGTGGGCTAGTGGCGGGGTACGACGACACACGCGACAAGGGTGGCGGTGAGTGCCATGGTGGCATGGTGAGGGCAGATCAGAGTCCGATCAGAGGAAGGGGGAAGGTGAGGGAACGGGTTTTGGGATCTGGGAAATTTTCAGATTCGAGATATGTAGGTGAGAAGTCAGATTACCCATTTATTACCAAAATCAGAATAATACTTTCAAATAAAAACCAAACCAGGCTAAGACTAATTGTTGCCTTAGTTTAGATTGTTAAACCCTTCATTTCCCATGCCATAGGGAATGGGTTTCAATCCCCTTAGTTGCAACTGTCATTCATTCCTTTCTTTCTTTCTTTTTTTGTTCCAGGGTGTTACACCATTAATAATATCACTATTTGAAATATTGACTTTAGTCATGAGAACTAACAGTCTAAGCTATTAAACCAACAGATAATTGATATTAAAAATATTTTTTTTACACAAAAGAGGGATGATATAAGAGAGTACTAGCATATTTGAACGTTTGACTTATTAAGTTTTCTTCGATTATTTCTTTTTTCAAAAAAAATATTTTCTTCAATTATCGTTGTTTAATTTATTAGTTAATTAATTTAGATCTTGTAGAAATTCATTATAGAATAATATTGTAATTTAATTTATTCTATTTATAATATCATGACCGTATTTAAGAAATTTAGTGTATTGTTTCATTAGACTAACTGATTATTGATTAACTTAGTTAACTTTATCTGTACAAATTTAAAAATATATTTGAACATACTCCTGACTTATTTTTTTTTGTTTAATCAATGGTTTAGTGTATTGTTTCTGATCTATTGACCGACTAATTTAAATTAAGTTTGTAGAGACCTATTATAGGTGCTACCCTTCCAATCTTTTCTTTTTATAAAAATTTCGATTGTGTCTCTTTTTATAAAGAAAGGCTCCTGAAACAAAGCTTGCAGGATACCAAAATTCTTACAATTTTTATAAAAATTTAATTGTGCCTCTTTTAGCCTCATTTTAAGGCGCCTCACCCTAAAACTTTCCAATCATATAGAGGCTATAAAAAGGCCATAAAATTCTCCCTAATTAAGAGAACCCTACATAGACGATTTGGAGATTGTTTTTCTAAACAAAATTAGTTGGAGATCATTTACGTAGATAACTATTTAAAAAGAGTTTTTATATAATAATGTCATATTTGGACGTTCAACTTATTAAGTTTTCTTCGATTATTTCTCCTTATAAAAAAGTTTTCTTCTATTATCATCGTTTAATTTATTATTTAATTAATTTAAATCAGATATAAAAATTTATTATAGATCAATATTGTAATTCAATTTATTTTATTCATAATATCATAGTCTATTTAAAAATCTATAATCTATTTTAACATACTACTTACTTATTTTTTTGGTTTAATCAATAGTTTTTGATCTATTGATCGACTAATTCAGATCAAGTTTTGTAAAGATCTATTACGGGTGCTACCCTTCCAATCTATTTTTTCATTTATAACGTTAATATTTAAACTTTTTACTTTGTTTAAGAAACTTAACGCCTCATTCTATTAAAACAACTGATTTTTAGTGAGTCGACTTATTTCTATACAACAACAAAAAGATCAACTTATTTTTTTAATAATGTATATGTCCGTTGTCTTACCGTTTTTGTTTGAGGTGCTAACTTTTCCAATAATACTTGATCTGGTGTTAAAGAATATTATTATTATTATTATTATTATCTGAATTGGACTTCAAAGATAATAATGGAAGGCTGCTGAAACAAATCTTGCAAGATGCGGATGTAAGCATATAGAGTCTATAAAATGGCCAAGCGGTGAAGAGTTTGACCGTCAGATTTTGGAGATGGAGTTGCAGAGTGCAGCCATACTTTCCGGCAACCCATTGTTTCTATCTCTGATTCTCCTTTCCACCCTTGTAATCTGGCTTAAACTAGCCAAAAGGAGTAATCTTAATCTGCCACCGTCACCCCCAAAGCTACCCATTATCGGCAACACCCACCAGCTCGGCAAACTTCCCCACCGTTCTCTCCGAGATTTCTCAACAAAATATGGTCCAATCTTGCTTCTGCATATGGGCTACAATCCAACTCTAGTGGTTTCATCAGCCGACGTGGTTCGAGAAATCGTCAAAAACCACGACATTGTTTTCTCCAACAGACCAATCTCCACCGCCGTGGATATCCTGTTCTACGGTTGCAGGGACATGGTTTTCGCCCCCAACGGCGAGTACTGGAGACAAGTCAGGAAGATGAGCGCCGTCGAGCTTTTCAGCCACCGAAGAGAGCCGACGTATCAGTCTGTCAGAGACAAAGAAGTCGAGCTTCTCATCGACAGAATCCGCGGCGCCGGTCTTAAACGAGAGCCTGTTAATCTGACGGCGATGCTTATGTTCGTTATGAGTAACATAGTTTCCCGCTGTGTTCTTAGTCACAAAAGTGAAGAAGAAGAAGATGGGATCAGCAAGTTTGGGCAGATGGCGAGGAAGTTGGTGATGATCTTCGGGAGCTTCTGTTTCGGCGACTTGTTTCCTTACTTGCGGTGGCTGGATTTCTTGACCGGATACATTCGGAGTTTGAAAGGATTGTCTTCGGAATACGATGCGTTCTTTGATGAGGTAATTGAGGAGCATAAAGCTCTTGAAAATGGTGAAGAAGTTAGCTGCGAAAAGGACTTCGTCTCTATCATAATGCAACTCCAAAAGGATGGCATGTTCGAGGACCTCACTCAAGACAACATCAAAGCAATCCTATTGGTTAGTCAACACTCTTTCCCTTCTTTCCTTTCTATTTTAGAGATTTTAGAGTGAGTATTCGAAGGAGTCGAGTTGAATCAAGTCAAAATATTATGAGTTAATCTACTTTACGAGTTTATGAAATCAGATTTGGGTCGAGTTAAATTATTCTAGTTTTTATTGAAATTTAATTGCATATATTTATAATGTTAGGGTAATAATTGACTTTAATTTAAGCGACTTTCTATAACTATATACAATAACCACAAAATTTTCTATCCCTTTTTGGTGTCCTATATGTCCCAAAGCTAAAAAAAATTATGTTTAAGGTTTATGATTAGGGTTTAAAGTTAGAGTTTATGATTAGAGTTTAGAATATAAGATGTAGAGTGCATCTTTTAGGATTTGAGGTTTATAATTTAGGATTTAGTCTCTTTATACCCCAAAGTTAAAAAAATTATGTTTAAGGTTTATGATTAAGATTTAAAGTTAGGGTTTATGATTAGAGTTCAGAATATAAGATACAGAGTGTATTTTTTAAGATTTGAAGTTTACAATTTAGATTTAGAAATTAAGGTTAAAGTTTAGAAATTAATTTTTAGCCAACACTACACAAAATCTAAATTACCGAGAGACTACCTCACATCCTCGAAAATGTTGGTTTCGACCAACATTTTTCCGAGGCATTTCTTTTCCTCACAAAATTCGTTACTAAAACCAAATTTCATCAGAAATCACACATTTTTATAGTGCAAAAAAGGCAAAAAAAAAATTGTTTATATCATGAGTTATTCAAATTCTCATCTTATAACTTAAATTTTATTTAATTTTTTTTTATTCGAATCGAGTCAAATTTTAATCCCTTCTTACTTGATCTAACGTCTTTGAATTGGATAATCTCAGGACATGTTTTCAGGAGGAACTGATACCACTACAACAACATCAGAATGGATGATGGCCGAACTATTAAAGCACCCGAATGCCATGAAAAAGGTCCAACAAGAGGTAAGAAATGTGGTGGGAAACAAATCCAAGGTTGAACCGGAGGATGTCCTTAAAATGGAATACTTAAGGTGTGTAGTCAAGGAAACTTTAAGACTACATCCGCCTGTTGTTCTTCTTCCTCGGAAAACATCTGCAGCCGTTAAACTTGGAGGCTACGACATTCCTTCGGACACGACGATCTTGATTAATACATGGGCCATTCAAAGAGATCCCGAATGGTGGGAGGAATCAGATGAGTTCATACCCGAGAGATTTGAGAAGAGCTCCATTGATCTTCAAGGCCAAGATTTCCACTACATCCCTTTTGGTTTCGGGAGAAGGGGATGTCCCGGCATGTCGTTCGGAGTTTCGTCGGTCGAGTATGTGACGGCCAACCTTCTATATTGGTTCGACTGGGAGTTGCCTGCCGGTGAAACTGCGGAGAATTTGGACATGGATGAACACAATGGCCTTGCCGTCACTAAGAAAAACCCTCTACATGTTATACCTATCTCTCATTTATCTTCCTAGATGAATTACATGTACCGGTTTAAAATAAAATACATATATCAAGTCGTTAGCGACGGTGTAAAAATCGCCGGTAAAATCATAATCTATACCGATGGTCAGAAAAGCTATGTCGATGGAAAAAATATTCCCTCCTAAATTGTCACATGTTAATATTTTTCTGGTCATTTTTTAACTAAATTCCCTCTTGCAAGGTTGATGCTTGCACTCTTTAGCACTTACCCAAACCTAAACACTTGAGCAAATTTGACAATTTTGGCTCACAAGTGTTGTCTATACAAAAAATGAACAATTAAAGCCCTAAAACAAATATCTCATTATATAGTTGTTGACAATTGAAGCATTAGTCTTCCCTTGATGCTTGGAGGTCCCTTTTATACTCTTAATTGAGTTTGTAGCCGTTGAGGACCGTTGGAATTGAATTGGAGCCGTTGGAGACTTTATTTTCCACCATAAATGTAGTTTTGGTGATGTCTGTTTCGATACAAGGGTAGCTGTATTGAAACACCCTTCTTCAAAACTAGTCGTTGGAGTCTGATGCAGAATGTCGTATCGAAACACTTTGGGCCGTATCGAAACACTTGTATCAAAACGTCTAGTGTCGTATCGAAACAGTCTGCAATTCAAATAGCCGTTGGGAAATAATCATTGGGGTTTTAGACGTTGAGATCTTTGCCACGTAGGTGTATCAAAACATGAAGGTCTGTTTCGAAAGGACCCTTGTTGTTTCGATACGGCTAAGGCATGTATCGAAACACATTTTGGCAGTTTCAAAACGTATCGATACAGATATGCCTGTATCAAAACGAGTACATTAAAATCACAGGTTTGACTATTTAAAAACGTTTTAAAACACTTCAAAACCTTTTAAACATTCTCAAACTTATTTTCAAGTTGTTTTGACTTAAAGCATATTTTAAATTCTGTTCAATTTAGTCCAAAACATTTTTTTAATTTATTATATCAAAATCTATATTTTTATAATATCCCCTTTTTGATATAATAAAACCAACTTAAAAAATTGTTTGGGATTATCCCCTTAGTATTTTAAAAATTTGAATAAGAGATTTTAAATATTAAATGAAATTAAACCTCTCACTTATTCACTTGAAAAATCAATTTTTCAAACCATTTCTCCTATTTTTGTTATATCAAAGAGAATTTAAATGACTTTAAGCTCAAAATAGCATAGGAGGTTAAATTTTTTTGACACAATTAAAAAGTTTGGTTTTAAAATTGGCTCCACATTAATCAAAGCATCAAATATTGTTAGTTCAACAATATGATAATCTAATTGTAAAGAAAAATAATCTAATTGAAGCAAAAATAAAACAACTAGAAATTTTACCAACATTTGAACTTCAAAGGAGGATGTGAAACCTTCCTTCTTCAAGTGTTCTTCCTTGTGTGTATGGAGCTCCCCCTCAAATTTGGACTTGTTGATCATTCTCCATCACACCTAACATAAGACAATCAAGTAATTTTTGGTATCTAAATTGCTTTGGATCCGTTAGTGGCACACAATTTAGTCCCCTTAGAAATCTATTTTTCAATTTCATCCTTTTTAGTTAAAGTACTTAGTCCTTTTGGGACCCAAATACTTTTAAAAACTTTGTCATCCAAAGATCTAGGGGCACTAGATTGTCTAACATAAAAGTTTGATTTTCCAAAATTATTTTTCTTTTCAAGCTCTTTGGAAATTAAATCTTTTTCCTCTTGAACATTATGAAGCAAATTTTGTAAGTCAACACATTTTTGTTCAAACTCATTGAGTTTTGCTTCAAGTTCAAGTTTGGTTTTAGAAATCAAGTCATTTTGAATTTTCAAATTTGAAACTAACTTTTTGTTTTTCAAAATGTGATTTTTGAATTCCAAAACCAAATCATCATAGGCATCTTGTAATTCATCAAAAGTATAAGAAGTAGAAGTGAAAGAATTAGAAGTTACCCTTGAATCTTCTTGGAGGGCCATAAGGCAAAGGTTGACTTGTTCATTGTCGGTGGAGTCTTCATCACTCCATGTAGCCACATATGTCTTCTTCTTATGGCTTGAAGTGCTTGCCCTCTTTTTTTCCTTGATTCATATTTGAATATTTTCATTGCTTTCTTCATGAATGTGACACACTTCTTGAAGAGATGAACTATCTCTTTTTCATCTTCTTCCTCGCTTGATTCAACATGGTTCCACTTGGAGGATTTGAGAGCAATGGCATTTGTGTTGATGCCAAGCTCCATGATTTTCTTCTTTTCCATCTTCTTTATCTCTTCCTTCTTCTTCTCCTCTTCTTTTTCTTTCTTCATGATTTCATGTGTAAGAAAAGACCCTATGAGTTCATCAAGCTTTAAAGTCTTGAGATTCTTGACTTCGATGATTGTGGTCTTCTTTGAGTCCCATGACTCGGGAAGAGAATAGAAAAACTTTCAGACAAGCTTATCTTCCGAAATGATTTCTCCATAGCCTTTGAGCTCATTTGTAATGGTGGAGAAACTATCGAACATCTTCGTGATGTCTTCATCTGGTTTCATCTTGAAGTTCTCATACTTGAGGTTGAGAAGACCAATATTGCTCTCATTTACTTCGTTGGTTCCTTCGTATGTGACTTCAAGCTTGTCTCATACCTCCTTGGCACTCTCACAAGAAGACATCTTCTAATAGATGTTGGGGTTAAATGCACAAAAGAGAATGTGAAACGCCTTGCAATTAAGCTTCATCTTCTTGCGATCACCCGTACTCCATACCGCTTTGCTTCGTTGTGGCACGTATGGACCGTCTTCAACAATGTCCCAAAGCTTGTAATCTTTGGCTTTGATGAATTACATCATCTTATTCTTCCAATAGAAGTAGTTAGTCCCGTTGAAGAATGGTGGCTTGTCGATGGATTGCATCATTTGACCGATTTATTGAATTGGTGTATCGAGCTTCCCGGATCACCTCAATAGGTGGTTAAACCTTCTCGTTTGAGCCTCGCTCTGATACCAATTGTTAGGCTTGATAGGCTCGATTTTCTTCAACCGATTTAGCTAGCCAAGTGGTGGAGAAGTTAGATTTTGGGTGATTTTGTGGGAAGCAAAAATTAGACAATAAACGCAAGGATTTATAGTGGTTCGGCCTTCGAACAAGCATATACATCCACTACTTTAGCTCCCACTAAGGATTTCCAAATCAATTCAGTAATTGATTTGTCCCATTTTCTGGGCATAGGAGGAAACTTTTACAAGCCATCTAACCTTTCTAACCCAAAGCTTGATCAAACCTTCTATACAAGAGATAAATAAAAGCAAACTAAATTCCCTCTTGCAAGGTTGATGTTTGCACTCTTTAGCACTCACACAAACCTAAACACTTGAGCAAATTTGACAATTTTGGCTCACAAGTGTTGTCTATACAAAGAATGAACAGTTAAATCCCTAAAACAAATATCTCATCATATAGTTGTTGACAATTTTTGCTCACAAGTGTTGTCAGTACAAAGAATAAACAATTAAAGCCCTAAATCAAATATATCATCATATAATTGTTGACAATTGAAGCATTAGTCTTCCCTTGATGCTTGGAGGTCCCTTTTATACTCCCAATTGAGTTTGTAGCCGTTGAGGACCGTTGGGATTGAATTGGAGCCGTTGGAAACTTTATTTCTGTGACACCCCCAACCCGGGCCGGGAGCCGGGGGCGTTGCCGGAGATCGGAAACATACAAGAATCAGAAAATCGGAAACGAGAAAAACATTCTTAATTAATTACACATTTTAATGCGCACGCGGAAGATGGGCTAACAAAAACTTTTCTTAACTTCTTATGATCATACAAAGACTTAGACATAATTTCTTTTAATCTTGTTACCAAATTTCAAGACAATTTAAAACTTTATTATCCTTATTAAAATTACTATTACAATTAGACCATAATGTCGAATATTTAATTAATCAATTACATGCCATTCGAAAACTTAACTAAATGGTCTAGGTGCTTTTCGAATTATACCAAATTACCAAATAATTAATCGAGTCAATTTTTATGCAACACATAACAGATTTCGATTTCATGGCATTCGATTTCCTTTACTTAGGACCTTACAAAATATCATGATTTATATGCCCCTAAACATGTCAAGCTATCGACTATGGACAACAAAAAGAATCGACACAACCACTAGCTTGAATTACATTTTTATACACAAAAATAATGAGGCTACCTACTTAAATACAAAACATGATTCTAGCCTCCTAACCAAGAATCACGGAGCATATAATTTCAAACACCATTTCAAACTTAAGTTACGACCAAACACAACAAAACGAATCCTTAAACAGACTTCAAAGCCACCATCTAGGAGTCTAAAGATAAGACTTAGATCGTACATATTTCAGAATTGTGAACTTGAGAACTTGATAACTTTGGTCCAACGAACGCTAGCTTTAGGGTCTGAACGATCTTGCTAAGGTTGGGAAGAAGAAAACAACGGAGCGGTAAGTACAAAAAGTACTTAGCGAGGTAATGCTAAAACTAATTCATTCTTGAGCTTTAGCGTGTTCAAGCATTGAGTTTACTTAGCTAGGTTTATTAACAATTCAATTGCACCCAACTAAGCTCATGTAAAATTCATACACATAGCATCATACATACCATATCAACATTCATAGCACATGCTCGAATACATAACATAACACAATAATTTATCACATGCTTCCATATAATTCGAGCAATAACATAATTCAATCCAATTTCAGCATACTCAATCTCATGCTTAGCAATTGAATTAATCAAGATCTCATGCTAATCCATACATAGCATTTTTAACTTATCAAGTCGAAATCACAAATTCATCATAGCATGTCATTCGTATGATCTCAAAATATCATTCAAAAATCAGAATTTTCCCTTGCTTAATTTCGTGTGTTCGAATAGGGTCATTACCCAAATTTCACATAATCGGACTTATAAGCAATTCATATGCTTCATATCATAATCGGAAAGGACCAATGACCACATAGCATAACATTTCATTTCATATCATATCATGCTAAGTCACACAATCATTTATCCACTTCATAAGCTATATTTAACTTAGCAATTTCCATTCAATTCATATAAATCATGTCACATTCATTCACTTCGTTACCTTTAATTTGGTTTTATAGCCCAAGCATTTTATTTAATATCTTTGCCCATGGTTGAATAGTCGTATCAGAAATTCGAGCCATCGGAAGGGTAACACGTAACGCATATAGTTGCCCGCGGCAACATCAAGTATTGCACAAAGCAACATCAAAGGGATGCCCATAGCATCATGTGTCTCAAACAGCAATCAAGAACACACATCTTATCAAGAGTACACAAAGTACTATCAAAGATTGCACAAAGCAATATCAAACGGTGAGCTCAGACTCTAGGCATGTCGTTCTTATCTAAAACGTCCAATCGACCAAGGGCGTAATCTTATTAAGTGATTAGTTCATTATTTCATTTAATATGTACATTTTTCAGAATTTACTTTGCATGCTCATTCGATCATAATATCATGCATGGCAGTAACATCATTCATACATAATCACATGCAATTTTAAGCATAGCATAAACATACCATAGGGCAGTCCACATATTCATTTTATCAAATATGATCAAGAATTCAATTCATGCATATTCATCATACGATCAACCACATGGGCAGTTCACATTTGCACATAATCCAACATAAATCACAAGTTTCAAATCATGCATCCAATTTCCTTAATATCTCCTTCCCTTACTAAACACATTACCGAATATCAATTAGTCAAATTTCATGCATAGAAACATAAATTACAGAAAATAAAGTGGTTCAGACACTAGTCCCAACCCTAAGACAAAATTACACTCACGAAATTACACTCACGAATCCTTAAGCTTGATCTCGAATTGAGACGCCTTTGCTTCTTCCTTTCGAATGATCGATCCTAGCTTCCTCCGAAATTTCTTCGCTATTCCGATCTTAACTCTCAACATTAAACAAATACACACTATATTAGGAAGCAATTCAATCATAATTACTCCTCAATTTCCAGCAAGAACTCATATTTTCAAATCTGACTTCTCATTAAACTAGTTGGAGGACTAGTTAGCGTTTTGGTCATAACTTTTTAATTATTAATCCAAAACTAACTTGTCATACATCATTGGAAAGGTATTAAAATCAATTTTACAGTCATGTGAACCTCATATTTTTATCTTATTCGAATCAATACATTTTATTGTTTAATTACACTCATTTCGGTAAATCTGGATAGCATGCACTGCCCAACTTTAAAAATCCATATCTTTTAATTTACATACTGAAATTGAGTTCCGTTTTCTCTCAATAATTCTAGACATATCAAAGTTTATACAGTATACATTTCATCTTGAAATACCTTATATCCTATTTTTGGTGAATTTCCAAAGTTACTGTTTTTACATTGTACACCACTGGACAGTTTTCTTAACTTATACTTTAGCTTAAAAATACACTTAATCACATACTTGAATCTAAAATTCCTTCATGGTATGACTTATACTATTTTTCCATGACATTTTACAGTCCATGTAAATTTCTAATTTCAACATTTAAGCATTCAATTTACCGATTTCTTCAAATCAGTCCCTAATCTCCATAACTTTCGATTTCATGACCATTTTTGGTTCTAATCAAAATATCATCTTTTTAACTCATTTTTCCAGCAACCAATAATCATTTATAACAAAATATTCATTTCTTCACAACTTTCTCCTAGTGAGAATTTTCAGATTTTAATCCCTAAGAAACTTTCCAAATGTTCAAGATTTTACATTTTCTTTCAAAACAACCCCTTTTTTTACTCTCTTCACATCTTCTCAAGAAGTTTTCACATATTTCAACATTTCATCTTGTTATTTCATTCAAGATTCATATAGTTTCATGTCCTTACAAGTTTTAGGTTTGCATGCATGGTTTTTAACTCAACCGAAAACTACAAGGAGTAGGAAACTTACTTTTTTTTAACTTCTTGACAACACTAGCTAACTTCTTCAATTTCCTAGCTTAATCCTTCACCATGCAACCGAAAATCTCACCATTTTTAGCTCTCAAAATGTCTGACTTTTGAGCTTCTCTTCTCCCCCCCCATATTTTTCTTTTCTTCACGACAAAGGAGAGCAAAATGATGAATGAAGACAAGCTTCCATCATCTAAGTGATTTGATAGCTCTCTAAATTACCCATGAGCCCTTTTGTCTAACTTCTCTATTCTTAATTTACTATGGGCAGCCCCAAGGATATTTTATCCTTAACATGCAATTTTTACTATTTATAAACCTTTTAATTTGATCATCAATTTACCTTGTTACATGCTTTATTGAATTTTATCAATTTCATCCGATTTTCAAGGAGTGTAATGTTATTTAATTTCTTTTTGTATTCTTTTAATTCCACACTTTAGATCTTGATATCACTAACTCAATTCCACTAATTTACCAATCGGCTAAACTACTTAATTCAAATCTAATTTTCTTTCTAATCCGAATTGGTGCACTAATTGCCCAATTAAGAACCTTAGGGACCAAATTGCATAATTCTCAAATTTGCAACTCAATTGCTTCTAAGAATAAATAAAATAATTAAATTCTACGGCTTTAAATTCTAGGACGGAAATGTGGGTGTTACAATTCCCTCCTCCTTAAAGAAAGAATTCGTCCTCGAATTCTTACCTGAACTGAATAAATGAGGATATTGCTTCCGCATCGTATCCTCGGGTTCCCACGTTGCTTCTGTAACGTTATGATTCTTCCAGAGAATTTTAACAAGAAGGACGCTCTTGTTACGAAGCCTTTTAATTTCTCGATCGAGAATCCGAACAGGTTCCTCTTCATAGGAGAGGTCAGGATTAAGTTCAACTTCTTCTAGTTCAAGAATGTGAGACGGATCAGATCGATAACGCCTTAACATAGAAACATGAAGGACATTATGAATCTTATCGAATTTAGGAGGTAGTTCAAGGCGATAAGCTACAAGACCAATTCTCTCAATTACTTCGAACGGTCCAATGAAACGCGGACTAAGCTTTCCTTTCTTGCCGAAACGAAAAACTTTCTTCCACGGAGAAACTTTGAGAAATACTTTATCTCCGATCTCATATTGGATGTCCCTACGCTTCAGATCAACGTATGACTTCTGCCTATCAAAAGCTTGTTTCAATCGGGAATGAATAATTTGAACTTGTTCTTCAGTTTCCTGAAGCAGTTGAGGTCCTAACACTTTATTTTCTCCGAGTTTAGACCAACACAAAGGAGTTCGGCATTTTCTTCCATACAGTGCTTCAAAAGGAGCCATCTGAATAGAAGACTGATAGCTATTATTATAAGCGAACTCGATTAACGGTAGTGATTTCTCCCAGTTCTTACCGAAATCGATAATACAAGCTCTAAGCATATCTTCAAGAATTTGAATTACTCGTTCAGATTGTCCATCACTTTGAGGATGAAAAGCTGTGCTAACATTCAGCTTAGTTCCAAGAGCCTTATGTAGAGCTTTCTAGAATCGAGCTGTAAATCGAGGGTCTCGATCTGAAACAATAGAAACTGGAATTCCGTGCAAACGGATAACTTCTCGAACATACAGTTCTGCTAAGGTCTCAAGACTATAATTCATCCGTACCGGAATGAAATGTGCTGATTTAGTGAAACGATCAACGATCACCCAGACAACATCACACTTTCTAGGAGAGTCAGGAAGACCAGTTACAAAATCCATCGTAATCCGTTCCCATTTCCATTGCGAAAATTCAAGAGGTTGAAGTAATCCAGTAGGAGCACGATGTTCAGCTTTAACTCGCTGACAATTCAGACATCTCGACACAAAGTCATTGATAGCCGATTTCATTCCAGACCACCAATACAAGGGCTTGAGATCCTTGTACATCTTAACAGATCTAGGGTGGATTGCAAAAGAACTTTGATGTACTTCTTGCAGAATTTCAGCTTGTAATTCCTTGTTATTAGGAACACAAATCCGATCTTTGAAATATAGAAGACCATTTGACTTGACAGAAAAGTCAGGATTAGATTCGAGCTTAGACAAGATTCTCTGAAGTTCTGGGTCAACTTGCTGGAGTTCTTTGATTCTAGAGATCAGGACAGATTGAACTTGGAGTTCGTTCAGATAATTCCGAGCTTTACATAGTCGAAAATGAGCATTGATGGCCAAAGAAGCGAAGTTCAGTTTTCGACTCAGAGCATCGGCAACCACGTTAGCCTTTCCAGGATGGTAGTCGATGGTCAGATCATAATCTTTGAGTAATTCCAACCACCTTCTTTGTCTAAGATTCAGATATTTCTGAGTAAGCAAGTACTTCAGACTTTTGTGATCGGTGAATAGCTTACACTTCTCATCGTACAAATAATGCCGCCAAATTTTCAGTGCAAAAACAATGGCTGCTAATTCAAGATCATGAGTTGGATAGTTTAGCTCGTGAGGCTTAAGTTGTCGAGAAGCGTATGCAGTCACATTACCTTCCTGCATCAAAACACATCCAAGGCCGGAATGTGACGCGTCGCTGTAAACAACGAATTCATTTCCAGACTCAGGCTGAATAAGAACAGGAGCACAAGTCAAGGCTTGTTTAAGCTGATCAAAACTTCTTTGTTGTCCTTCGGACCACTTAAACGGTTCACTCTTTCTGAGCAATTTGGTTAGCGGTGCAGTAATTACCGAAAATCCTTTCACAAATCTCCGGTAATACCCAGCTAAACCAAGGAAACTTCGGACCTCGCTTACATTGCTCGGAGGTCGCCATTCAAGAATTGACTGAATTTTCTTAGAGTCAACTTTGATTCCTTCGGCTGAAATAACATGTCCGAGGAAAGACACTTCTGAAAGCCAGAATTCGCATTTAATGAACTTAGAAAATAGATGATTTTCTCGGAGTGTCTGGAGTACAATCCGAAGATGTTGAGCATGTTCTTCTCTGTTACGGGAATAGACCAGAATATCGTCGATGAATACGACAACAAACTTGTCAAGATGAGGCTTGAATACTCGGTTCATCAGATCCATGAATACAGCATGGGCATTCGTTAACCCGAATGGCATCACCAGAAGTTCGTAATGACCATAACGAGTTCTGAAAGCAGTTTTGGGTATATCTTCATCTTTCACCCTCATTTGATAATATCCAGATCGAAGGTCAATTTTAGAGAATACACCAGCATCTTTCAGCTGATCAAACAGATCTTTAATTCGGGGCAATGGATACGTGTTCTTGATAGTGACTCTGTTCAATTGCCGGTAATCAATGCAAAGTCGCATCGTTCCGTCTTTCTTTTTAACAAAGAGAACAGGAGCACCCCAGGGAGAAGTGCTGGGTCGAATGAAACCCTTATCTTCTAATTCCTGAATTTGCTTCTTTAATTCTTGCAATTCAATTGGTGCCATACGATAGGGTGTAATGGACACCAGATTAGTTCCAGGCTGAACTTCAATTTTGAACTCAACTTATCGAATTGGAGGAAGTCCAAGGAGTTCCTCAGGAAAAACATCAACACATTCAAATACAACAGGCATTTCTGCTAAGCCAAAATCTATTTCATCTTGCAAAGCCATAGCAGCAAAAAGAGATGTTGGTTTCTTATCAATTAACAGAATCGACTCCTTTCCTAATCCCCTCAAGTACAGTCTTTTATTCTGACAATAATTCCAAGCTTCATGTCTACCCAATCAGTCTAGGCCTAATACTAGGTCAAACTCACATTTAGGTAGAACATACAGATCACAGGGAAAAGGTACATTTCGAATAGACACAAGGCTATTCTTACAGATCAGGTTGATTGGTAAGTCACCTCCTATAGGGTTTGAAACAATTAATCCAGTTTTAACAAATTCGGGCTTTAGCTGTAACTTGTCGATCATGTGAGAACACACAAAAGAATGAGTTGATCCCGAATCAATTAAAGCGTAAACAAGAGCAAGGTTTAGTTCAACCGTACCCGCAATAACATCCAGAGACTCTTCCTCATCTTTGACATGGATATGATAGACTCGAGCTGGAGCTCGTGATTCCTGATGTGTGGTGGCTTTCGACTGATTGCTTCTGCCTCTGCCCTGATTCCCAGACTGAGCTTGTCTAATATTCTTGTTTCGATTGGATTGCACATGACTCGGATTAGCAGAGTTCTGAGCAGGAGCTTGATCTCTCATCACTAGACAGTCTCTGATATAGTGGTCACTTCCGCCACAAGCAAAACATAAGTTAGCCTGCTTTCGGCACTGACCAGAATGTGGTTTCTGGCAATACTGACAAACGGCAACCTTTTCTGAATTCCCAGGGCTATTGACAGATATAACCAGGATAGAAAGTCTACTCACAGAATGAGGCTTCAGTGTGAAGTTACTACGAGGTGCTGGATTATACGAAGAAGTACCTTCCTTATGGCTTCTAGTCTTCTTTGATTTCCAGTAAGACTTGTCATCACTCTAACGCTTCTTATCATGACGGTATCCGCTTTTCCTCTTTTTTGCGGTCCGAAACTTGGATTCTGTAGCAATAGCTCGATTTACGAGAGTTTGAAAGTCTGTGATATCCAGAGCGGTAAACATCGGACTCAGCTCATCATTCAGACCGTCAATGAACATACGGCACTTTTCTTTCTCTGACTTGATGTACTTGGAACCATACTTGCAGTACTTATAGAAATCAGCCACGTACTGCTCTATTGGTCGACCCGCTTGCTTCAGATGCAAGAAACGCTTTCTTCGATCGGCCAAGTACTGTTCACTAATGTATTTCTTCTTGAATTCGTCTACAAAGAATTTCCAGTTCACAGATTCAACTGGAGCAGTTAGTGTTGTAGTTTCCCACCAATTCAAGGCTTCATCAGCAAGTAAGGCAACAACGCATTCGAGCTTATGCTCATCGGAGCACTGAAGTTGCTTAGTCAATATCTGAGTAGTTCTTTCTAACCAATACTCAGCTTCTTCAGGCTTCTCTTCAATAGAGCCTGCAAAAGTATAGGCTCGGTGCTGAGCAAGCTTTTCAATAGGAGCTCTGCTAGGGGAAGCAGCTACCGGAGCAGGTTGTTCATGTCTCAAGTTCGTCAAAAGCTGATGGAACATTTCTTTCATGCTCAGAAGACAATCTCTTTGAACATTCTGAACAGTCGGATTGTCAGTGTTTGTCCGAGGTCGAACAGGAGATTGTTGTCGAGTGTTATCTGGTACAGGAGGGTTCTCCTTATCCGGAGGGTTTTCTTTCATACGGACACTATCCCCTTCACTTGAGGATTCTCGAGGACTTTCATCGTCTCGAGCTAAATGTGTCTCTTTCATTCTAATTCAGATCAAACAGAATTCAAGTTAGGATCAAGTCACAAGTAACAATATGTATGATCCCTAGGTGGCTTGACTCAACTAATGATGCACACAGAACACATTCAAGGTCTATAGGACCTGTTACCTAAAACGGTCTGATACCAAAACAAATGTGACACCCCCAACCCGAGCCGGGAGCCGGGGGCATTGCCGGAGATCGGAAACAGACAAGAATCAAAAAATCGGAAACGAGAAAACCATTCTTAATTAATTACACATTTTAATGCGCACGCGGAAGATGGGCTAACAAAAACTTTTCTTAACTTCTTATGATCATACAAAGACTTAGACATAATTTCTTTTAATCTTGTTACCAAATTTCAAGACAATTTAAAACTTTATTATCCTTATTAAAATTACTATTACAATTAGACCATAATGTCGAATACTTAATTAATCAATTACATGCCATTCGAAAACTTAACTAAATGGTCTAGGTGCTTTTCGAATTAAACCAAATTACCAAATAATTAATCGAGTCAATTTTCATGCAACACATAACAGATTTCGATTTCATGGCATTCGATTTCCTTTACTTAGGACCTTACAAAATATCATGATTTATATGCCCCTAAACATGTCAAGCTATCGACTATGGACAACAAAAAGAATCGACACAACCACTAGCTTGACTTACATTTTTATACACAAAAATAATAAGGCTACCTACTTAAATACAAAACATGATTCTAGCCTCCTAACCAAGCATCATGGAGCATATAATTTCAAACACCGTTTCAAACTTAAGTTACGACCAAACACAACAAAACGAATCCTTAAACAGACTTCAAAGCCACCATCTAGGAGTCTAAAGATAAGACTTAGATCGTACATATTTCAGAACTGTGAACTTGATAACTTTGGTCCAACGAACGCTAGCTTTAGGGTCTGAACGATCCTGCTAAGGTTGGGAAGAAGAAAACAACGGAGCAGTAAGTACAAAAAGTACTTAGCGAGGTAATGCTAAAACTAATTCATTCTTGAGCTTTAGCGTGTTCAAGCATTGAGTTTACTTAGCTAGGTTTATTAAAATTCAATTGCACCCAACTAAGCTCATGTAAAATTCATACGCATAGCATCATACATATCATATCAAAATTCATAGCACATGCTCGAATACATAACATAACACAATAATTTATCACATGCTTGCATATAATTCGAGCAATAACATAATTCAATCCAATTTCAGCATACTCAATCTCATGCTTAGCAATTGAATTAATCAAGATCTCATGCTAATCCATACATAGCATTTTTAACTTATCAAGTCGAAATCACAAATTCATCATAGCATGTCATTCGAATGATCTCAAAATATCATTCAAAAATCAGAATTTTCCCTTGCTTAATTTCGTGTATTTGAATAGGGTCATTACCCAAATTTCACATAATCGGACTTATAAGCAATTCATATACTTCATATCATAATCGGAAAGGACGAATGTCCACATAGCATAACATTTCATTTCATATCATATCATATCATATCATATCATATCATATCATATCATATCATGCTAAGTCACACAATCATTTATCCACTTCATAAGCTATATTTAACTTAGCAATTTCCATTCAATTCATATAAATCATGTCACATTCATTCACTTCGTTACCTTTAATTTGGTTTCATAGCCCAAGCATTTTATTTAATATCTTTGCCCATGGTTGAATAGTCGTATCAGAAATTCGAGCCATCGGAAGGGTAACATGTAACGCATATAGTTGCCCGCGGCAACATCAAGTATTGCACAAAGCAACATCAAAGGGATGCCCATAGCATCACGTGTCTCAAACAGCAATCAAGAACACACATCTTATCAAGAGTACACAAAGTACTATCAAAGATTGCACAAAGCAATATCAAACGGTGAGCTCAGACTCTAGGCATGTCGTTCTTATCTAAAACGTCCAATCGACCAAGGGCGTAATCTTGTTAAGTGATTAGTTCATTATTTCATTTAATACGTACATTTTTTAGAATTTACTTTGCATGCTCATTCGATCATAATATCATGCATGGCAGCAACATCATTCATACATAATCACATGCAATTTTAAGCATAGCATAAACATACCATAGGGCAGTCCACATATTCATTTTATCAAATATGATCAAGAATTCAATTCATGCATATTCATCATACGATCAGCCACATGGGCAGTCCACATTTGCGCATACTCAACAATTATCAAAATCAAAATCGAACATATAATTCATGGCAATTAACATAATATAAAACAGCCTACATATTGCACATAATCCAACATAAATCACAAGTTTCTAATAATGCATTCAATTTCCTTTATATCTCCTTCCTTTACTAAACACATTACCGAATATCAATTAGTCCAATTTCATGCATAGAAACATAAATTACAGAAAATAAAGTGGTTCGGACACTAGTCCCAACCCTAAGACAAAATTACACTCACGAAATTACACTCACGAATCCTTAAGCTTGATCTCGAATTGAGACGCCTTTGCTTCTTCCTTTCGAATGATCGATCCTAGCTTCCTCCGAAATTTCTTCGCTATTCCGATCTTAACTCTCAACATTAAACAAATACACACTATATTAGGAAGCAATTCAATCATAATTACTCCTCAATTTCCAGCAAGAACTCATATTTTCAAATCTGACTTCTCATTAAACTAGTTGGAGGACTAGTTAGCGTTTTGATCATAACTTTTTAATTACTATTCCAAAATTAACTTGTCATACATCGTTGGAAAGGTATTAAACTCAATTTTACATTCATGTGAACCTCATATTTTTATCTTATTCGAATCAATACATTTTATTGTTTAATTACACTCATTTCGGTAAATCTGGACAGCATGCACTGCCCAACTTTAAAAATTCATATCTTTTAATTTACATACTGAAATTGAGTTCTGTTTTCTCTCAGTGATTCTAGACATATCATAGCTTATACAGTATAAATTTCAGCTTGAAATACCTTATATCCTATTTTTGGTGAATTTCCAAAGTTACTGTTTTTACATTATACACCACTAGACAGTTTTCTTAACTTATACTTTAGCTTAAAAATACACTTAATCACATACTTGAATCTAAAATTACTTCATGGTATGACTTATACTATTTTTCCATGACATTTTACAGTCCATATAAACTTCCAATTTCAACATTGAGCATTCAATTTACCGATTTCTCCAAATCAGTCCCTAATCTCCATAACTTTCGATTTCATGACCATTTTTGGTTCTAATCAAAATATCATCTTTTTAACTTATTTTTCCAGCAACCAATAATCATTTATAACAAAATATTCATTTCTTCACAACTTTCTCCTAGTGAGAATTTTCAGATTTTAATCCCTAAGAAACTTTCCAAATGTTCAAGATTTTACATTTTCTTTCAAAACAGCCCCCTTTTTTACTCTCTTCACATCTTCTCAAGAAGTTTTCACATATTTCAACATTTCATCTTGTTATTTCATTCAAGATTCATATAGTTTCATGTCCTTACAAGTTTTAGGTTTGCATGCATGGTTTCTAACTCAACCGAAAACTACAAGGAGTAGGAAACTTACTTTTTTTTTTAACTTCTTGACAACACTAGCTAACTTCTTCAATTTCCTAGCTTAATCCTTCACCATGCAACCAAAAATCTCACCATTTTTAGCTCTCAAAATGGCTGACTTTTGAGCTTCTCTTCTCCCCCCTCCCTATATTTTTCTTTTCTTCACGGCAAAGGAGAGCAAAATGATGAAGGAAGACAAGCTTCCATCATCTAAGTGATTTGATAGCTCTCTAAATTACCCATGAGCCCTTTTGTCTAACTCCTCTATTCTTAATTTACTAAGGGCAGCCCCAAGGATATTTTATCCTTAACATGCAATTTTTACTATTTATAAACCTTTTAATTTGATCATCAATTTACCTTGTTACATGCTTTATTGAATTTTATCAATTTCATCCGATTTTCAAGGAGTGTAATGTTATTTAATTTCTTTTTGTATTCTTTTAATTCCACACTTTAGATCTTGATATCACTAACTCAATTCCACTAATTTACCAATCGGCTAAACTACTTAATTCAAATCTAATTTTCTTTCTAATCCGAATTGGTGCACTAATTGCCTAATTAAGAACCTTAGGGACCAAATTGCATAATTCTCAAATTTGCAACTCAATTGCTTCTAAGAATAAATAAAATAATTAAATTCTACAGCTTTAAATTCTAGGACGGAAATGTGGGTGTTACAATTTCTCGCCATAAATGCAGTTCTGGTGATGTCCGTTTCGATACAAGGGTAGTTGTATCAAAACACCCTTCTTCAAAACTAGCCGTTGGAGTCTGATGCAGTATGCCGTATCAAAATACATTGGGTCGTATCGGAACACCCGTATCGAAACGTCTAGTGCCGTATCGAAACAACCTCCAATTCAAATAGTCGTTGGGGGGTTTTAGTCGTTGGGATCTTTGTCGCGTAGGTGTATCGAAACATGAAGGCTTGTTTCGAAACGACCTTTGATGTTTCGATACGGCTAAGGACTGTATCGAAGCACATTTTGATAGTTTCAAAACGTATCGATACAGATATGCTTGTATATAACGGGTACATTAAAACCACAAGTTTGGCTACTTAAAATCGTTTCAAAACACTTCAAAACTTTTTTAAACATCCTCAAACTTATTTTCAAGTTGTTTTGACTTAAAGCATATTTTAAATTCTTTTCAATTTAGTCTAAAACATTTTTTAATTTATTATATCAAAACCTATATTTTTACAATGGTATTAACTAGAATTTTAATATATAACTAATATTATATTTTAATTTTTTTTGGTTGCTCACCCGGTTTCCCATGGCTTTGCCCTGACTAATCTGGGCCGACCTTACGCCGCACACATGGCTTTGGTGGGTGAGTCTCTCAGCGGGGATTTTCTGCATACACAAGGCTTCGAACTCGAGACCTATTTAAACGATATCAAGTTGTTTACCACTTGGACCAACCCCGTTTTTTAAATTCAATCTTATCAACTCGTAATATTTAAAACTCGATATTAAGTTCAAAGAAAATAAATAAAAATTAGAAATAAAATCTTTATAAAAGAAATTATTTTTAATTAATTGTTATTTGAATTACTAATTTAAATAAAAAATATTAAAATATTGATTAATTTTAAAATCGGTCGAATTATAATATTTATTTATGATAAAACATAAACTTCATATTATTTTAGGGTAAACTACACCAGATGCCACTAAACTATAACCTTTGACTCGAAAATGCTACCGAACTTCAAAAACCTTCAAATATAACACTAAACTTTAATTTTTGACTCAAAAATGTCACTTCGTCGTTAACTTTTAACGACCCCGTTAAGTCAAAGTGACGTCGTTTTGAGGCCTAATTTAGGCTAAAACGACGTCTTTTTACTGGAGAAAAAATATTAAAATATTGAAACGTCGTTAACTTTAGTGTTTGATGTTTGGGCTTTGTAGTTTAGAATTTAAGTTTTAGGGTGTAGGGTTTATGATTATTATTATTAATAATAATATAAATATATTATTTTTATGAATATTTTAGGTTCTTTTAAAAATAATATATTTATAATTATATATTAATATAATATATAAAAATATATTAATAATAATAATATATTTATATTAATATAATATATAAAAATATAATAATAATAATATATTTTTATTTATGTATACTGATACATAAATATGAAATAATATATTTTATACTTTTATATATTAATATTATTTATAATATTATTTATTTTATAAAATAATTTTAATTAATTTTAAGTAGTTTGAGATAGATAATATTGGTGGTAAAATATTTTATAATTTTATGTTGGTTCAGTGGTTAAGGCTTAGTCCTTGTGTTTGACAGTCCTAGGTTCAAAGTTCAAACCCCCTCCAAATGCATGTTTTAAATATTTTTCCTCAAGCAAAATGACGTCGTTTTGATTAGAGTTAACACCGGAGTAGCATTTTCGCATCAAAAACTAAAGTTTAATGTTAGATTTAAAAAAATTTAAAGTTCGATAACATTTTTGAGTCAATGGTCATAGTTCAATGACATTTGGTATAGTTTACCCTTGTTTTCTAATATACAGATGCATTCTAGGATCTTATGCATGATGTATGAATGGATTTTAGATGTTTGGGTAATTGCATGTTTTTTTTATTATCAAAAAACATTATTGCATGTTTTTATTAGACAAATGCATTCTTGGATCTTATGCCGAAAGGAAAGGCAGAGCTACCAGCTTCCACCGCTTTCAAGTTTCAACACCCACTTGCCTAGTGCTGCACTTGACTTGTGCCCCTAAATATTTTCGTGTTTTATATTCCTAAATTAGGGAGGGATCTATGGTCCCTTGGGAGTCCTCCAACTTTTTTTACTAACAAATATAATAAGGTTTTTATTTATTTATTTAGACTTTTTAATTTTTAATTTATTTGAATTTTATCCTTTTTATTTTTATGAATAATTATACATTGATCCTCTTATCTTGATTCATGGTTCAATTACTGTTTGTAATGAAGTGTCAACCGACCTTCCATGTCAATGCCAATGTTATAAATACTAGGGTGAGCATTTGATCGAATCAAGTGGAATGAAATTTTTTGAGTTAGTCGAGTTCATATCTTATTTTATAATCAAGTCGAAAAAATATTTCTTCATATTTTTTCGTATGCAATTAATATATATCAGATAGAATTGAAGGAATCGACTTAAACATGAAAGTCAATCCACTAATTACTAAATTTTTTTGAATAGTCTAAAGGTGATTAGAAGGTAGTATTTGTTCATAGATATTCTTAACCCTATGACAATGCACGCATACCTTGTAGACATTGTGATTGAACTCGAGTTTCCTAGGATGAACATCACCCGTTTTTTCATTGGACCACTTGTTATGTTCACTAGTTACTAAAATTTTGAGTTATTCAAATTTTCATTTTATAACTTAAACATTATTTAAATTTTTTTCGTGTCGAGCTAATACGATTTAAGTAAAAAATTTAATCTTTTCAAATCGAATCGAATCGATTTTTTTACTCCTAATCAAAACCATGAAATCCAAATTCAAGTGATGAGATACTCAAAATCCCTGCTATGTTACCTGGGGAATGGGAATTGCCTAGTTATATCCGCCATTTATCCACATAGGTATCTTTTAGATTTTTCTAGATTTAATTGTATCACATGTCTTTAAAATATTAAATTGGTTCTAAAGTTTATGAATGTTTTAATTTTATCTTCAAATTATAACTCTCTTTTTAAATTGATCACCATAATTTTGGACGTTTTAATTTTAGCCTTAAATTACAACTCATTTTAAATTGACCCTATAAATTTTAAATGTTTTAATTTTATCCCCAAATTATCAATATATACTAATCAGTGTATCATGTTACAATAACATTGTTATAAAAAATTATTAGTTGTTATGTAAACACTGATGTGTATTATGTAATAATATGATCTGACATAAACGATAGTTTGAGAATGAAATTGTGATATTCAAAAGTTCACGGACCAATTTAAAATAAGTGTCATAATTTAAGATGAAAATAAAACATTCAAAAGTTTAAAACTAACTTAAAATGAAATATATAATTTTAAGATAAAATTAAAATATTTTAAAATTTATTTTTTAATTTAAAAACGTGTGATACAATTAATTGGGTTTTTTTAGTAACTATTGAATATCATACAAGCAGAAACATGTCTCACTTTCATTTATGAATAAATAGCAAAAACAAATTGTGTAATAGAACAAAGTTTTTTTCTTTAAATTGAATTCGCTAATTTTATTAAATGATGATATATTTGAAATTACAATGAAAGTTTACAACTTAGTAAATAAGACACTTAATTCAGGTATAATCACAGTAAACAAAACTAGCGTCTCAAGATCAAAGAGGACCATACAAGAAAAAGGTCAAAATCTAATCCAAAGACTCGAAACAAAAGATGGATAAAAACACCGCCAATGATTGACGATGAAAGGTAAAATCATCAACAAACAACATAAAAATTGATATTAAAATGAGGTACGTTGACAACAATGTCATTACCACAATTTAATCGCGAATAAGGAACAGTGAATGTAATCGTGTATCCAAATCCAGTTCGAAAGCCCGAGACAAGGAGATCAACAACATAATGAAAAGAGCACCATCTTGATCAGTCGTGGCGTCGTCAGATCCAACCCTAATAGAAAATCAAAATAAAAAAAAAAGAAAAAAGCGTGCTAAAAGGCAGAGTAAAACGTACCAAAAGGTAGAATAAATCGTGCCGCAAGAGCAGGATAACTTATTGAAAATTAAAAACAAAACAAATGAAACGATCGACCCCGGCAGTCGCCGACCAGTATTAAAATCGGTGCCGCCAGGGTTTAAAGGAAAAGAAGAGAAAAAGTGTACGGCGCTTCTATAATTGAGAGAAAAAGTTTAGGTTTAAATAATAGAACAAAGTTAAAGTTTGAATCTTGGCCTTATAAATAAAAAAATTATGTTATAAGGGTTACTTCTATAATGAACCTCTAAATAACTTGATTTACATTAGTAGACCAATAAATCGAATACAAGCTATATATATCAGCCAAAAGAACATAAAGAATCAGCCCCACGGGACCAAATATCTGCTTTGGCTCCATCATAGCCCTTTCTGTTTATAAAAAGGATCCTTGCTTTGTTTGCCCTTTAGCTAAACAACAGCGTTTGCCTTTTTCTATTTCTGTTTCAAAATCAAAGCTTCCATTTGAGTTACTTTATTGTGATGTCTGGGGTCCCTTCAAAACTGCTTCTTTAAATAATCACAGATATTTTCTTACATTAGTTGATGATTTCTCAAGAGTTACATGGACTTACTTGCTGCAGAAGAAATCTGATGTTTTGTCTACAATTCCTCAATTCATTGCTATGATAAAGAAACAGTTTGGTTATGATATTAAGGTGTTTCGATCCGATAATGCACATGAATTAAAATTTACTGATTTGTTTGCAAAACTTGGTATTGTTCATCATTTTTCATGTGTTGAAATCCCTCAACAAAACTCCGTTGTTGAGCGCAAGCATCAGCATCTGCTTGCTGTTGCTCGAGCTTTGATGTTTCAATCCAAAGTTCCCATTCATTTTGGGGAGAGTGTGTTCTTACTGCCACTTATCTCATAAATAGACTACCTTCTCCTAGTCTTCAAAACAAATCTCCCTATGAGCTGTTCTTTTCTAAACCTCCAGATTATAATCATATTAAGACTTTTTGTTGTTTATGTTTTGTTTCCACTTTAAAAGCTCACAGGTCCAAGTTTGAAGAAAGGGCATTACCTGGTGTTTTTATAGGTTATGCTTCAGAAGTCAAGGGTTACAGAGTTTATGTCTTGAAGACACATTCAGTTGTGATTTCTCGAGATGTGGTTTTTCATGAAGCTTTCTTCCCTTTCCACACTGTTTCTTCTTCGATTTCATCTATTGATCCTTTTTCTAACATCACTTTACCTTTTTCTATTCCTCATCCTGAGCATATTATTGACAATAATTTTGAACATGTTCAGCATGATAATGTTTCTATTGAAAATGAAAATTTGCATTCTGCTCATGAACAAAATAATATGTCTGTTCAAGAGAATGTTCATGATAATGCTGAACATATTGAGGATAATGCTTCGAATGACTTGCATGAACAAGATAGTATGCATGAACAAGATAGTATGCAGTCGGATCATGTTAGCATGAATGAAGATAATCATGTGCTTGAGAATGATCATATGTTTTGTCATGATTCTGTGCCTAACATGAATGAAGACAATATCGTGCATGAACATGTTGCTGAAAACACAATTGAACCTGTGCAAGATGTTATACATGAACATCATACTGAAAATTTGCATGAATCTTTGCAAGCTCCTGCTCCTATCAGAAGATCGAATAAGATTATTCAAAAACCATTTTATTTACAGAATTATCATTGTAATAATGCTATTTCATGTGCCTATCCCATTGAAGATCATATTTCTCCTTCCCTCCTTTCTCCTGATTACATTGCTTTTATTTCAAACATTTCCTCCTCTCATGAACCATCCTTTTATCACCCGGCTGTAAAGTTTCCTGAGTGGAGAACAGCCATGGATGAAGAGTTGCATGCTATGGAAAGTTTGCGTACCTGGTCGGTTGTACCTCTTCATGAAGGAAAAACTCCAATCGAGTGCAAATGGGTCTTCAGAATTAAACATAATTCAGATGGCTCAATCGATAGATATAAAGCTCGCCTCGTTGCAAAGGGATTTACACAGATCAAGGTGTGGATTACACTGACACTTTCTCTCCTGTTGCGAAATTAATATCATTCAAAGTATTGCTTTCCTTGGCTGCTAAGCATAATTGGACTCTTATTCAACTCGATGTAAACAATACCTTCCTCAACGGCTCTCTCGATGAAGAGGTTTACATGAAGCTTCCTCTTGGCTATGGATCTTATGGAAAAGATTCCAACATGATTTGCAAATTACACAAGTCCATATATGGATTGAAACAGGCCTCTCGACAGTGGTTCAATGCCTTTTCAGCAGTAGTCTTACGTTTTGGTTTTGTCCAATCTCCATCCGATCACTCTTTGTTTGTGAAAGGCAGTGGGGATTCTTTGATATGCTTACTTGTTTATGTCGATGACATCATCATTGGTGGCAAAGATCCTGTTCTTGTGGCTCAAGCACAACAGCATCTTCAGCAACATTTTAAACTCAAAGAATTTGGACCTCTAAGGTACTTTCTTGGCTTTGAGATAGCTCGAAATGATAAAGGCATTTCTTTGTCCCAACGGCACTATGCCTTACAACTCTTACAAGATACAGGCACCATGGCCAAAAAGCCAGTCTCCTTACCTATTACCTGTCCTCATAAGCTTAGCAAAACTGATGGAGAATTGCTCGATGATCCCCAGCAATGAAGGCTTGTAGGCAGGCTACTTTACCTTACTCATACTCGACCCGACATTACCTATACGGTCCATTTACTTAGCCAATTTGTTTCTTCTCCTCGCAAACCTCATCTGTTAGCTGCACATCATTTACTGTCATACATCAAACAAGCTCCAGGTCTCGGATTGTTCTTTTCTTCTAACTCAAATTTGCAGCTCAGTGCCTTTGTTGACTCAGATTATTCTTCTTGTCCTGATACGAGACGATCTACAACTGGTTACTGTGCCTTTCTTGGTGACACTCTTATTTCTTGGAAATCAAAAAAGCAACATACTGTAAGCAGATCTTCATGTGAAGCTGAATACAGGGCAATGGCTGCTGCTACGTGTGAACTAGTGCGGCTTACAGCTCTCTTGAATTCTTTTCAAATATCAATCCTGCATGCTGCTCTTTACTGTGACAATCAATCGGCTATATTTCTTGCTGCAAACCAAGTGTTTCATGAACGCACGAAACACATCGAAGTAGATTGCCATTACATTCGCGAGAAGATCAACGATGGTTTTCTAAAATTGTTTCATGTGAAGTCTTCAAATCAGCTTGCTGATATACTTACCAAAGCAATTCATTTACCAGCCTTCATCTCAATTATTTCCAAGATGCGATTATTGAACATTCATCCGGCTGCATCTTGAGGAGAGGATATTAGAATATACATAAGTACTTCACGTGTTGTTCACGTGTTCATTTCCAATCTGTTATGTTAGTTATTAGGGTTTACTACTTTATATATATTAATTCTTCTTTTCCTTTGTAATTCATTCGAATATATCAGAATAAAGTTTTACTTCATTCTTGTTCTTGGATTACCAATCTTATACTTAACGAGCCACATACCTATGCAGGGGTTCCAGAACTTGTGTGGAGTAACCCATTTTGATGGTTCGACTCCGCAAGTGCACTCAAACAAAAATCGGAAACTTTAAGATCACCATTTTCATCAAGCAGCAAGTTTTCAGGCTTCGAATCGCGGTGATATACACCTCGGCCATGGCAGAAATCAACTGCACTGATCGGTTGTTGGAAATAATTCCTTGCAATGTCTTCTCTCAACTTTAGCACAGTTCCCTGGCCACAACAATCTTCCAAGTTCATACTTTTTCATCAACACTTTCCCCTTACTTTCCATTCCAAAACAATCCTATCACCCTCCAATTTACTATTATCTCCTGCAGCAACTATACGAGAGAATTGAACGTTTCGACGCATTAACACGATGCAGATTTTAGTTTCGGTTCGTGTTAGATTCTTAGAGAACCATGCAAAAAGAAGATGAGAACGAGAGAAAGAGAGACGGTACCCTCCATTATTTTATTGATCACAACCGTAATATCTCCAAATAGAGACCGGTTCATTTTATACAAGAAAGACTGAACAGTTGGCTAAGCAACGGACTAACAACCTAACCGTTTCTTTACCAACCTCAAGTCCCAATCCTATGTGACGCATTACATATAACCCAACTGCAGTCACCTAACTAGGATAACATCATAATCTCTAATATTCCCCTTGCAACTGCAGATCTGAAAACTTACCCAAAACAAGACGATCCTGCAAAAAGAAAACAAACAAGAAAAAAAACAACAACCTGAGATTATAATTTGCTTCCTGTAGTTGAAATCCCCAAAGACGACTATAGTTGTGAGCACTCCATGGGAACCACTGACAACTTGTGACGATGTCGATGAAAAGAAGGAGCCGAAAGTGGCTTAGTGAGAACGTCAGCTACTTGTTCATAAGCAGGAATCTCATTCACACATAGCTTACCGGCAGCAACTTGTTCACGGACAAAAAATAAATCTAACTCGACATGCTTGAACTTCGAGTGCATTACTGGGTTGGCAGAAACAGCAACAGCACTGGTGTTATCACACCACAAAACAGGTGTCCCTTCAGGTTTAACACACAATTCACGTAAAAGAGATTGAAGCCATATGATTTCTGCAGAAGCACATGCAACGCTACGATACTCTGCCTCTGCGGTGGAACGAGAAACAACCTGTTGTTTACGAGATACCCAAGACACAGGATTTCCACAAAAATAAATACAGTAACCTGTGGTTGATCTCCTGTCATCGGAGTCACTACCCCAATTTGCATCAGCAAACCCGGTAATAGAAAGGGATAATTGAGGAGAAAACCTTAAACCAAAGTCCACTGTACCTTGTAGATATCTAAGAATCCGTTTTACAGCTAGAAGATGAACATCATGAGGGTTTTGCATGAATTGACAGACCCTATTTACTGCAAAAGCTATGTCTGGCCTAGTGATGACAATATACTGAAGAGCTCCAACTATGCTTCGAAACTCAGTAGCATTTTCAAGAGGACTTCCATCATGTGAAGACAACTTACAATTAGTGATCATGGGAGTAGGAAGGCTGTTAGCAAGATCAAAGCCACACTTTTGCAATAAATCCAGAATATATTTCTTTTGACAAAGAAGAACACTGCCATCATTAGCATAGTGCACCTCAATCCCTAAAAAATATTTGAGAACTCCCAGATCTTTAAGAGAGAACGCACCATGAAGTTTAGTTATGATCTCTTCAATTTCAGCTGAGTTGTTTCCAGTCACGATAATATCATCGACATAGACTAACAGGTACACTATTCCAAGAGCAGTGATCTTCACAAATAAAGATGCATCTGATTTGCTCAACTTGAAACCTGTGGACACCAAATAATTTTTGAGCTTCTCAAACCAAGCCCTTGGGGCTTGTTTGAGGCCATAGATGGCTTTGTGTAACTTGCAAACCAGAGGACCATCAGGACCTTTTTGTTCATAACCAGGGGGTTGAGTCATATAGACTTCTTCGACCAGCTCCCCATTCAAAAAAGCATTGTTAATGTCTACTTGTCTCAAAACCCACTTCTTTGTTACTGCAAGAGACAAAATAGTCCTAACTGTGACAGGTTTGACTACAGGACTAAAAACCTCATTAAAATCCACACCAGGCTCTTGTAAGTAACCTTTAGCAACAAGCCTGGCTTTATGTCTAGCGATTGTGCCATCAGGATTCCTTTTGATCTTAAAAATCCACTTGCAACTGACAGCTTTCCTATGTGCAGGCAAAGGCACCAAGCTCCAAGTCTTATTTCTCACAAGAGCTTCATACTCAGCTTGAGCAGCTTCTCGCCAATGAGGACTACTCATAGCTGCTTTAATATTTTGTGGTTCTTCTTCAACAGACACATGTTGAACATGAAAAACTTTAGGCTTCCTTATGCCATTTTTGCTCCTAGTAACCATGGCATGTCGATTCTCTCCCATCAAAGCCCGAAAATCACCTCTGACATCTTGTGACATATCAGGCAAGACAGTACTTGGTTCATCCATGTAGTCACCCAACACAGTGGGAACAGTGGCAGTTTGTTCATGGAACATGTTAGGAGTTGTAGAAACATCAGTGACTTGGATATTAGGTTGTTCCTGTTCTAAAACATCAACAAAAGGAACAGTGGCTGGACTAGTTTGATCAGCATTAGCAGTTACTGCATCTTGACCAAAACCCTGATCAGAGATCAATGCATCTGGTTCACAATCTCTATCAACGACACGAGACCTATCTTGATATGACTCATCCACAATAGCATCGGTTGTAGGACCATCTTGAGCATGCGAACTGGTAACAGGTTCATTATCCTGACATCTAGGTAAAGGGATTTCCAAAACTGGTTCCTCATGAGTAGAATGAGAAGGACCAGCCTCATCATGTTGACAATGCAGGCTAGGACTACCAGAAACAGGGAGATGGGATATTGGAATATCTACCAAAGACTCATGTAGTTGATTATCATAACAAAAGACTTGTTGATTTGAACCTTGAGCTACCAAAGGAAAACTTTGTTGACTACATTCAATTGTGCCACTAGAAGGAGTATGATTCGCACAAGGAAATGAATCTTCATCGAAAACAACATGTCTGGATATAAAAATCTGCCCATTCTCATCTAAGCATTTATATCCTTTATGAGAGGAACTATATCCCAAGAAAATACACTTTTTGGACCTAAATTCCAGCTTGTGCTTGTTGTAAGGCCTTAAAAAAGGGTAACATGCACACCCAAAAACTCTTAGAAGAGAATAATCAGGTACCTGATGAAATAACAGCTCATGAGGTGACTTTCCTTCTAAAACACTTGTTGGCAGTCTATTTATGAGATAGACAGCTGTAGTGAACGCATGACTCCAGAATTTCAAGGGTAGACCAGCTTGAGCAAGAAGCGTAAGGCCTGTTTCTACTATGTGACGATGCTTGCGTTCAGCTTTCCCATTCTGTTCAGAAGTATAAGGACAAGAAACCCTATGTTGAACACCATTAGTAAGCAGCCAATTCACCAAACTTCGATACTCAGTACCACCATCAGTCTGTAATGCTTTGATCTTGCAGCCAAACTGAACCTCAACCAGTTTATAAAAATTAAAAAAACATTGTACCACCTCAGATTTCCTTTTGACCAAATATAACCAAGTATGTCTGCTAAAAACATCTATAAATGAGACATAGTAAAAAAAAACCTTCTGAAGCTACATATGCAGGACCCCAAAGGTCAGAAACAACAAGATCAAATGGAGCTTTATATTCAGTAAAAGACACAGGAAAAGGAAGCTTATGAGCCTTTCCTTGTAAACAAGCTGAACATACACTAGAAGCATTATTCGCACTAGTAGAAATACTACATTTATCTAGCACGGTCTTAAGAACAACACTAGATGGATGTCCAAGACGTTTGTGCCACAAATCACAAACAGAAGAAGACTTAGTAGAAACATAAGCAACAGCAGTGGAAACATTCTTACAAACAGGAGTAGAACCTTGCACAGATGGAGGTAGCAGTTCATACAAGCCATCAGGTGTGAGCTTCCCTTGCAACATGACATTCCGAGTCTGAGAATCCTTAATACAGCAACCATTAGCACTGAACTCAAAGATAACATTATTATCTTTAACAAGCTGAGAAACAGATAAGAGGTTTTTCCTTATACTAGGTACATGTAAAAGGTTTTGCAAGTATAGAGGTTTATTGTAAGTAGATAATAAACCATTTCCAACATTGGAGATCTTTATACCTGTACCATTACCCATTAAAAGTGTACTTGTACCTGTATAGGCTGCCGCAGACTGAAGTTGAGATTGATCATGGGTTACGTGATGAGAAGCCCCAGAATCAGGATACCACACTCCATCAGTAGGCGTAGTGGAAGGTGTCCACAAAGGAGAGGTTGAAAGGAAAGACACGGGACCACTAGGAGGAGCATGTGACCTAGAACCACGTTGATCAGCACTGCCATTTGCACCAGTAGGCTGTTCAAAGCCTGCAAAAGATGAGAAACCAGTTGCACCAGGAGATTGTGCAGCCAAGTTATTACCACCATTACCAACATGTGAGACAAAAGGAGACGAGAAGCCATGAGGCGCAGAACTCAAAACTCCTGGAAGAGCATTAGCAACAACTTGATGCGGAGGAGAAGCTACATATCCAGGTTGAACTCTATATTGTTGAAATGGAACAGAACTGAGAGTATGAGTATAAGCTTGCACATGAGGGCTCTCCATCCCTTGCGATGCACCAACACTGGAAATATTGTTGGTACCTTGATAACCATCATCGCGAGACCCAGTATTATTTGAAAACGACCCAAGAAAATCCTTATCAAATCTGTAGTAGCACTTTTGTACCACATGACCATATTTACCACACAATTGACATTGTGGCCTATTAGAATTGTACCTGCCACCTCTACCTCTGCCACGATAAGAAGCACCTCCACGGTTATTGTACCCTTGAGTCATATTCTGATTGCGATTCTGATTTTGACTATCATCAGGAGAAAAATGTGGTTGTAGTTGCTGAAATTGTGATGACATTTGTTGAAAATGTGGTTGCACCTGTTGAATTTGACCATTACCAACTCCAATGCTTCCTTGTTGCACTGCTAAATTAGCATGCATAGGAAGATTGTCTTGAAGAAAAAATTGTTGTCGTGCTTCACAATCTAATAACATTTCTGTAAGGGCTTCAAGAGTGACTTGTTCTCGAGAGGCAATGGCTATAACAGATTCAAACTCCATTGAGAGCCCAGCTAAGAGCACACTGACCTGTTCTTGTTCAGAAACAACGCTCCCTGCTGCGGCAAGAGTGTCACATATCAACCTTACTTTTGCTAAATACTCACTAATTGTTAAGCCACTCTTCTTTACAGTATGTAGACTGTGTCGTAAAGCTGAAGTTTTAGAACTTGAACGTGCTGCAAACATTCGATTTATTGTATTCCAAATGGAACTAGTGGTGTGACAATTGGTAAGAAGAGGAAGAACATCTGCACTCACTGTTGACAGTAGCCACGACGCAAGCAACTTATCCTGCCTGCGATACAAGACAAAATCTGGATTTTCCACACTTACACCTGCCTCATTCCTTATAAACTGAACAGGAGCTAAGCTATTGTCAGAGATAAAACTAGTAAGGCCATATCCATCTATGATCAAAGTGATTTGATGCTTCCACAGGATATAAGTAGCATTCGTAAGTTTGACAACATCATGTTTGGGAATTTGTTGAACAGAAAATGAACTAACAGTGCTAGAAGAAGCAGCTTGATTAGTACTTGTTTGCGTGTCTTGAGTCATCTTGTAAAATTTTCACTCAGGCAATTCAACAAACAGTAGGCGGGATAAAATCTCAGATGACCAAATCTCAGAATAACGTTCACAATAAGCCTCAACGGACGCAAAATTCCAACCAAAACAGAAAAGGAAGAATCACGCTGTGATGTTTCAAAGAACTAAACAATTCTACGAAACACAACTAAAGATCAGAAGGAAATCGAAAGGATCACTAGTTTACTCTTTGCAATTTTTTCAACACGAGCAAACATTCTTACGATCAACAGATATTCCTTAAACATAGCAGATCTTTAAGTTGAAGCAATCACTCACACAATATCCAGAAAACATGTTAAGAAACCACTTATCCACTATCTATATTTCATTGATTGAGAAACAACAATAGAATACTTGCGGAAAAGAGTTACCAAACAGAAATCCAGAAATTGATGAGGACGCAATCACAGCTTCTTCAACAAAGGAATCGGCGAGCCAAACGCAAGAAGAACGAAGCGAGACCTCCAGGTTTAACTTGGCGACTGATACCATGTTAGATTCTTAGAGAACCATGCAAAAAGAAGATGAGAACGAGAGAAAGAGAGACGGTACCCTCCATTATTTTATTGATCACAACCGTAATATCTCCAAATAGAGACCGGTTCATTTTATACAAGAAAGACTGAACAGTTGGCTAAGCAACGGACTAACAACCTAACCGTTTCTTTACCAACCTCAAGTCCCAATCCTATGTGACGCATTACATATAACCCAACTGCAGTCACCTAACTAGGATAACATCATAATCTCTAATAGTTCGATTAAGAATTTTGAGACGGAACATGAATCCGGTCTCTGTTGTTGAGCAACAATGCTAGTGTTTGATTCAATCTCTTTTGTGCAAATGTGATTACAACTTATATAACACATTTACAGGAGAGATTTCATAACAAATATCCAAAGGTGCCAACAACATTCTGAAAAAGAAAAGAAAACATCACCCAAATCCAACACAAACCAATGAAGCAAACTGAATACAACATGTTACTACTATATGACCACAGCACCATGTTTCCAAATTGTATCACATTGTGTTTAAAGCTTGTGGTTTCTTCTTGTTTTGCTTCTGCAGAAGAGAGATGTGGATGAAACCGAACTTTCTTCTCTGGCTCAAATACTGCTTCTGGTGATCTTTTTGATCAGGTTTTGGAGAAAATGCCAGATGATGATGATTATCTTCCCTTAGTTCATGAAGCATTTGGCTCAAAGCTACCTTTTGCCTTTCAGTAGGAGCTTTAGCAGGAACTTGTTTCCTGCTGAGTATATCCGCCATCGAAACCGGTGGCCTCGACACGGGATTTTGTTCATCATCCATTGTTGGGTTTTGCTTGTTCAGGTCATGTAACGGAGATCGAGTAATATGCTGATTCTGGTGCTGATGCTGATGCTGATGAGGATGGGGATGAGGGAGGGGGAAATTGTTGATCTTGGTAGCATTGTAAACAACATGTTTCCTCTGTTCTTGATCAGGAATCCATCTCCTGAGAGACTCTTCGGCATCGAATTGCTTCCGGTTTGCGATTTCTACTCTATTAAGAGCATCTTCCAATGCACCTTTACTATGTTTAATTTCCTCTGAAGCTTCCTCCAGTTTCCTCAGGATTGAAAGCTTGGAGATATTTGCTTCAGCAAATTTGACATTCGGTGTTCGAGGTGAGGGCTCCGGTTCTGGCAAGCAAAATCCGGAAGCACTTTCGTTGAACGACAAACCCTTCATTTCGATAACAGCAAGGGCCTTTGCTGCCATGGCAGCTTCCTCCATCTTCTTAGCTGCAATCCACCTCATTTCAGCTGTTTTAATACAAGGCTTCCTATGTTCATTCCCCGGTAACGCCATCGATTTCGGAACTTCATTTTTTATAGGATCAACCATTTGCTTAAACTGCTCAGGCTTGGCATTATTGTTAGGCTTCAATGCCAACCCTGCAAACTTATAAGTTAGCTTCTCCCGGGTCTTTTCGAGTAAACTTTTCTCTTTCTTCATCTTCTTATTAAGACACTCAACAGAAGCTTGGATCACCCCAAGATCATTAATAGTTTTACCAAGGTTCAATTTAGCTTGCTTCAACTCCATCAAGATTGATTCGGGAGACGAAACCGAGCCCGGTTTCGAATGTTCCTCGTTCATTTCTTTGATGGCATCCGAATCCAAGTCCGGTCCGGTACCGGTCATGCATTTCATGGCTTCATGTTGCAGCTGCCTCTTTAGTTCTTCAACAATCTTCTTTGTGGTTCCCAGTTCTTCAAGCACATCAAGGGTCTCCAATTCTTTAACAATCAGATCTTTCTCCAATTCTGCTGCTTGTTCTTCCACTTTCTTCAAATCAAACTCTTCAATTCCATTCTGTTTTCATAATTTTACACATTCACACAGGAATAAATACAAGCACAATGCAAACTGACATATACAAATATTCCATTAAGATATAATATAAATTGCACAACAAAACAAACAATACCTTTATTATTACATTACATTATATATATATATATGATATTGTCGAAGAAAAAGCTGATGATACTTACATATGCCTCACCAAACTTGTACAATGGCACCCACGGTCCGCTGCCACCAAACCGTGTCACAGCCTCCTTAACCGATCCGAAAGGCGGTGAAGTGTCGATCTCCGCCCTCAAACTTACTCTCCTTATTCCGGGGTTCGGGTCACCATGCGGGACATGACACGACGTGCAAAACCCGAGATTCTCGGAGGCAGACTCGGGCCTCACCTCGCGGATCTTAGGTGTACCGGGAAATCCTTCAGGTGGGGAGTTTTGAGGTTCAGCTGCCATTGCATAGGCACACAAATAAGGTTAGCTAGAGAGTATATATATAGTGTGTGTGTGTGTGAAAATGTTGATGTGAATGTGACTTGTGAGTGTAATGCAAAGATAAAAGATCTTAAAGGGTGTGCAATTCCAGCTTTAAAGATGAAAAAGAGAAGACACACATATATTTATGTACCGTCTCTTTTATATTTTAAATTAAATACTTAATAGATTCTTATTAATTCTGAATTTTAATAGGTTTGTCTAAATTTAACTATAAAATAAATGTTTAAATTATACATATTTTCTAATATATGTGCCTAAAGTATTTTTTGAGCAAAGTAGGTGGTCTATTTCTGTATTTTTTTTAGTTTTCATTTAAAAAACATAAATCTTTAATTTTATAAAAAAACCCAAAAAAATTTAATTTCTCATAAAAAACACCAAATCTTTAAAAAATTTAACCCTAAACTCCTAAATTTCTTTCCTCCTACCATTGATTCACCACGTCGTCCACCCTTTTCGTCGCCAAACTCTCACAGCCGATAACCCTGACTTTACACCGTAAGAAATTGATGAACCCGAGATCATACAAACATCGGACGTGAAATTTTTAACCCAATAATAATCGACAAATTGATTTTGTGACTCGTGCAACGAGAGGAGGCGACCACAGTGCTACAACGTCGACGTAGTATTCGACAACATTATAGAGGAAATTTAGGGATTCAGGATTTTTAAGAACATTAAATTGTAATTTTTTTATGAAAAAGTAATGACTTTTTTACAAAAATCAAATGAAAATTAAAAAAATAGGTCATGTATCATGCAATGACTTAATAGCAAAAAAATTAAGCTATAACTGACAAAAAAAAAAATTAAAATGATTACTGAATAAAACGTAAAATATTTATTTTGTTAAAAAAAATAAACACCTATCATAAAAAATGAACAATTTAAACATTTATTTATAATTAAAGTTTTATCTATTTTATTATTTAATCTTAATTTCGTCTCTAATACGAGAAATCAAAAAATTATAGGGTTTGTTATGATTATGTCCACATGGGGAAAGAGAGAGAAAAGGTGGCAAAGCGATTTTCTCTCTTTTCATTCCATTTATTTGGGATTCAGTAAGGTTGAGTATTGAAGTGGAAATGACGTGTTCAATGATTATTGGTTTTTAGGGTGAGAAGTCAGAGTTTGTAGTGAAGGGTTTTGAGTTTGGATCAATGGTATTTAGACACATCAGCATGCTAAAATGAGATTGGGAATTGCATGTTAGGTTTGCTTTCGGGCTTTGGCCGTTGATTGCGGCCTTAAAGGCAAAGGAATATTGGGAATTGCAGTTTGGTGAGGGAAAGACAAGGTCAAATCAAAATCATTCAAACTAAACGACAACGTTTGCGTAAAATTGAAGGATATTTGTGTTGATATTACCCAAAAAGAAGGACGAATCATTTGGTTTTAAGTCTTGAATTTAGAAATGTATGTCATGCACGGTTAAAATTGTAGCATTTCAACTTAAAACCGATTGGACTAGTTAAATGAGATATTAAATTATTTTAAATAATTTAAAAACTAATTAGTTTAGTAGTATGAGGTACTAGATTCTTTTAGTAAGCTCGGGAATTTGAATTTTGTGTTGTGAATGGATCAACTGGGTTGGACGAGTCGCCTTCATAATGAGCTTCAGCAGTACCCGATTCGAATTAGTCAGCTAATGAGTTAGATATCAATGGTTATACCTAAAAAAATTCCCTTTAAATAAGATTGAAGGTCAAATACTAACATTATAAATGGAACAAATTAGATTAAAAATGTCATCCTCATAAGATTAAAGGTCAAATACTAAATCCATATTAGTCGGTAGATAGAATGGATACCGATAGTTATACCAAATTTTGTAGCATTTCAAAATATGTGCGGTGAAATTAACTTATAATCTTAATACAAAGCCTAAATTCTTCTATTAGCCCTTGTGTTATGTCTAAATAGTAGATTCAATCCATCTCCTTTAGTTTACAGGGATGTAAACGAACCGAACGTTCATCGAATTGTTCAGCGGGAAGTTTGTTTATGTTCGTTTATTTATTAAATGAACGAACGTGAACAATATTTTTTGTTCGTTAAATTAAATGAACGAACACGAACAAAGGGTTGTTCGTTCATTTATGTTCGTGAACGTTCGGTAATCCGTTTATTTATATTCGATTATTTTTGTTCATTTATGTTCGCTCGTTTATGTCCGTTTAAATTTATTCACATATGTCTAGGGGTGAGCATTAGATCGAGTCGAGTTGAGTAAAAAAATTGATTTATTCGACTTGACAAATCCTATTTTATGACTCATTAAAAACTTGCTTCTTATCGGCTAGGGGTGTTCATTGTTCGGTTAAACCGAACAAACCGACCGAACTAAAACAAAATTGGTTAATTTGTTAGATAATTTTAAGCATCGGCTAATGATTAAGAGTTTTTTTTTTAATTTGAATTATTGATTAATACGATTTTAAATCGGTTAATTAATTGAATTAATTGAAATAACCCAACATATTAAATATTTAACATATTATATATGTTATTTATGTTCGTTTATCATTTTAGCGAACGAAACACGAGCAAACTACATTCTTTAACGAACAAACATGAACAAAAAAATTTGTGTTCGTATTCATTCATTTGTTCGGTTAAATTAAACGAACGAACATGAATACACTCTCATGTTCGTTCGATTCATTTACATGCCTACTAATTTTGATATTTTAGTGCATCTACTTTTAAAATTTTGAAAATTCATTAGTGATCTAAATAACAGCAATGGGATATGTTAAGTCAAATTATGCTATTAATTATTGTCTTATGAGTAAGTTCTAGATTTAGTTAATGTTCTCTAACTTGATGATTTTAAGTCCACACAATTTAATTATATTATCTTTGTATTATTGGAGTCTTGGCCAAAATTTTAAAATTTAAAAAGTATAAAAATTAAAATTAACTTAATTACAAGGACTAACTATAGAATTTGACTTATACATAATACAATGACTAAATATAGAATTTGACCTAAAATAAATGGTGACTTTGAGCACTACCTCAAAAATCTAAATAAAATGTTTTTTTATTCCTTCAATGCTGTCGTTGACTAGCAAGTCATACGGCAGAAAACAAACATAAAATGTCTTTTTAATCAAATTAAAACGAATATAGGAAGTAATACGAAGAGATAAGTATATTAATATAAGCGGGGATGTATCCGTGGGCTGGAGGGGACTATCGCTTCTTAGAAATTTGAAATTTATATATTTTTTTAAAAAAAATTAATTTTTTTAATGTATTTTCTACTAAAAATCTATTTTTATCTCTATAGAATTTTATTGTTTATCCTCCTCAAAATTTTATAGGTACACCCCCTAATATAAAATATTGTGTTTGTCCCTAAATATAAGAGTTATTTTTATACACATTTTGTAAAATCTAAACTCGAGACTCTAAATATTAAATAAGACTCCTAAACCCTAAAACATAAATTCATAAACTCTAAACTCAAAATAAGACCATAAAGCCTAAAATTAACAACCTTGTGTAAACTAAAATTTACCCAATTTGTGTATCAAAATATTTTCTTATAATATAAATACACCAATTATTATTTGTTCTGCAAGATGAGGGGTTAGGTCCTTTTAAATGAGGTCAATGATTCAAATACTAACATTATAAATGAAGCAAACTATATCGAAAGGATCGCTCCTATAATAAACATTTACAATATTTAATCTGAATTAATCAGTCAATAGTTCGTGTATATATATATATATAATTATAAGAAATATAAAGATGGATAAATATGCAAATTTAATTATGAAGGAATCCTCTTTTCTATAAAGTGTTTTATATGCTTTGGAGGACTAAAGTGAAAAAGGGCATGCATAGCCATAATTATTACTAGGTGTGGATCACTTTCCAACCCATCATTTCTCATCATAACACTTCCAACAACATGCAATCTTTTCTTCAGGACCAACCACCTAATCTATGGTTTTCATATCTAAAATGTATGAAGCATTTTGGTGAAAGTTTCCGAGAAAAACTTTACTTTCTTTTGGGTCACCTTTTTTTCTTGCAAGGAAAGAAAGTTTTAGTGGCGTTCAATTGGTGACGTTTTACCTTAAAACGATGCTAGTAATTTATATATATTTTTTAGCTGATGAGCACAGACTGACCTACATACAAGGTGAGAGGGGTAATTGTCCCACAAAACTTGATGGATTAATTATATTTTAGGCTTCAATAGTTTTGGTAAAATTAAACTTCAACTTTCTTAATTTTTCTATGATATAATGAATTTTTTTTGAATATGCTAGTCTGACGCAAGTGTAGCATCTATTCAACTTTCTTAGTCTTTTCAAAGACGAGACACACAGCATGCAATACTGGTGCTTGAACCCGGGTCCCAAGGGATAATGAACATCTACCTTTGCCACCAAGATACAAGGAAATGAGCTGATGAAATTACTTTTTAAAACCTATTCATTTCAAATTTAATCGGACATCCCCTCATAGTTTAATACTATTTTGTCGATGAGTTATTGGTTAGTACGAAAAGGTCTTAAAAATTTTGGAAATTTAACGAATCTCACAATTTGTAAGTTACAACCAATTCCATACCGGAATGGCGTCGAAGAGGGGAGCGAGCGGAGGAGCTGAAGACACAGCTTGGAAGGGTGGCTATCAAAAAGGTTGGAAATCGGCTGCTGACAGGGATGTGGATGGATCTACTGTGTACGTGAACCACATTAGTAAAAGAATCCACTGGTCGGTGTTAAAGGAAGCGTTCGCTGTCTACGGGAAAGTAAGCCACGTTTACATTGCCTACAATCATCGGAGTCGTAAAGCCTCGAACATAACCTTTGCTTTTGTGAGATTTACCAAGTTATTAGAGGCAGAGAAAGCAATCAAAGAGGATAACGGGAGAAAAATTGATGGTGCCCACATCTCAATACAGAAGAAGGTCCGTCGTGCTCCAACTTATCGGGGCAACCGGGATAGAAGTGCTCTGTCGCAACGTCGCGTAGCACCAACGCGTTTTAATGCGCCGTTGGTGTCAAAAGAGAGATCTTACAAGGAAGTGCTAATTGGCAACATCAATCCGGTGCGATCAGCTTTGGGGAGGAGACTGGTTTTTCAAGGGAGGTAGGGCAGGAGAAAGGTGTTAACCTAAATATTCCTATATCCGCGGAGGAGAGAGGATGGATAAATAACTGTTTTGTAGGGCAAATTAAAAACATGTACGATGCCGAGTTCATTCAACAAGCACTATCTTCTGAAGGCTTTAAGGTTAAAGTCTGTGAGTGGTCGAGATTCTACGTTATAATACAGTGTCTGGAGATTGAACAAGTTCCTATTATGTGGGAACTACGCAATAACCTCCTGCAATCCTGGTTCGAAGAGCTAAATACCTTAGCTAACTTTATAGGTGCGGGGAAGCTAAAGGTATGGATGAATATTGAGGGTTTCCCATTATACGCTTGGTTTCCGAAAGTGTTTGAAGATTTAGCGAACCAGTGGGGAAACTTTATTAAGCTAGACGATGACACAAGATTAAGGAATAGGTTTGACGTGGCAAGAGTCTTGGTCGGTGTCAGCTCTGTGTCGGATATCCCGGTTTATCCTAAAGTGATCGTCAATGGAGAAAAATTTCATATCAAAATCACTACGACGACGTTCGAGGATGAGAGATGCTGGATTGACGGGATAAGGGTTAGGGTTCTGGTGGTGCCGAACGACGGTGAACCTGGCGAGCGTCGCTTTGATGGTAGGGGTAGTTTAGTTAATGAGCCGGCCGACATTCCCTCTCCCAAGGTGTTGGAAAGCGAGAATTCTTTTAATTCGAGGGGTTGCTCTTCCCTGGATACAGGATCAAAGAAAAGGGATTCAGCACGTGGCATTTGTGTAAATGTGGAGGTGGGACCAGAGAAGGTGAAGGAACAATTTAGTGAAGGTCTAATTGACATCCCAGTGGAAAATAATTTTGGGCCGTCGGTGGAAGTATCGGATCAAAGCCTCTCTTCGGGCCCAACTTTCGATCAAGCTTCAGGTTTTTTTCTTATCCGCCCTAGACTGCTGAAGGGCCATAGATTCTTACCATCGGGTACAGGTAGTGGTACCAGTTTGGATCAGGCAAAGTGGGCTTACATTCGCCCAAGCCCAAATCCAATTGGACTATGTTCTACACCAGGCGATGGGGATATTATTTTAAGAGATAAACCTGCAACCCCTTGCGAAATAATAAGAATTGAAAAGTCAAATCTGGTTTCTAATCCTTGTTCGGACATGCAAATTAAAGAAGATGAGACTTTAGAGGCTGCTGGTAATCAGGCACTGGAAGATAAGTCGTTAATCGGTGAGGCTGAGAGAACATTCAAGGTAGCAGAAGTTTTGAGGTTCTCCTTTGTGGAATCTAGAGCAGAGGTTCTCTCAAAATTCCGAAGTCTGGAAGAGACTCCCATTGCTAAGCAGTAGAGCAATCAGCGGTAAGTCCTAAACCGTCGTACTCTCTTTTTATGAAGAATTTCCAATTCATTTCTTGGAATATCCGTGGTTTATGTAATCCACTTAAGCAAAGATCGATTCGCAAAGTTTTGTTCTAAAAGTGTGGTGAAATTAGCCCTAATTCAAGAGACGAAGATGGATAAGAATCGTATCAATGTCCTTCGTTCCTTATGGCGATCCAAACTGGGTGACTATATTGATTGCCCTGCGACGGGTCTCTCGGGTGGTTTAATTTCGATGTGGGATAAGGAATTCTTCAATTCAGAGAAGGTGATGATTGGTCAGCGATTTTTGATCATGTTGGGCGAATTTATTCCCTGGAAAATGAAGGTGGTCATGGTCAATTTATACGCACCAAACAGTGAGGGAGAACACAAGGATTTCTTTGCACAGCTAGCTACTTTGTTGAAAAGTTTTAATCTGCCAATCCTATTAGGAGGTGATCTCAATTCGATTTTGGAAGCAGAGGAGAAAGTGGGCTCCTTTTTCAGCAAAAGCTCATCGTTGGTTCTCTAAAATTTTTTAGATAGTTTGAATTTGATCAATCTTCCTCTGAGAGGGTGAAAATTTACTTGGTTTGGAAAAATGGATCCTCCCCAAGCCAGCAGAATTGATCATTTTTGCATTTCTACTGAGTTGTTGTTACTATGGCTAAATGTTCAACAATGCGTACTGCCAAGGAACTTATCGGATCACTGTCCGATTTCCTTATCCGTTGAATACAAGCTCACCGAATCTAAACCATTTAAAAGGTTCTCATCATGGGCCGACATGGAGGGATATTCGGAGCTTATTAAGGTGACTGTAGAATCTACTGGCAAGCTAAATATTGGGAAGGTGTTAAGGGACTGTAAAGCACAATCCAAGAAATGGGCTCAAGCTTCGTATCAATGCAATGCTGATACTATTCCTAGTGTAGAAAAGAGGTTGAAGGAATTAGAAGCACAAAATGTTGAGAACAACGCAGACCTTAAAACAGTAGCCGAAGTTGCTCAATTGAGAAGTCATCTTTGGAAGCTGTTTAGGAAAGAAGAGCGAGATTGGCTCCAGAAATCTAGGCTGAAATGGTTCCGAGAAGGAGATAGGAACACTCGGTTCTTCCACTTGATTGCTTCGAATCGTAAAATTAAGAATCAAATTCTGCAGCTTAAGAGTGATGGTAAAGTTGTTTCTGATCCAGCAGCAATTTCCTCTCTCTTCGAACAACATTTCAAGCAGAGCTTTTCAAACCGTAATTCCCTTCATATTTGCAAGTGGGAGTGCTCTCTAAATTCACTATCTGGTGATTCCGCGGACTGGCTTGAAAGGCCATTCACCAAAGAAGAAGTCTGGGAAGTTCTTGCGGCCGTTGACGGATCCAGGGCGCCGGACCCAGATGGGTTCAACCTTTCTTTTTTTAAGAAATACTGGAATCTGCTTCAGAATCATGTTATGAAGTTTTTTTTTCCAATTTTTATAGTGGAGAAAGTTTTCCTCCAGAGTTGAATGCTTCCTTCATTGCGCTCATCCCTAAGGTAAATAACCCGGACACGGTTGATGGTTTCAGACCGATAAGTTTGGTCGGCAGTATCTATAAAATTCTCGCAAAAGTTTTAGCCAGAAGATTAGCTACGTTCATGAATCAACTGGTGAGTGATAAGTAGTTTGCTTTCATCAAAGGGCGGCAAATAATTGATTGTTCCATGGTTGCGAACGAAATAGTCGAATTGGCAAAAAGAAGAGGAGATCAGATCGTGGTCTTCAAAGCGGACTTCAAAAAAGCTTACGATTCTATTGAATGGCCATTCCTTTTTATGGTATTGAAGAAGATGGGCTTTGCTCAAAGATGGTGCAACTGGATTCGGGCTTGTATCTCTTCTGTGTCAATGGCAGGTCTGGTAAACGGCACTCCATCAAATTTCTTTCGAACTAAGAAAGGTCTGCGACAAGGGTGTCCGCTATCTCCTTTCCTTTTCAATTTAGCTGTTGAGGCCTTGAGTGTCTGTTTATCCAAAGCTACTGAAGAAATTTTGTTCAAGGGTGTGTCAGTGGGGAACGGTGAAATCAGTATCTCGCATCTGCAATTTGCAGACGATTTGATAATCTTCACTGAGGCAAACAAAGAGCAGATCCTGAACATAAAGAGGCTTCTTAGAGTTTTTGAGGCTGTTTCCGGGTTAAAGCTGAATTTAGAAAAGACAGAACTTTTCGAGATCAATGTGAATCCTTGTTTTTTGAGTGATCTTGCTGCTTCCATCAAGTGCTCCCACGGTAAGCTGCCAACTAAATATCTTGGCTTGCCATTGGGTGCAACTAAAAACGATACAACCTTGTGGGACCCTGTGTCGACAAGTTCAGGAAACAGCTTACGGGCTGGAAGGGTGCAAACCTATCTCCTGCTGGGCGCCTAATCATGGTGAAACCAGTTCTATGTAGTCTCCCTCTTTATTTTCTGTCCATGTTCAAGATGCCAACGTCAGTCAGTAATGCCTTGAACAAAAGTATAGCAAGATTTATTTGGGGAAAGGTAGATGAAAAAACCATTCACTGGGTTCGTTGGGAAGACTTGTGCTCACCGAAGGAGTTAGGGGGTTTGGGTATTGTAGACATCAGAGTGAGGAACCGTGCGCTGCTTAATAAGTGGATATGGCGCTACAGCAATGAGCAGAATAGCCTTTGGCGGAGGGTTCTGAACAAAAAATATTACAGCAATATCAACTCGTTGTTACCCCCAACAACCAATCCGAAGAAGCTATCCTGGATTTGGAAGGATATTTCTAAACCATTATCAGATTCAACGGATCTCCTCATTTGTAATATCAGGCCAGTTCTCGGTGATGGACGCTCGATAGACTTTTGGTTCGAGTGTTGGGCGGGAGATTCTCCCCTTGCTTATCAGTTCCCTAGAATATTTGCACTTTTGACAAAAAAGAGTGGTAAGGTAACAGAGTTTGGGACTAAGCAAGACTATGGCTGGAAGTGGTTGATTCCTCTCTGTAGGATTTTGTTCGATTGGGAATGGAAGGTATGGGAACTTTTCCTAAACACTTTAAAAAAGTTTTCTTCAGCACCATATCCGCTTGATTCATTACGTTGGCTCGGGGAACCTAGTGGCCAATATAGCTCTAAAAGCTACTGCGAATTAGTCTATTCATTGGGCAGATTTCCCTCAGAAGTGTGGAAGCTTGTTTGGAACAAGTTCATCCCTCCTAAGGTCCAATTTTTTATGTGGAGAATGGTTCGAGGGAGGTTGGCTACCAAAGTAAATTTGTTCAAAAGAGGGTCTAAATTAGTTTCCGATCAGCTTTGCCCTATGTGTAAAAGGGAAGATGAAACCGAGCATCATATCTTTTTCTCTTGCTATATAAGTTGGAAGTGCTGGATGCAATGGTGTGCTAAGTGGAACATAATGTTTACCTTTCCTGGGTCTACCGCCAACGTTCTATCAGCTTGGTGCGATAGTTGTACCAAAAAAGATGCTAAACTGATATGGTGTATCTTGTTCTTCAATTTCTGTTGGACCATCTGGAAGTTTTGCAACGGGATTATTTTCAACAATCGTAAGTTCGAGGACCTTCTATTCGATACGGCTCAAATTAGGACGTTCCATTGGTGTCAAAGTAATTGGCCCAAGACTTTTATTTCTGAGAGTTATTTCTTAGCGGATCCCACAAATGTGTTGATTGATGCACCGGTGTCTAAAAATCCTACGGCCATCCGGAGTCTGAAAAAGGGCTCCCTCATGTTCAAAGTAGATGGGGCGGTGAGGGGTTCCTCCGGTGAAGCAGGCATTGGGGGAGTACTCCGAAACAGTGGTGGAATTACGGTAATCAAATTCTCAAAGTCAGTAGGGATTCTTGATGTGCTATCGGCGGAACTGTTGGCGATCAAGGAAGCGTGCGATCTCTGTAAGTATTTTAACTTTCTTGCTGATAGCCAAATCATAATTTGCTCAGATAGCACAGCTGCTTTACAGCTTATTAACTGTCCACAAAAGGCACCATCTAGCTTAAAACCATTAGCTCTTGAATTGTGGGATGGCATCAAACTGAATCGATGGTCCTTTGCAAAGATCAGCAGAGCGTGTAATGAAGTAGCAGATTCATTGGCGAAGGAAGGTATTGGTCGAGTTGGTGACCTGCTGTTGGTTAACAATGGAGATAATTCAATCTCAGTGGTCAGCAAGGGTATTTCCGCGTCATCTACATGATTGCTGTCTGTTATGTCGGAATTGTTATTCATTGTAACATCCACAGGTGATAAGGTGCTTAATTAGCAGGGAAGGCTAGTGGTTTTTGCACCGGCTTGTAGCTTGGATTGTTGTACTGGTTGTCAAACATCTCTTTTCTTATTAATAAAGTTGATAGGCACTCTTTTCCCTCAACCTAGGTCTAGTGGGAGGTTTTGATGAGGCCTAATTTCCATTTCAAAAAAAAAAAAAACGAATCTCACAATTTGTTGGTTTAACCCAAATTTTTTTAGTGTGTTAGTTTTACTTTAGTTAATTTAAATTTTATTCTAAAAGAATAGCGACATTTCAAAAGAAAATGTCACTAAAAAGACTTAATTTACCATTTACCAACGTTTCTAGCAAAAAGGGTGCTAAATATATAACATGGTTTAGTGGTGTATATATATACAAATACAACTAAACGTCTTTCAAGTAACGTGATTTTTTATTTTGTCTGAAACTTTTAGTATTCAATAGTTATATTAAACTTTGATTATATTTAAAGTCGAGTTTATTAAAAAAGTGAGGCTATACTAACATTTTTTACATAGACAAACTCGAACTCTCATCCTTATTTAAATTTGATCGATTGAAAAAAAAACTTGAATGAAGGGGGAAAGGCAAGATGCCGAGGGATGGAGCCACCGAAATGGACCCACATATTTTCGAAGCAGACCAAAACGTCGTCGACAATAGAGATATATTAAAACAGATTGGATGAAATGTACTTCTTCAAAGTTTTTTCTCTCATATTCTTCGGAAAAATATAATATAAATATTCAATGAGTCCATTCAAGTGATAGATAGATAGGTAAATCTATTCATCAATATATTGTCTACCTCACAACATTTGAAATTTGTATTTAAAATTGGATTATGATGACTCACATATCATATGTGATGTTGTTAGGAGTAATTACACGCCATACTATTTTTTCCCTTAATCGAGTTTTTGTTGTACTGAGTTATTCTAGTAAAAATTTTAATTGATGCAACATATTATGTGTATTAAATACATGTTTACTCTTTTACCTTCATTAAAATTTTCCCATAAAATTTGAAAATTTAATGAGACACATTATCTTCAATAGACATCCAATGAGTGTGATAAAAATTTATTATTTATAAATGTTCATTACGATTACATGAGCTTTGGGTTTTAAACTCCATTAGAATTAAAATTTTATATGGTATCTACAATTTTATATCTATAAATATAAAATTTGAAAAAAAAAATTATTATATATATTTTATCTTGAAAATAATACAAATATTCTCTACCTATTCTTGTATCTCATCTTTCTTACAAATCTTAATTATAATTTTAATCCTATTTAGAGAGGGAAAGAAAGACTCTAAGGGTGCGTTTGGTTCACGGAATGTAAGATTACCTTTGGGAATAAGATTCCCGGAATTTAACATTACTTGACACATTACTGGGAATGTGACATTACCTTGTTTGGTTTATTGTGTAGGAATGTAAGATTACTGTGTTTGGCTAGAGGTATATAAGGTTATCTGGAAGTAAAATTTACTAAATTGTCCATATGTTATATTTTCTTTTTAACAGGTTAAACTTTCAATATTAACTTAAAAATACATGCAAAAAATTAATAGAATTATTTTTGTTACACTATCTAAAATTTGTAAAAATTATATATTTATCATATTTAATATAATTATTATATTAACTATTTTTTAAAAGAACCCAACAAGTGGTCTCAGTGGAAAAATTGATGAAGTTCTTCCTAGAAGACCTGAGTTCAATATGCTATCGCAACATATAACTTATAAACATCATAAATATAATGTTAGTTATGTAGGAATATACGTGTAGAGTAAATTAAGGATTACGAGAATATTTCTTGTATTTACAATCCCTTACTTTAAGGGATTATATCTTTTCCTAAAATTAGTCTCTTTCCTAATTTAAAGTTTCCTAAGATAGAGATATAGCTTGTATATAAATATGTAATAGATCTTTCTAATAAAATAAGAGAATTACTCTGATTTCCTACATGGTATCAGAGCGGGTCGATCCTCTCTTCCAAATTTCAATTTTTTTTCTTTTTTCCCTTTTCTCTTGACCTTTCTTCCTTATTTAGAAAATATGGGTACAGCAGAACTTGCTGCTTCTGCAATTAGCTCTCCAGTGAGCCCTCGTCCATCTAATTTTACCCTTTCGGATGCGTCTCTTTCTCCCATTCCGTCTCAATCAGCGAGACCAGCAGATGTTACTACACATGACAGTCCTTCCAGCAATTTCAGTAAGCAACAGATGGTGGAGCTCCAACAGATGTTTGGTCCAATTTCCTCCCAATCAGATTCTACTGTATTTTCTGCTACAGAAGGTAGAATTTCCTGTTTGGCCACTTCTAATCCTCTTTCCTGGATTATAGATTCTGGTGCCTCTGACCATATGACAGGCAACCTTCAGCTATTTCGCACCTTTAACTATTGCAACTCTAAAACCTCCATCAAAGTTGCAGATGGGTCTCTCTCCCAAGTAAAAGGAAGTGGCACTATTCAAGTGGGTGATAAACTGGTTTTGCCTAATGTGCTATATGTTCCTAATCTTGCCTGTAACTTGTTATCAGTTAGTAAGTTAGTTCAAGATATTAAATGTGATGCTCACTTTGGAATTAATGGGTGTGTATTTCAGGAACAGGGCTCGAGGAAGGTGATTGGCAGTGCTAGGCTATCCAATGGTCTCTATATCCTTGATGAATTACCAACTCAGATTTTTTCAGTTTCACGTTGTTTTAAGACTTCATCTTCTTCTTCTTTAAGTAACCCTGATGAGATTATGTTGTGGCATCGTAGGCTAGGACATCCAAATTTTGTGTATCTTTCAAAATTGTTTCCCAATTTATTTAGCCATAAAAAGCCTCATTCTTTTAAGTGTGAAGTATGTCAAATTGCTAAACATACCAGACAAACATATGCTCCTTCCTCATTTACACCCACATCTCCTTTTTCTATAATTCACAGTGATATTTGGGGTCCGTCTAAGGTCAGAAGCTTATCTGGGTCTAGGTGGTTTATTACCTTTATTGATGACTATTCTAGGACTACTTGGACTTTTTTAATGAGGGAAAAGACGGAAGTTGAGTCAATTTTCAAAACTTTTTATCAAATGATTGAGAATCAGTTTGACAAACATATTAAGGTTGTGAGGAGTGATAATGGGCGTGAATACCTTAGTCAATCTCTTGGGTGTTATTTTCGGGAAAAAGGTATTGTCCATCTTACTTCCTGTGTCAACACTCCACAACAAAATGGAGTTGCCGAAAGAAAAAACAGACATCTACTAGAGGTTACGAGGTCTCTTCTTTTTTCAGCCAAAGCACCTAAATATCTTTGGGGGAAGCCTTACTTACTGCCACCTACCTTATCAACAGAATGCCCAGCAAAACCTTGGGTTTTGTAGCACCAACAGAAGCCTTATTCAAACATTTTCCTCACTTTAAACCACTGTCATCTGTTCTTCCTCTTAGGGTATTTGGCAGCACAGCTTTTGTTCATGTGCATGATAAAAATAGAAGTAAGTTGGACCCTAAATCAATCAGGTGTGTGTTTATAGGATATTCCTCTAGTCAAAAGGGTTACAAATGCTATTCTCCTATTTCTAAAAAGACCTATGTCTCTTTCGATGTCACTTTCTTTGAGGATAACCCATATTTTGCAGGGACTGAACTTCAGGGGGAGAAAAATGAGGAATTTCAGCCCTTTGTTTTTCCACCTTCCATCATTTCTCCTCTACCAGACATTCCTCTCATATCCAATCCTGAAACCACCAGAAAAGAAAACACTATGCCAACAGAAATGCACTCTCCTCGGACCAACAAATCACCAAGTCCTTGTACAACACCTCTTCCAGCACCTAGGGCTGTAGCACAAATTTCCCCTACTTCTGTGCATCCACAACTGGCTGACAGTCAAATTAAGGTGTATACCAAGAGAAGAAGAGTCCCTAATGAAGTAAATAACCAGCCTAGCACTTGTCAAGAACCAGACTCAAGTCCTGTTGCTGTTGAACCGGGCTTAAATCCTGCTACTGCTGAGATTGAAGGTAACATTACTCCTCAAGATTCTAGTGATCTTGGTGACTTTCCTATTGCTATTAGAAAGGGAGTACGAAAATGTACTATGCACCCAATTAACAAATTTGTTGCCTATGGTAGACTTCAGCCCACTTTTAAGGCCTTTACAGCCAGCCTAGACAGTGTGCAAATTCCTAAAACTGTGGAGGAGGCCTTAAAGAATCCCAAATGGAAGAAAGCTGTAGAAGAAGAAGTAAGGGCACTCGAGAAAAATGAGACATGGTGTTTGACAGATCTACCATAGGGAAAGAGAGCTGTTGGATGCAAGTGGGTGTTCACCATCAAGTACAACTCAGATGGGAGCATTGAGAGGTATAAGGCAAGGCTGGTGGCTAAAGGCTTTACACAATCCTATGGGGTGGATTATCAAGAAACCTTTGCACCAGTGGCTAAATTGAATACCATTAGAGTCTTGCTGTCCATAGCTGTGAACAAGGACTGGAAATTACACCAACTAGACATCAAAAATGCCTTTCTCAATGGGAGACTCGAGGAGGAAGTATATATGCAAATACCACCTGGTCTAGAAGGTAAAACAACTAGAAATACAGTGTGCAAACTCAACAAATCACTGTATGGACTTAAGCAATCTCCAAGAGCCTGGTTCGAGAGGTTTGCAAAGGCTATGGTAAAGAATGGATTCAAACAAAGTCAGACTGATCACACCCTGTTCAGAAAGGTTGCAGCAACTGGTAAAATGACCTTATTAATTGTGTATGTTGATGACATAATTATTACAGGGGATAATAGTAGAGAAATTGAGAATTTGAAGGCTATTCTTGCCCGAGAGTTTGAAACAAAGGACTTGGGGAGTCTAAGGTACTTTCTGGGTATGGAAGTAGGAAGGTCAAGTGAAGGTTTAGTCATCAACCAAAGGAGGTACATCCTAGATCTTCTTACAGAAACCGGGATGCTTGGGTGCAAGCCAGCTGAGACACCCATGGACCCAGGGTTAAAGTTAAACAAAGAAGAAGCTGGTAATCCAGTTGACAAAGAACCCTATCAAAGGTTAGTTGGAAAACTGATTTATCTTTCTCTAACAAGGCCAGACATTGCATACTCAGTGAGTGTTATAAGCCAGCACATGAGTGATCCTCGAGAAGAACATTTGGAGGCTGTTAACAGAATTCTGAGGTACCTAAAATTCACCCCTGGTGCTGGGCTAATTTTCAAGAAAAATTCAGACAGAACAGTGAAGGTATACACGGATTCAAGCTGGGCAGGAGAGCTCACTGATAGAAGGTCAGTTAGTGGATATTGTGCTTATGTTTGGGGCAACTTGGTTACTTGGAGAAGCAAAAAACAGGCTGTGGTGTCAAGGAGCAGTGCTGAGGCAGAATTTAGAGCATTAGCTCTTGGAATATGTGAAGGAATGTGGATAAAGAGGCTTCTCAAAGAGCTGGAGTTGGATGAAAAGACTGAGTTCGAGGTCTATAGTGACAGCCAGTCAGCAATGAGTATTGCTAAGAATCCAGTGCAACATGACAGAACCAAACACATTGAAATAGATAGGCACTTTATCTATGAGAAAGTGAATGGTGGTATTGCACAGCTAAATTATATTCCTACCAGGAGCCAGATAGCTGACATCTTTACTAAAGCACTTCCAAGAGTTATTTTTGATGAGTTTACATCCAAACTGGGTATATACAACATATACACAGTTTGAGGGGGAGTGTTAGTTATGTAGGAATATACGTGTAGAGTAAATTAAGGATTACGAGAATATTTCTTGTATTTACAATCCCTTACTTTAAGGGATTATATCTTTTCCTAAAATTAGTCTCTTTCCTAATTTAAAGTTTCCTAAGATAGAGATATAGCTTGTATATAAATATGTAATAGATCTTTCTAATAAAATAAGAGAATTACTCTGATTTCCTACATATAATATTAATAAAAATACATTAAATATTTGTAACACCATTTAAACATTAAATTAATATTAAATAAAAATATTTAATTAATTTACACCACACATATTTAATCAACTAATTAAATTTTACAAAAGGATCTATATGAACAAAATCTATTAACATAGGAGTAATATGGTCCAAAGGGGAGGGAATTGACAAATACCTAAGAAATCCAAGGGAATCACATTCCCACCCTTTAATGAAAAACTGCTACTGTTGGGAATGTAAAATTACCCCTTGGAGGGAATGCTCTCCAACTAAACGTGTGTATGTGATTCCGGAAAAGATCATTCCCCCAGGTAATGATCTTTTCCACGAACCAAACGCCCCCAAAGGGAAGAAAGATGAGTGCTCCTAGCGAGTCTAGAATTCATAACCTAAAGAAATATTAGGGAACAAGATGAACAGCTTGACCAACCGACTAAATGTGATTGCTCTAATCTTTTTTTAATAGTCTAAAGATAATTACACGATAATATATGTTCATAGTAATTGCTCTATTCATGTATCTCTTCTTATTGCTTTATTCTCATTATTTTATAACAACGAATGATATTTGACATATTAAATATTCGTTATATTTTTAAAATAATTTCCACTTGTATTTTTACTATAATATTTATATGTACTTCATTATTGTAAACGAATAATTATAATATAATAATGCGCTTTTCGTTTTGATAATACACGCTATTCTTAGGCTTATTATTTCCTAATCAAAAGTGAATATAATATAATACATCAAGCACGGACTGGTCAAAAATACTACTTAAACAGAGTAATAATGATGTTTCTTATTTCATTAAAGTCATACTACCTCTCACGTTTATATGAATAGTCATTTCAGCCACTAATTATTTTATGTATTCTCTCTGCCTCACTTAAGGTGTCTATTGTTGACTTTTCACGCAGTTTTAGCAAGAAGAAGTTTGTGTAAAAAATGTGATATAAATTAATTAAAAAGACAATTTTACCCTTAAAAGTTAAAGTTTGTCTTGTTGGAAAACTAAAAGAAAGGATAGAAAGGGAAATGCACCTTGTAAAAGTAGTTGATTTTTTTAATGAGACATTTCAAGTGGGACAATTTTAAAACACAAAAGAGACATTTTAAGTGGGACGGAGGGAGTAATATTTTAGTCTTTAACGTTTTTATTTTGGGTCATTTCGTGGATGAAAACAACAGTCAATTGACAATAAATATCTCGATATGACTTGACAAAATGACATGTCATCAAAAAAAATAATTTTATATTTTATACAATTTTATAAAATTATTTTTTGACTGACGTGTCATTCTATAAAGTCAGCGCGTTTGTTTATATGACACTGTTATGTTAGTGTGCACTGTCATGTAGGTTTGTCACGTCTTTTCAAGCCATTTACTGTTAGTTGACTACCAGTTTTCATCCACGAATGAGTCATTTTGACCTAAAATGCTTCAAAAAAAAAAAGAATGTGAGCGAAAATAACTATTCAATCATACATTAGTGATATTTTTGTGACATTATGCCTTTATTAAATAGAGATATATTACATTCTTATACATGGATTCAGACCATACAAAATGAAACAATATAAACATCTTTAGCCACTAGATTTTTTGAACTCCGCCTATATTCATTCGGTGAACATCTTTTTATAAATATTGTTACGCTTGATAGGCTCGATTTTCTTCAACCGATTTAGCTAGCCAAGTGGTGGAGAAGTTGAATTTTGGGTGATTTTGTGGGAAGCAAAAATTTAGACAATAGACACAAGGATTTATAGTGGTTCGACCTTCTAACAAGCACCTACATCCACTACCTTAGGTCCCACTAAGGATTTTCCAATCAATTCACTAATTGATTCGTCCCCTTTTCTAGGCTTAGGAGGAAACCCTTATAAATGATCTAAGCATTCTAAACCAAAGCTTGATCAAACCCTCTATACATGAATAAAAGCAAACTAAACCCCTTCTTACAAGGCTGATGTTTGCACTCTTTAGCACTCACCCAAACCTAAACACTTGAGCAAATTTGACAATTTTGGCTCACAAATGTTGTGTATACAAAGAATTAACAATTAATGCCCTAAGACAATTTCTTCATCATAATGTTGTTAACAATTGAAGTAGTAGTCTTCCCTTGATGCTTGGAGGTCCATTTTATACTCTCAATTGAGTTTGTAGCCGTTGAGGACCGTTGGGATTGAATTAGAGCCGTTGGAGACTTTATTTCCCACCATAAATGCAGTTCTGATGATGTCTGTTTCGATGCACGAGTAGCTGTATCGAAACACCCTTCTTCAGAACTAGCCGTTGGAGTCTAATGCAGTATGCCGTATCGAAACATGTTGGGTCTTATTGGAATTCCCGTATCGAAACGCCTAGTGTCGTATCGAAACAACCTGAAATTCAAATAGCCGTTGGGATCTTTGCCACGTAGGCGTATCGAAACACGAAGGCCTGTTTCGAACGACCCTTGTTGTTTCGATACGGCTAAGGCCTGTATCGAAACACATTTTGGCAGTTTCAAAGCGTATCGATACTGATTATGCCTGTATCAAAACGAGTACATTAAAAACATTGGTTTGGCTACTTAAAAATGTTTCAAGCATTACCAAAACCTTTTGAAAACACCTCAAAGTTATTTTCAAGTTGTTTTAACTAAAAACATGTTTTAAATTTTTTTCAATTTAGTCCAAAATTATTATATCAAATCATATATTTTTACAAATATATTTTACATAAAATATTTTTTAATATTTAAGCACACACCCATCCTCGAATCTGAACCATTCTTCTGAAATGTCTGAACATCAAAAGATATCCAAAATAAAATCCCCCACCTCAAGTTCTCTGGAACAGTTGATTTTAAAAGATTATTCAATTAATTAATTCCATCTATGAAATTTTCTTGAACCAATAATAATATTATGATTATTAATAATGATTCATTATATGCTATATGAGTTGGGTTAAAACACCATAATATGATTCGTGAAGCTTAAAACACACACATATATATAGATGATACATTGTGAGCAAATTGTAGTGGTCCATTAATTATTCATAGTGGTCCTATTTCTTTTCTCTATAGGCTATAGCCATGGGCGGAGCCAGGAATTTATTCAGAGTGTCATTTTTTCGAACGATATTTAAGAAAAATTAATTATTTATAAAGGGGTGTCATTTTATTTATAATGGGGTGTCAATTATATATAATTTTTATTTTTTATATAAAAATTATATAAAAAATACAATTTCCAAAAAAAATTGGGGTGTCAACCGACACCCCAATGACTAATGTGGCTCCGCCCATGACTATAGCTACCTACGTACCTTTCAATTGCCTGATGTGGACAAAAAAAAAACATGCATTTATTATTACTTTTTACTTTTTAATGTATGTGATAATAAAAGATTAAGAATTAATGTCGATTTAGTTTTACTTCATATGACACAGTTGCTATTGTAACATATTTTTAAAGATTAAACGGTTATTGATTTGAGTTCTTTTAAATGTAGTTGAGGTTGGGAGTAGAGATAAAGTCGGGAAATTTAGTTTGGATGTCAAAATTTAAAAATTTTATGAATAAATTTTTCAAAGTAGATGAGAACAAATAACGTGTGTCAATTTCATTTTAAAAAGTGTCACTATTCATTTAAAATTATGTAAGTTTATTTTCAATATTAAATTTATAAAGAAAAAATCTCCAAAAAAACTTTTAGGTGTCAAATGACAGCCTTTGGATAGGGTGGCTCCGCCCATGTAGGTTGTAAACAAACTAAACATTCAACGAATCGTTCGAGAACTGTTTGGTGGGAAGTTCATTTATGTTTGTTTATTTATTAAACGAACGAACATGAACAAGATTTTCTGATCGTTTAATTAAATGAACGAACACGAACAAAAGGCCCGTTCATTCATTTACGTTCACGAAAGTTCGGTATTCCGTTCATTTATGTTCGTTTAAATTTATTCACATATATCCATTTATATTTATTATTTTTCATAACAAAAGTATTATATTTTAAAAATATAAATTTATTCACATATGCCGTTCGTTTATGTTCGTTTAAATTTATTCACACATGTCCCTTTATGTTCGTTCGTTTACGTTCACTTATCATTTTTAACAAACGAACATGAACGGACACGAACATGCTACAATCCTTAACAAACGAACATGTACAAAAAATTATGTTCGTTTAGTTGTTCGTGTTCGTTCATTTGTACGATTAAAATTAAATGAACGAATGTAACATACCCTCGTTCGTGTTTTTTCAGTTCGTTTACAGGCCTACGCCCATGAAAGATTTATAGGTAATTTAGGCATTATAATTTGTATACTAAAAAAATAAAGATAAAGTTGTAAAAGTAAAAAAAAAAATTATAGTAAGAACAAGAGAGAGAGAAAATATAATATACATGTTGAATGTAACACCCTTAATAAAATATAATTAAAGTTTAAGTGAAAAAAATGAAAGTGAAAAATGAGAAATGGCAGCTAAGAGGGATTGAACATGTGACATTGGGTTGTTCATGTGTGTGCCTTAATAGTTTGAGCCAAGTGCTCATATCTACCTAGTATTAATATGGAATATTCCTTGAAGTAGAAATTTGAGGCCTTAACCCGAATGAAATATTAGTTTGACCCCTCAACTACCCCCCATTATAGTCACCTGCTTCGAGAGTTGAACCAGAGAGAGTTTCCAGACTCTTCCTCCACAAACAAATCGTGTTCTACGTCTAATCTCCCTCACCAGTGGCCACCATCGTCGCCATAAGAGTGAACGTCTCCCTCTCCTGGCCACGTCCATAACCACCACTCACATCGGGAAAGTGTCGTTCACTGTGAAGATCTAGTTGAAGATTCGTCAGAAACCTATGCTTCACCGCCTTTGTTTATCATCGTTTCAACCGTCGTCCACCATCTATATAGCACACGGCCATCGTTAATGGGTTCGCGGTCGTCTCGTGACCAATACCAGTTCCCCACTCGCTGAGCCACTGCGCTATTCGCTGTGGAGAGCGTTGACAAGCTTCGTCGAGGACAAGCTTTGTTCTCCGATTTGGGATCCCAATGTTCACGGCCGATTTCAACATTCTAAGCCACTGTAAGTAGCACAAACTAAAAATATATTTGAGTTTTTGCTATTTCTGATATGTTTGGAGCGTTTTTTGGCCAGGTAAGCGGTGTGTGACCGCCACGTGTCGTCGGAAGTGATTTTTGGCAGCCACTATGGGTTACAGTCGATTTGGACCAGTCCAGCCTTGAACTGAACCGATTGGCTCCAACCCGGTCTGCCAAACCTTGAACGGTCCTGAACCTATTTTGAACCGGTCCGAGCCTATTAACTGATTCGGCCCAAACCCAAACCATATAACCCAACTCGTCTGATTCGACCCATCTGATTTGACCCAACTCATTGACCGAGTCAACTCAGTGAGTTAACTCACCCGAGTCAACCTGGTTGACTGTTGACCCGTGACCCGACCCAACTTGTTGACCTGACTCGTTGACTAACGTCAACGTTGATTGTTGATTCCTGATGTAAGCGTTAGACTTTGACGGTTGATATGTCCGTTGACCATTGACTTTGACCAAAAAGTCAAGTTTTCTGAAAACCCATATTTTATGTTTTTTGACGTCTTGAGTCCGTTTTTGAAGTCTGTTTCGCAAAATTCTGACCCGAAAGCCTCCGAATCTGACCTTGAACCCAAGAATGCATGTGTTTAGTTTTTCAGTTTAAAGGTTGTAATCAAGCTAAAGATTGATTATGGGTCATGTTTAATTGAAGGTATTCACGTATCTTCGTATTCGAGTGGTAGAGGACGTCAGATTCAAGTTCAAGAGTGTTTGAATGTTGTTCAAGGGTCGACCGATATAGCAAGGATTCAAGGTAATACATTACTACCTCTTATATGCTTTATGAACACATCAGTATTCGGTAAATACATGCACACTTATGGTGAAGTGTACCGTTAACTCTGCTTAAGTTAAATCAGATATGAATTATAAGTACGAAAATTTAGTTATGATTAAAATACTCGAATGAGAGGGTTAATAAATTATAAGGATCCGAGGTTCAATAAATAATCATTAAGGTAGTTTATCTTCAAACCTGATTAATAGTGTTAAATGAATTCAACGTAAAAAATACTTCGATATGAATTACGAAAATTCCCTTGGGGTATAAGAATGACTAAAACACCCATATCAATGAAGCGATCTTGAAATCTATGCTAGATTTGATAAAACAACTTATTCTTCTAAAAATCCCAAAATTGTTTGGGAAGTTATGGTGACAAGACTTAAACTTTCGAGATTGTAAAGTACTTGATTTTTTTGAATTTCAAATAAATCTCTGAAGACAAATTTACGCGAAATTATTCGTATGTGTGGATTAATCAAAGTGGCGTAAAGATTCAATTGATTGAAATGACTAAAAGGGTTGAAAATACTGATAAGGTTGAATTGATCGGAATGACTAATGACCAAAAAGACTGAAATATCCTCGATCACTAATTACCAAATTAAACAAAATAATGGATATACCCTCGAATGAATAGTTGGAAGGATAGGAAGGCTTAGAATAATTGAAACACATTCGGGCATCGAAGTGTCTAAAATACCTTCAAATACTAAAATGGCTGAAAATACTTCTAAAACTTTGAATAAGAAATACCAATAAAGTCAAACAAATGTAATGGCTCTGAAAGTGGTAATACACAACACGTGTTTGTTGGTCGTTTCTGATACTAATGTGATATTTGAAGAATACCATATGAAGGCATGTTCGAGCTATTTGGAGAAAGTACATAGTTAATAGTAAGAGTAAATTGTTCTTCAAAAAAGTACATTCGATGCTATGGATTGAGTTCGGGTGCAATGCACATTTTTGAATACTTGGAAAATACAGCTTGAATACATGTTCGATTTCTCGTAGTACGTTCAATGGTTGATTGGTGAGGACAAACCATTTTGTATTACATTGTAGTCAGTTCTGAGAAATGAATACTTAAGGTGTACCCATCCGATTAAATAATAAACATTGTATTGATGTGTTTCGATTAATTCAAAGGGACTCGGAAACCTGATGAGCAACTCAAATTCTTAAATTCTATACATCACTAGTTATACCTTGTTGGTTTAAATTACCAACTTACTGTAGGATATTACAACTTATTGTAAAGAGATTAGGATTAAACTCCTAAGAAGTTAATAGTTATCTGTAATTAGTAGTCTTGTAAAAAGTTAGAAGTCTTGTATCACTAGGATTCCTAGTTCTAGTCGGATTCCTAAAGACTCTATAAAAGAGTCCTATGTTGTAACCTATTAATTTAAGAAAGAACGGAATCAAAATCTTATGTTTTTCAATACGTTCTACATGATATCAGTTTGGGTTTCGATTCCTACAACCCTAGTCAACTTTTAATTTCCTAGAAACCACCTCCTACCCGATGGCTGCTACTTCTTTTTCGTCCACCTATATCACATCTCCCACCAGGAATTATTTCCAGTTTTAACGACCTCAAGGACTCTTCCAGTCTCACTATTACATGCCATAGATTGAATGGTAATAATTATTTAGAATGGTCTCAATCTGTCAAGATTTTTATTTTGGGCGAGGTAAATTGGGTTATCCCACAAGGGATATCAAACATTCTATGGATACTGATGCTGGCTATACGCTATGGATGCAGGAAAACAGCCGTGTAATGTCTTAGCTACTCAATTCTATGGCTCTCAGCGTCGGAAGAAACTTCCTACTTTATCAAACGACATCTAAAATATGGTGTGCTGTTAGAGAGACGTATTCCAACACGGACAACATCTCAGAATTGTATGGCATAGAAGGACATGCCTCTGTTCTTAAACACGAGGGAATGTCAGTCACCCTTTACTATAATACTCTCAATGCTCTTTGGTAGCAAATTGATCTTTATGAACATAATGATTGGGACACACTGACTAATGCCGCCTTATACAAAAAGATTACCACCCAAAGAAGGATCTTTCAATTTCTTCTTGGGTTGAATAAAGAACCAGATGAAGTTCATGGTCAAATTCTTGGCAGTTCTTCTCTTCCCTCTATCAGGGAAGTTTTTTCCACTATTAAGAAGTAAGAAAGCAGGCGTACCGTGATGCTTTCTGAATCCTCTCCCACTGAAGGTTCTACCCTACTCACTCAAATAACTTCTGGTCCACCTAAGAAGGGCAGGCCTTGGTGTGATCATTGTAAGAAACCGAGCCACTCCAAGGAGAAGTGCTGGAAGCTGCATGGAAAACCTGTTGATTGGAAGTCGAGGCCTTCTCGAGATGCCCAATCCAATTTAGCAACTGCCTGCATTATCACCAGCTTTACTCCACAACAAATTGCCGATCTTCAAAAACTGTTTGGCAAAATGGCGAGCCCTAGTGAAGCAAATATAGTCATAAAAGAGCCTGTAGGTACCTCCTTCCCTACAACCCGCTTATCTACACAGCTCACTCCAAATTGGATTATCGGCTCTAGAGCTTCTGAGCACATGATTGATAACAAGGACTTATTTCTTAATTTCTCTGCATCCTCTTCTGATAGATCGATTAAAACTGTTGATGGCTCTCTCTCCCAAATTGTGGGTTCTGGTTCTATTATTATTAACAAGAATATGGTGCTCGATGATGTTTTATTTGCACCGAATCTTGCATGCAATCTTATCTATATTAGTAAGCTTTCGACAGACTTGAAGTGCTCTACAAGTTTTAATGAATCTAGTTGTATTTTACAGGCCATGGACTCAAAGAAGATGATTGGCAATGCTAGCTTGCACAATGGGTTCTATGTTCTTCATGGCTTTCCATCCTCTTGCACCTCTCCATCTTCTTGTTCTTTTACTGCTTTGGAACATTTTAATGATGTTTTATTATGCCATTTTAGGTTAGGTCATCCTAATTTTCAATATATGTCAAAGTTATATCCGTCTTTGTTTATCAATAAAAAGCCAAGTTTCTTTAAATGCCATATTTTTCCACTTTCAAAACAAGCTAAAACACCCTATCTTCCATCTACTTATAAACCATCTCACCATTTTTCTTTGATCCACAGTGATATTTGGGACCCTTCTAAGGTGAAGAATGCTGATGGTAGTAAGTGGTTTATTACTTTTATTGATGATCATAGTAGGATTGCTTGGACTTATTTGATGAAGGATAAATCTGAAACTGAGCGGATTTTTGAGAGGTTTTATACAATGGTTCTTACTCAGTTCCAAACTAAAATTCATCTGCTTGAATATGATAACGGGAGTGAATTTTTTGCTAAGTTTTTAGGTGCATTTTTTCAAAAACAGGGAATAGTTTAGATTAGTTCTTGTGTTGATAATCCACAACAAAATAGAGTTGCTGAGCAAAAAAACAGACACCTCCTTGAAGTCACTCGTTCTATTTTATTTAATAGTAATGTCCCTAAGTACTTGTGGGGCGAGGCCTTGTTGACTGCCACATACTTGATCAACCGCATGCTCAATAAGGTTTTGAAATTTCAAACACTTCAAGTTATTTTCTTGGAGTGTTATCCATATTTTAAGCCTCTCTTTTCTGTTTTACCTCTTAAAATATTTGGTTGTACTAGTTTCATTCATAATTCAACCCTTAATAAGTCCAAGTTAGATCCTAGATCTTTGTTGTGTGTACTAGTTGGGTATTCATCACTCAAGGAGGGCTATAAATGCTATCATCCTCCTCAAAGATTTTTTGTTACTATGGATCTTACCTTTTTTGAACATAATCCTTACTTTCCAAAGGCTGCAATTCAGGGGGAGACTTGGGATGATTTTTAGCCTTCTCTTTTTCAGCCTTCACCTCAACATCAGGTAATCTCTGCCAATATTTCTATATCACCAGATCTTTTGTTCACTAATTCACCACTGTTATCTCAATCTACATCTTCTTTACCAACACCTACTCCTTCCAAAATTCCTACAACTCCTCAAAACTCTTCGAAAACACCTACTCCTCCTCTTAAACAACTTTTAACTTATACAAGGAAAAAGAAAACCATACACGAGGCCATTTTGCAATCCGAAACTTACCGTGAGTTGGATTTGAGTCCATTTGCCAATATGGATGATGAAGGTAATATAATCAGTGAGTCTACTATCCCTAATCTTGACGATTTTCCTATTGCTATTAGAAAAGGTGTTAGAAAGTGCACTAAACATCCTATTCAGAAATTTGTTGGTTACAGTTCATTGAGGCCATCTTTTAAAACCTTTAAAACAAACTTAAATGAATAGCAGATTCCTTCAACAGTTGACGAGGCATTAAAGCATCCTAAGTGGAGAAGGGTTGTCGAAGAAGAAATCAATGCCTTTGTAACCCCCTCGTCCCGGTCTGGCCAGATGACCGGTCCGAGTGAGCTACACGGGGAAAACCGAGTGAAAACCCCTTAAGGTTTCCCCCTCAGTTAGCAACCCTATTTTTTACATTTTAAATCTTGTCTAGATGAGTATTTAATCCTATGTGGTCATGCAGCGGAACAACATTCACGAGGCAAACAAACGAACTCAACCTAACATTTCACAGCCCAATTTTTAACTTAATTTGCAGGCGGTATCGATACACCTAAGGGGTGTATCGATACCCCTTGACTAGGTCAACTGGTCAAAGTCAACCCGTGGAGACCGTATCGATACACCCAAGTAGTGTATCGATACCCTCCCCAACGGTTGACTTCCCACGGTCAACGCTAAGATGACGGTATCGATACACCAGAGGCCCGTATCGATACCGAAATGGACAGTAGCTCCAGTGACCAAAAAGGTATCGATACGCCCCATCGCGTATCGATACACGAGGCCTGAAACAAGAAGGCGGTATCGATACGGGACCAACCGTATTGATACCCCTGCTACGAAATTACAGGTTTTAGCTGATTTAAGGCACAAGAAGGTCCTTAAATCCCTCTAAAACCCCAACCAACACACTAACATCAATCCTAAGGCAAACCAAACATAAAAGCATGCTTTCACAAGAAGCCAAAAGAGCATTAATCAACACAAGGTGATGCACAAACATTCAAGCATCTTAAGCATTCAACCACAAACTAAGCATCCATACATAGCATTTCAAAAAGGCAATCTAACATATAAGGTCATACATGGAACTCAAAGGCCTTAAAAGGCACAAGAAAAGCATATGAGGTTTGCACTAAAACAAGGCAACCTAAACATCTAAAGACATGCCAACACACACAACATCCATCATAGTATAACATGTTTTACAAACCAAGGCCAAATCAAAAGTCAACATACATGAGTCATACATAGCTCATACAAAAACCCTTGCCACATTGCTAACTGATACCAAATTTACCACCGTACTTGAGTCACAAACTTGGAAGCCCTTCTTGCCTTGCCTCGAGCTAACACCACGCTAATGATCTGCAATGTTGAACATTGAGAGCGTAAGCTATAAGCTTAGTGAGGGTGCTCTAAAACGAAAAACATCAACAATGCAGGGTTCAAGCATGTAAATCCTAATCTCACATATATCAAGCATCGACATGTAATCAAGTAGACCTAGCTAGTCTTTCAAGTGGCATAGTATGGCATCTTACTTCATACTAAGCATCAAACATCAATAATCAACAATCATAAATCAACATCACATATCACAATATATAAAAAAGTTAATTGGCCACTTTAAATTACCCCGATTGTGCGGATTTAAACCTCAACAACACTTTACCTCGATGGGATTACACTCATCACCGGACCTTGCATGTGCGGGATTCCACTCATCGCCACATGCCCTACGGATGGGATTCCACTCATCATCTCGTAGAATTAAATAAAAGCTTCCGGTGGAATATTACATCACCGTACTCCTCCTTGATGACTTAACGCCATCAAGGCCACGTACGTTTTGACTCAATTTGTGTGCACACTAATCCTAAAGATCGATCATTTACAATCGGTAATTTATTTAGTGCCAATTATCATAACCTCATTATATATCATCAACCACACTCCATGCTCATCACATACATATACATTTCATGAATATACAAGTACCAATTAACCACAAGCACAAGAGCATAGTCAACAAGCACATTAGCATTTAAGGAGAACAAAGGCTAAATGTAACTACTTGAGTTAAAAGGAAGTGGCCTACCAAGCACACTTTACACACACACTACACATACTCGAACCAAACTTTAAATCAAGTTTGAAACCACTCACCGCCCTTCCTTAGCTACCAAGAGAAACTCCTACGAACCAGGATTCGGTCCCAAAGCTTCTTCGACGATCCCTCTTGCTTCTAGTCAACCAAAAACACAACCAATAGCCACAATCAATGCTAATATTCAATCAACACATAATCCTTGAATTCAAACCAACTTCACCCACAATTTCCAACCACATTTAATCCCCAAATATAACAAATTCGTACTCCCTCAAACCTTGGCTGAAAACTCTACTCTCAAACACCCAAATGACTCTCGAATGATCCCAAAACACCTTCCTAATATCCCTAAACCAACAGCCCTTCAATTTCAACCTTAAACCTCCCAAAAACCCAAGTTTTGATACCTTAAAACTTGCCCTATGACCCTACTACGGATTTTCATTAAAATTCAACCAAATTAATATATATTGTGTATTTCATCATGAGTAAACAAAGCCCCAACCCAATTTATCAAAACAAGATGAAAATCTCATAAAAACCCAAGCTTTTAGTAAAATCCTAACATTTTAAAAGTCCATGTTTTTGAAATCCAAGACCATAGATAGATAGAGGATAAAGAGGAGAGTAAGAAAACATGTTTACCTTTCAAAAACACCTTGAAATGAAGTTGAAATCGAATGGAATAGTAACTTGAAAATTTGAGAGAGTTTGGAGAGGGGTTTTTGTGTTTCACGTGGGAATAGAGGGGAAAAGGGGGAGAAGATGACAACTTTAAAAGTTGTCTTCCTTTTTTAAAACTTTTGGGTAAAATCGCAATGTAGGTCATTCCCCTCTTATTAAAGCTCAATTACATCACAAATTAGGTGGAATTGTTTTAATATAAATTTTATTGACTCGAACCGTAAACCCGGTTAACTTCTAGGCCCAAAACACGGGTGTTACAACTCTCTCCCACTTAAGGAATTTCGTCCCCGAAATTACCTGACTATAAGAGATACGTAAACTGCTTTTCCATATCATCCTTCCTTTCCCAAGTGGCCTCGTCCACACCTCTACGTTGCCACCGCACCTTCACTAACTCAATCGATCTACCCTCAACACCTTACTATCAGAAGCTAAGATCTCAACGGGCTCTTCTTCATAAGTCAAATCCGGATTCAATTCAATCTCTTCTACGGGCATAACATGTGATGGATCGGACCTATACTTACGAAGCATCGAAACATGGAACACATCGTGTATCTTCTCTAACTCGGATGGCAAACGCAACTGATAAGCAACGGGACCAACCCTCTTCACAATCTTATACGGCCCTATGTACCTCGGACTACACTTCCCTTTTCAGCCAAATCTCATCACTTTCTTCCACGGAGATACCATCAAGAATACTCTCTCACCCACTGAGAACTCAACTTCCTTCCTCTTCAAATCGGCATAGGACTTCTGCCTATCCGAAGCAGCCTTCAATCGGTCACAAATCAATTTTACCTTGTCGGTTGTCCCCTTGAGCAAATCCGGCATAGGTAACAACTTCTGTCCTTCCTCGGCCCAACACACTGGAGTTCTACACTTCCGGCCATACAAGGCCTCATAAGGAGCCATCTGAATGCTTGACTGAAAGCTGTTATTGTACGCAAACTCTACTAGAGGCAAATGCTTCTCCCAAGTACCCTGAAAGTCAATGATACAACATCGCAACATATCCTCTAAGATCTGAATAACCCTCTCTGACTGACCATCTGACTAAGGATGATAAGAAGTGCTGAAGTTCAAACGGGTACCCAAAGCTGTATGCAGACACTCCCAAAATCTAGAAGTAAATCTCGGATCTCTATCTGACACGATGGACTTCGGCACACCATGCAGTCTAACAATCTCACCAATGTACAAATCGGCCAATCTATCTAAGGTGTAAGTAGTGTTGACTGCCAAGAAGTGAGCACACTTTGTAAAGCGATCCACTATCACCCAAACTGAGTTCTTCTTCGTAGGAGTCAAAGGCAAACCCGAAACAAAATCCATGGTGATGTTCTCCCATTTCCATTCCGGAATTCTCAACGGCTGTAACAAACCTGAGGGAACCTGATGTTCCGCCTTCACTCTCTGACACACTAAGCACTTACTCACAAAGTCGACCACATCTCTCTTCAAGCCAACCCAAAAGTACTCATTCTTCAAGTCACGGTACATCTTCGTACTTCCAGGATGCATAGCAAACGGACTACTGTGGGCTTCAGTCAAGATCGTACGTCTCAAGTCACTGTCTTCTGGCACAACTATTCTATCTTTGAAACACAAAACCCCATCAGTACTGAAACTGTAGTATGAAGATCTACCCTCGACTATATCTTGCACGTGAGGTGCTAAAGATCTATCTAAGAGCTGTTTCTCTCGAATCAACTGACCTAGAGTAGGTCTAACCTGAAGCTCGGCTATCAAGTCACCATCTCCGGAAAAACTCAATCTAGCAAACATAGCTCTCAAGTCCACGGCCATCTTCCTACTCAATGCATCAGCCACTACATTGGCCTTACCCGGATGGTACTCAATAGTAAGATCATAGTCTTTTAGTAACTCTAACCATCTACGCTGTCTGAGATTCAAATCTCGCTGAGTCATAATGTATTTCAAACTCTTGTGATCGGTGTACACGGTGCATCTCTCACCGTACAAATAGTGCCTCTAAATCTTCAGAGCAAACACAACTACAGCTAACTCTATGTCATGAGTCGGATAGTTGCGCTCATGGGTCTTCAACTGTCTTGAGGCGTAAGCCACTACACTCTTGTCTTGCATTAGAACACATCCTAGCCCTACATATGAAGCATCACTGTAGACTACATAGTCCTTCCCGGACTCAGGCTGTATCAAGATCGGTGCTTGGGTCAAAGCTTCTTTCAATTTCTCAAAGGCTCTCTGTCTTGCATCTGTCCACTCAAAATGAACACTCTTCTGAAGTAACTGTGTCAATGGAGCGGCTAACTTAGAGAAACCCTCTACAAATCTCCTATAGTATCCGGCTAAGCCTAAGAAGCTACGTACCTCTGTCATAGACTTCGGTTGCTTCCACTCAACAATGGCTTCAATCTTCTTCGGATCAACTCTAATCCCATCGGCTGACACTACATGTCCTAAGAAGACTACCTCACGGATCCAAAACTCACACTTGCTGAGCTTCGCATACAACCGATGATCTAGCAAAGTCTTCAAAACAAGTCTCAAGTGTCGGTCATGGTCTTCTTCAGTTCGCGAGTACACCAAAATGTCATCAATAAACACAACTACAAACTAATCTAGATACTGATGAAAAATCCTATTCATCATGTCCATGAAAGCAGCCGGTGCATTAGTCAACCCAAAAGGCATGACTAAAAACTCATAATGGCCATATCTAGTCCTAAAGGCCGTCTTCGGTACATCAACCTCTCTTACCTTTAGCTGGTAATAGCCCGATCTCAAATCAATCTTCGAAAAGACAGATGCTCCTCTCAACTGATCAAACAAGTCGTCAATTCTAGGCAACGAATATTTATTCTTCACTGTCAACTGATTTAACTGCCTGTAATCTATACACATTCTCATGCTTCCATCCTTCTTCTTCACAAACAAAACTGGTGCACCCCAAGGTGAAGAACTAGGCCTGATAAAACCTCTATCTGTCAATTCTTGCAACTGAGTCTTCAACTCTTTCAATTCTTTCGGTGCCATGCGATACGGAGCAATCGAAACAGGAGCTGAATCAGAATAAGTCTCAATGCTGAACTCTACCTCTATGTCCGGTGGTAACCCTGGCAATTCTTCCGGAAACACACTAGGAAAGTCACATACTGTCCGGATGTCCTGAGGTCTAACCTCACTCATGTTAGGGTTCATCACATACGCTAAGTATGCTTTACACCCCAACTCAACTAATCTCTTAGCCTCTAGCACTGAAACCACATTGGATAAGAACTTCACGTTCTCACCCACCACTACAATCTCATAGTCATCTGAGAGCTTCAAAGAAATCCGTTTAGTTTCAAAATCTATCCTAGCTCTATGCTCCGTGAGCCAGTCTATACCCAGAATCACATCAAAACCATAGAAAGGAAGTTCCATCATATCCACTGGAAATACATGCCCCTGAACCATCAACGGACACCTTCGATACATCTTCCTAACTACCACTGTGTCCCCAAAGGAACTAGTAACACTAACTCCTATCTCTAACATCTCACAAGGCAAATTCAAGGACCGTGCATGCTCACTCAATATGTAGGAATGTGTAGACCCAGAGTCAATCAAAGAAAGAAAACCCAAAGATTGTATCGAGAAGTTACCTGCGATCACATCGGTGTCATGCTGATCCCCACGCTGAGCATAAACTTTGGCCTGACCTCCGTCCTCTGGCTGAACTGCAACTACATGTGCTATGTTCCTCTGACCATCGTTCCTTGGCTGGAAGTTACCTCTACCGCGCTCCCGGCCTCTCTGAAAGTCATTGGCTCTAGCAGGAGCCCAAGCTGGTGCCTATCCCACCTGATGTGGACAGTCACGCCTAATGTGGTCTCCAGCACCACAACTCCAACAAGAATGATAATTTCCCCAACACTCCCCGGTGTGGTTCCTCCCGCAAGTAGTACATGTGGGCAACTTCCCACCAGCTCTCTGACCCTGATGGCCCCTACCGTGGTTACCGCCACCACGCCTATGATCATAATGATGTCTGTTGTCCCGATGCCTCTTGGCATCACCTCTATCAAAGTTGCTGGACCTCTTACCCGAACTAGATCCACCTGACCGCCTGGTCAAACTCAAACTGTGCTCTAAGTCCTTGGCCCTCGCGACCAAAACATCAAAATCAGTGTAATCTGAAGCTAGAGTGTACGTCTTAATCTCTTCACTCAGCCCATAACGGAAGCGGTTACAACGCTCCACCTCAGTAGGTACAAGCTCAGGTGCATACTGACTCAATCTGACAAATCAGATCTCATAATCGGTCACGGACATACTCCCCTGAAGCAATGCCATAAACTCCCTCTTCCTCTCATCGAGGTATCGCGGACCCAGATACTTCTTACGGAAAGCTGTCTCAAAGAACTCCCAAGTGATCTCGGCCTCATCCATACCCGTAGTAATGGTGACCCACCAAGTGTAGGCATCACCCTGAAGCAGAGACTCAACACATCCCAACTTGCGCTCACCAGTACATCCCATCTGAGCAAGAATACGGACAGTCTTCTCAAACCACAACTCTAACCTCTCTAGAGTAGCCCCTCTAAACTCTTCGGCCCCAAGGCCCCGAAGTCTCTCTAAAGGTAATCCGGTGCCCTCACCCTGATGATGAGCTGCCTGACCTCCAGCTACTGCAGCCTGAAATGCCCCGGCTATTGCCTGAACCAACGGAGCTAAGTCTATCCCGGCATGTCCTTGGCCACCTTGACCTCCTTGTGGTCCCTCTCCCTCGGCCCCGGCCTCACCTCCCACTCCTGGTGGAGGAGGTGGTGGTGGTGGAGGTGGTGGAGGAGCTCCAACTCCAACCACAGGCTCTCCCACTTGAGCCTCAACTCTCACTACTGGCTCAACTCTCGGAGCCTCTGCCCGTGGTTCCGGTCGAACCATCCTAGGCCTCCCACGTGGTCTCATGCTACAACTAGCAAGGTATAAACTACAACAAGAAACAGATAAGGATCACGTTAGTCAAAGCAAGGGTCCAATAGTGCTCAAGTACTCTTTTTTCCAAAAATCTTTTTAAATTAAGTAATAGTAACAATGGGCACACACTCTACACCAGACACGACAATTCATGCTTCAAAACATCATACGAACAATCGAGTATCAAGAATTTCATGGCAAAACATGCATCGAACAACACAATCATTTAATACATCAAGCTTACCTCACTTACCTGCCCGAGGTCTCGGTAACCTCAGGCTCTGATACCAACAAATGTAACCCCCTCGTCCCGGTCTGGCCGGATGACCGGTCCGAGTGAGCTACACGGGGAAAACCGAGTGAAAACCCCTTAAGGTTTCCCCCTCTGTTAGCAACCCTATTTTTTTCATTTTAAATCTTGTCTAGATGAGTATTTAATCCTATGTGGTCATGCAGCGGAACAACATTCACGAGGCAAACAAACGAACTCAACCTAACATTTCACAGCCCAATATTTAACTTAATTTGCAGGCGGTATCGATACACCTAAGGGGTGTATCGATACCCCTTGACTAGGTCAACTGGTCAAATTCAACCCGTGGAGACCGTATCGATACACCCAAGGAGTGTATCGATACCCTCCCCAACGGTTGACTTCCCACGGTCAACGCTAAGATGACGGTATCAATACACCAGAGGCCCGTATCGATACCGAAATGGACAATAGCTCCAGTGACAAAAAAGGTATCGATACGCCCCCTCGCGTATCGATACACGAGGCCTGAAACAAGAAGGCGGTATCGATATGGGACCAACCATATCGATACCCCTGCTACGAAATTACAGGTTTTAGCTGATTTAAGGCACAAGGAGCCCCTTAAATCCCACTAAAACCCCAACCAACACACTAACATCAACCCTAAGGCAAACCAAACATAAAAGCATGCTTTCACAAGAAGCCAAAAGAGCATTAATCAACACAAGGTGATGCACAAACATTCAAGCATCTTAAGCATTCAACCACAAACTAAGCATCCGTACATAGCATTTCAAAAAGGCAATCTAACATATAAGGTCATACATGGAACTCAAAGGCCTTAAAAGGCACAAGAAAAGCATATGAGGTTTGCACTAAAACAAGGCAACCTAAACATCTAAAGACATGCCAACACACACAACATCCATCATAGTATAACATGTTTTACAAACCAAGGCCAAATCAAAAGTCAACATACATGAGTCATACATAGCTCATACAAAAACCCTTGCCACATTGCTAACTAATACCAAATTTACCACCGTACTTGAGTCACAAACTTGGAAGCCTTCTTGCCTTGCCTCGAGCTAACACCACGCTAATGATCTGCATTGTTGAACATTGAGAGCGTAAGCTATAAGCTTAGTGAGGGTGCTCTAAAACGAAAAACATCAACAATGCAGGGTTCAAGCATGTAAATCCTAATCTCACATATATCAAGCATCGACATGTAATCAAGTAGACCTAGCTAGTCTTTCAAGTGGCATAGTATGGCATCTTACTTCATACTAAGCATCAAGCATCAATAATCAATAATCAACAATCATAAATCAACATCACATATCACAATATATAAACAAGTTAATTGGCCACTTTAAATTACCCCGATTGTGCGGATTTAAACCTCAACAACACTTTACCTCTGTGAGATTACACTCATCACCGGACCTTGCATGTGCGGGATTCCACTCATCACCACATGCCCTACGGATGGGATTCCACTCATCATCCCGTAGAATTAAATAAAAGCTTCTGGTGGAATATTACATCACCGTACTCCTCCTTGATGACTTAACGCCATCAAGGCCACGTACGTTTTGACTCAATTTGTGTGCACACTAATCCTAATGATCGATCATTTACAACCGGTAATTTATTTAGTGCCAATTATCATAACCTCATTATATATCATCAACCACACTCCATGCTCATCACATACATATACATTTCATGAATATACAAGTACCAATTAACCACAAGCACAAGAGCATAGTCAACAAGCACATTAGCATTTAAGGAGAACAAAGGCTAAATGTAACTACTTGAGTTAAAAGGAAGTGGCCTACCAAGCACACTTTACACACACACTACACATACTCGAACCAAACTTTAAATCAAGTTTGAAACCACTCACCGCTCTTCCTTAGCTACCAAGCGAAACTCCTACGAACCCGGATTCGGTCCCAAAGCTACTTCGACGATCCCTCTTGCTTCTAGTCAACCAAAAACACAACCAATAGCCACAATCAATGTTAATATTCAATCAACACATAATCCTTGAATTCAAACCAACTTCACCCACAATTTCCAACCACATTTAATCCCCAAATATAACAAATTCGTACTCCCTCAAACCTTGGCTGAAAACTCTACTTTCAAACACCCAAATGACTCTCGAATGATCCCAAAACACCTTCCTAATATCCCTAAACCAACAGCCCTTCAATTTCAACCTTAAACCTCCCAAAAACCCAAGTTTTGATACCTTAAAACTTGCCCTATGACCCTACTACGGATTTTCATTAAAATTCAACCAAATTAATATATATTGTGTATTTTATCATGAGTAAACAAAGCCCCAACCCAATTTATCAAAACAGGATGAAAATCTCATAAAAACCCAAGCTTTTAGTAAAACCCTAACATTTTAAAAGTCCATGTTTTTTAAATCCAAGACCATAGATAGATAGAGGATAGAGAGGAGAGTAAGAAAACATGTTTACCTTTCAAAAACACCTTGAAATGAAGTTGAAATCGAATGGAATAGTAACTTGAAAATTTGAGAGAGTTTGGAGAGGGGTTTTTGTGTTTCACGTGGGAATAGAGGGGAAAAGGGGGAGAAGATGACAACTTTAAAAGTTGTCTTCCTTTTTTAAAACTTTTGGGTAAAATCGCAATGTAGGTCCCTCCCCTCTTATTAAAGCTCAATTACATCACAAATTAGGTGGAATTGTTTTAATTTAAATGTTATTGACTCGAACCGCAAACCCGGTTAACTCTTAGGCCCAAAACACGGGTGTTACAGCCTTTGAGAAGAATGATACCTGGACAGTAACAAATCTTCCCCAAGGTAAAAAACTTGTTGGTTATAAGTGGTTTTTGCTGTAAAATATAACTCTAATGGAAGTATCTAGAGATATAAAGCGAGGCTTGTGGCTAAAGGCTATACACAGACCAATGAGATTGATTACACAGAAACTTTTGCTCCAGTGGCAAAACTCAGCATTGTTCGGGTTAAGTCTTGTTGTCAATTCAGATTGGAAGTTGTACCAACTTGATGTGAAGATTGCATTTCTTAATAGAAAGTTAGAGGATGAGGTTTATATGAAAGTTCCACCTAGTTTGAGATCGACCAAAGGAAATCAGAAAGTTTGTAAGCTCAACAGGTCACTATATGGTCTTAAGCAGTCCCCTCAAGCTTGGTTTGACAGGTTCACTAAAGCTATTCTAAAAGACAGATACAAGCAATCATTGGCTGGTCACACTTTCTTCATTAAGGTAACCTCGAAAAATAAAAGAGTTATCTTAATTGTTTATGTATATGATATAATTGTGACATGAGATGATGATGAGGAAATTGGGTGTTTAAAAAATCTTCTACATAGAGAGTTTGAAATAAAAGATTTGGGACAACTTAGATACTTTCTTGGAATGGAAGTGGCTAGGTCAAGTAAAAGACTGGTGATTAATCAAAGGAAGTATGTCTTTGATTTGCTCAATGAATCAAGGATGCTCGGGTGTAAACCGGCAGATACACCAGTGTAAGCTGGCTTGAAATTCACTAAGGGAACAAGTACCTTACTTGACAAAGATAGATTTCAAAGATTAGTAGGAAAATTAATCTATCTATCCTTAACCAGGCCAGACATTCCTTTTCCAGTAAATGTGATTAGTCAGCATATGACAAATCCTAATGAAGAACACATAGCAACAACTAGGGGTGATAACGAGTCGAGCCTGGGCTCGGCTCGGAAACAGTATTGTTAGGCTTGGCTCGGGCTCGAGGCTCACCGAGCTCGAAATTTTAGGCTCGGGCTTGAACTCAGAATAGAGTATTTGAGCTCGGCTTGAGGCTCAGCTCGGCTCGAAGCTCGGCTCGAAGTGGATAGTTTTACTATATTTTTTTAGGGTAATCTTCACCACTGGTCTCTTTCGTTTAGTGTGTGTTCTATTTTGGTCACCAAAATTTAAAAAAGATTATTCTGGTCACTTACGTTTACAATCGTTTCTATTTTTGTCCCTTGACCGTTAGTCTCCGTTACTTAAAAAAATAGTTTCTAATTTAACCCCTAAACTTTCAAAATTTTATTTTTCACCATCTTCCCCAAACATATTCTGCCTTGGGGCATTCAAATATGTCCACAGTTTTCAAGTTGGAAAATAATGATGGTGAAACAGAATCAAACACTTCTCTCACTACTCTGTTCTTGCGTAAATTGAAAACTCTCAACGTTAATGGTTGTCCAAAACTGGAATATGCTCTGCCAATCACTTTGGCTAATGGTTTTCTTTCTCTTGCATGGGTTTCAATTTCTCAGTGTGGTGGATTAAAGCAAGTCTTCGGCATTGTTAAAGAACAAAATGGAGCCGACCATGATGAAATCGTGCACCTTGGTAATCTAGAAGATCTACGACTTTGTTTTCTAAGGAACTTGAGTTGTTTCGCTCCAGAAAACTATATTTTCAAAGCACCAGCCTTGGAAAGCTTACAAGTTGATGAGTGTCCTCGATTGATGAACTTTGCAATTTCACAAGTTGACAAGCAGCTAAAAATTAAGGTAAGACTTCTTTTTAATCTTTCCTTTTTTTTAAACTGGTCTTTCTTTATAGTCATATAATTGAATGAATAAATGATCTAATTCTTAAGTCGTCCTAATTTTTTTATATTAATAAGATAAGTAATTGATTCCATTATTTTAGCCTTGATTTTATTTATCAATCATTTGTTCTTGTATTTCCATTTTATGTTATGAATTATATTAGTCGTCCTCAATGTCACTCAAAGGCGACGATCTTCCTTTAGAAGGATGTGAGGTTCTTAAAAGCTTGGAACAGCTGATAGTTAGAGGCTTTGAACAGCTGCAATAGAACTTTCGAAATGATGAAGAAACTCATGTGCCGCCATTACTATCAAATGTAGAGCATCTGAAGCTAGAGTCTTTGTCTAAATTGAGATGGATAGTGAAAGTCCCCAACCATTCTGTCAGCTTCCAAAGTTTATTGGTTTTATAAATATATGGGTGCCATCAGTTCAAATCTCTCTTCTCATTCTCTGCCATTCAAACCATAAGGTTGCTGGAAGAACTCTGCATAGCTTGTTGTAATGAGCTGAAAAGTGTTATCATGGAGTTGGAAACTAGTGATGATGATAAAACAGAATCATGCGCACATAAGTTGCCAAACTTGAAAACTGTGGACATATTTGAATGCCCCAAAGCAGAATATGTTTGGGGAAGATGGTGAAAAATAAAATTTTGAAAGTTTGAAGGTTAAATTAGAAATTATTTTTAAGTAACGGAGACTAACGGACAAGGGACCAAAATAGAAACGATTCTAAACGTAAGTGACCAGAATAATCTTTTTTGATTTTGGTGACCAAAATAGAACACACCCTAAACGAAAGGGGCCACTGGTGAAGATTACCCATTTTTTAATAAAAGATATGGCCTAGTTAAAACCCCTTTCTAACCAACATTGAAACGAAATTCAATGTTGGCAAGGGGAAAAGAGTGCCCAAAAATTAGATTAATCCAAATATCCAAAAAAATATTCTTACAGTACAAATACGTAATCAAAGAAAATACAAAACCAAACAACAACTAGTTAAAGGAAAATAAAACTGCAAACATGCAACAACCTAAGAAAACAAAATAATCCAACAACAATCCATTAGTTACTTCTTCCATCAATTATCCTAGTCTAAAGCTCCAAGCACTCCCTTTCTTGTTATTCTCCTGATTTTCTTCATCATATTTATTGTAAAATCATTAAAACAATTCAACTAATTATTATGCAAAAAATAAATTGTAAAGCATCATAAAATTTTATTAACAAACTTAGATAGCGGGCAAAATAATTTCCTTTGATTGTTCTTCATCAATTTTTTGCAAAAAAAAACATAAAGCCATTAACTAAAAACAAATTCTAAAAAAATTAAAAGAAAGTGTACATATATAAAATACCAATCCTTACTTCATTCTTTCTCTTCACTCTATGGAGAGATCGACACCAATCTCTTGTGCAAATTAACATTTGTACGGTTTCAGAACTTAATGATGATCTATAAGGATCAATTACATGGCTCCTAGCACTAAATGTTGCCTCTGAAGCAACAATAGTAATGGGAACACCCAAGAAATCTATGGCCAATCGTGAGGAATATAACACCCTTCTTCAAGATATAGATCAACTTCAGATTACTTATTCTCAGTCATTTCCTCACTTCTCAAAGCTTGTAAAATTTCCAATAATCCTGGAGTACTTCCCGTTCCTCCACCACAAAGATTTGCACCAGTTCCACATTTACCCACTTGCTCCATTAAAGGGGGAGAATACAAATTCACATACTCATCATAAAGTTCATACAAAGTTTCTCTAACTTTATGTACATCCTCCCTAACTACATCATGAGAAAACATCTTTGGAAAAGTAATCTCAATCACTTTCATTTTTAATCGAGGGTCCAACACTACACCAATATCCATAAGTATATTACATTCACCCCCAATATTTATCAAACCTTTCTTTCATGCTTGTCACCATGCTTTTAACAAAATCATCGGAAGACTTAGAATTGGTATCCAACAACAATTTAATTCTGTAAATCTCACTAAGAAACAAATTAAAAGTGGGATACTCGGATCTTGAAATAACATAGAACACTTTCAGAATTTCAAGCAATTTCTCAATTTTCCCCAATCCTCTAATCTAGGACAATAAACATATTCTCTATCTTCCAAGGCAAGTTTAGAAAATGTCTCTTTAAACTTGATTGCACAAGCAAACATTTCATAAGTAGAATTCCATTGAGTCTTGCATTCTAGAACCAATCTCCACTCTTTTATGTTATATTGTTGAGCAAGTTCGGCAAACTTTTGCAATCGTTGTTCACTTCCATTTAGATAATCAACTGTATCGTGAACATTCTTGATGATGCTTTTGACTTTTTGAGACCGTGCTGAACTATAATGTTTAAAATGTGAGCACAACAACGAACATGAAACAACTTGTCCCCACAAATCAACCTCTTAGTCAATGAGAAAGTATCTTTCATAATTTGTATGCATGAATCATTTGCAGAGGTATTGTCCACAAAAAACGATGAATACCTATAAAAAATACAATATTGATTAGTGTTAATTTGATAATAAGTTAATATTTATAAAAGACTAAAAGTATTAAACTTACTTTGTTCTCGATGTCCCACTCCTTTAAGCATTTAAAAATACAATTAGTTATGTCTTTGCCTTTCTGAGGAGGAAGTATGTGGACAAAATTCAGTACTCGCTTTTGAAGTTTCCAGTCATGGTCAACAAAATGAGCCGTAAGAACCATGTATTCTATCTTTTGAGGTTTGGAACGCCATAGGTCAGTGGTCAAAGAAATTTTGTCCATATTCTTCAATGTTTCCTTTAACTTATTCTTCTCAATCTCATAAACTCTGAAAAAATTATTTCTTATAGTATGACGTGACACACTTTTCCATTGTGGTATTCCTTTCTTCAACATCATATTAAAGCCTTCTTCTTTAACAATAGAAAAAGCATGCTCGTGCATAACAATCCAATGTACAATTCCTTCTCTCATTTTCAACATATCGAACTTACCATCATGTAGGGCACTAAATAATTCAGTATTTGGAGAGCCCGCAGTTGAATCAGAAGGTAAAAAGTTGATCAACTTTTGTTGTCGTATGTGCACTTTTCTTTGTGTACATTTATCCAAATGACGCTTTAAGTGACTCCTAAGACCACCTCTAGAAACATTTAGAAGAGTCTTACAATACTGACAAGGAACTTTCCAAATGTTAGAGTTTCCTGCATGTTGGGGTTCCCCAAATTCCTTCCAAACAACATATTTTTTTGCTCTCTTAAAAGGATATGATGTGGATTCATCTTCATTATTACGAACTTCACTATTATTGGTAGCATTAGTTTGGGGATCAGGCACTTTTGCATTTTCTAGATCAATTGCATCTTCATCCATTTCATTTACATCATCTGAATTTACCCCAAGTTCCTCTGCAATCGGGGTTGAATGGCTATCTGATATTCCCAATCCAGTAGTAGACATTCCTAGATTACAAATCAAATATAAAGATTAATTATACAAAACACAACATTATAACAAACATTATAACAAACAAAAGCTACAATTAACTGTCAATGTATACACAACACATGACCATTCACAATTACTCTATTGTTAACACCAAAGAAACAATTAGTGGTTAACTCTGTTTCACGCTTCCAACCATCTTTTGCAAGCAATAGATCTCTCGGAATATACAAGACCTTGTACTATCCATTTTTGGCGAATTTAATCCCCCTTGCAATAATTTGATAATTTTTAATCCTCCAACAGTTCAGTCTGCTTATTTTTTAAAACACGTCATAGCATTTTTATACGGTTGGATAACTTTTTGCACATTTAAAAAATACAAAAGAAGATAAAATGATATGATATTTATCCAATTGCACAGAAAATTCCAATGTAAAGGGCTAAAAATGACCAAATTATAATAAAGAGACAAAATCCACCAAAAATGCATGGTACAAGGACCTTCCATGCAATTTGACAATTTGTAAAACCAGAAAGAGCTAATACAAAAATCAGTTTTTTTTTCACTATTTTCATACTTCTCTGTGATATCCTAGAGATGATAAAAAGTTAAATCATGTGAAAAACACAATATTTTTTCAATTTTTTCTTCAGAACAATCTTTAATCACTCTTAATCAGTGTCTAATACTACTTATTTGCATTAATATCAAATTATTAACCAATGCAAAGAACCTAAGAATTCACCAAATTCAACAACGAAAAACCCTTTTTTGACAAAGAATGGATAATGAAGTGCAAATGAACATACAATAACATGTATGTAGATAAGGGCAAATGAATCAAACAAAAAATGATAAGAATTTTTCTGAAAAGGAAAAGTTGAAGAGATGAGTTTTTACCCAAGTTTTAACGCTGAGATGAGCAGAGTATGAGATTTGTTTAGTTTCCAATATTTTCAATTACAGAGAGCGACCATTGATGAATGCTTGCTTCTGTTCTTCTTGTCGGATTAAAAAAGGCCAACCTTTAAGACAACAAGGTTAGGTTAATGATGAAATTTCAGGTGATTATTTACAGCGAACAACACGTCTTTACGAGTGAAGGACGACGGTGTAATCCGGGTGAGACAACGCTCTTGTTGGTATTAGCGATGACAGACACGGTGGGCGGTGGCCAAGATCGGAGGAACAACGGTGAAGGGTAGGGTTTCTTAATTGGGAGAAAATTGAGGTTTAGAAACAAGCCACGTCAATTTCTTGGAACTAGGGGTGATAATGAGTTTTCTTATACTTCTACTTAAATTTCAATTATATCCAAAGATATTGTTTAAAAGTTAAAAGTAGAAAAATATAATTAAAACATGTTTTAGCTTAAATGGCTATGACATTATTTTACTAACCATATGCCATGGGTTCAAAACCCCTTGGCAACATCTCCCATTATTTTTTTGTGGCTTTATTTTTTCAATTATTTTTAATATATATATAATTTATTTATTTTTAATATATATATATATATATATATATTGAGCCTGTTCACGAGCTTGGATTGGCTCGGCTTGTTAAGTTCTTGAGTCGAAACCGAGCTCGAGTCGAGCTTACTCGAGTCGAGCTTTGACCGAGCCGAGCCCGAGTAGCTCACGAGCCGATCAGGCTCATTATGACCCCTAGCAATAGCTAATAAAATCCTTAGGTATTTAAAGAAAACTCCTAGACATAGTTTACTGTTTAAAAAGACACATGACATATCTGTAAAAAAAATTTACAGACTCAAGTTAGGCAGGAGAACTCACTAAAAAGAGATCAACTAGTGGGTATTGCACATTTGTTTGGGGAAATCTTGTGACTTGGAGAAGCAAGAAGCAATCGGTTGTATCCAGAAGTTGCGCTGAAGCAGAATTTCGAGCTTTGGCAGTAGGAATGTGTGAAGGAATTTGGCTACTTAAGGAATTATACACTGGCCAAGAAAACAAGTTCGAGGTTCTGTGTGATAATCAATCAACCATTCAGATCGCAAGGAATCCAGTTTAACATGGCAAAACAAAACATGTTGAAATAGACAAGCATTTCATTTCAGAGAAAATTGCTAATGGGGTAGCTACTTTGTCATATATCCCTACAGAAGGTCAACTAGCAGATGTACTCACAAAAGCCTTACCCAAAACAACTTTTGATGAATTTATATTCAAGCTGGAAATATACAATGTATACTCACCAGCTTGAGGGGGAGTGTAAGATATTACGGCTTATTGTAAAGAGATTAGGATTAAACTCCTAAGGAGTTAATATTTATCTGTAATTAGTAGTCTTGTAAAGAGTTAGAAGTCTTGTATCACTAGGATTCCTAGTTCTAGTCAGATTTCTAAAGACTTTATAAAAGAGTCCTATGTTGTAACCTATTAATTTAAGAAAGAAAATAATCAAAATATTATGTTTTTCAATACGTTCTACACTTACCCTTAAAGGTCAGAATGACCATAATCCCCTCATAGGCTTTAATGGTTGGACCACTCACGATATATCTGGAATCTCATTGTTCTTGATGTTTCAAATTTTGAATGTGTGGTTTGAGTCGTTAGTACCGAACCCCCCCTTTTCATAGGGACTTCGTTCTGAAATCAGTCTAAAATTGTCAGATGTTTAATATTCTCTTTCTGATAATTACCAACTACGAGAACTAAATTAGACCATATAGAGTGTTTCATGTTTCCATGAATGTTTTTTCTGTTTTAAACCAAGACTATCTACTCTGAATTGAAAGTATGACTCTGTTATCCGTAACGAAAGCACAATTCTTAACTTCCATCTTCTGATACAAAATATATATGATACATGTTTTCTGAAATTATTGTTTACTAGATAAAACAGATTTTTATCTGGGGGTATACTATCTGGGATATGATTGAAGTTATGTAGGCTCAGCGCTGGTAAGTCCTTTTGGACCTAAGCTTCTACGCCCAACGAGCCTAGGGTAAGTCTTTCTGTAAGTTCCTACGCCCAATGGGCCTAGTGTAAGTCTTTTGGAATATAGTTCTGATGATACTGCATATTGTCGTGCGGTTGGAAGGTAGTTAGGTGAATAAAAAAAATACTTTCTGACCTCTTCTAAAATCCACCCTGCCGAATTAATGTGCCAAAGTTTGAAACTCTTAGTATGCTTACAATCTGCGTTTAATGAACTACACTAAACTCCTTGATTCAACTTATGTATTCTAGATCTCTTATAAATCTCCGACTATAGACTTATCTCCTAATACTCGTGTGATCAAATAAAGAACAACTATGTTACCTTCTGATATAACGCTTTATAAAAATATCAAATCGTATTTTGAGCATGTTGTTGCCCGGTACATCATGACAGTGTTAAGCTTGCCATATACCTGCTTGTGCTTTTAGCATCTCCTGGTATTTTTATATTACTAAGCTTTCCGAAGCTCATGTTGTTTTTATTATCGCATGTTAAAAGATCGAACATGTTGCAGTTATCAATGTCGGTATAGGAGTTTCTTCGACTTTTCTTGCGGAGTACGACACCTGTGTAATTAGGGGGCATGTATGTCACATCTTGTTTCATATTTGAGTCTGAAACTTGTAGAATTAAAATTCTAGTTAATATTATGAAATTTAAGTAAACTACATTGGTAGTCACCAAACTTTTAAAACTTTCATTATGGTCACCCAACTTTTATATTGCTTACATGACAATAATGCCACCATTTTCTCTACTTGATGCTAAATTGTGCATGAAAAATCATCTAGCAAATAAGCTTATTGTTTTCTGCTTCTCTTACATTTCTTTATCTAACAAACTAATACAATCTCGATTATATTCTTACAATGGCATGTCTACAAACCATGAAACCATTCCAGTGATCAAACACTAAGTTTTGTCCTTGGAAGAAACCACCATCATAAAATTGTTCCAAATGCGTTGTATTCCCCCTACCCAATATAAATCCAAGAAAATCATGGTTATCCTAATAATGAAGGGTTGAGCTTAGTTGTAACACCCGGGTTTAGGGATTAGGTGAAAATAATATTTTAATATTATTTGGGCTCGGGTTTGTAAGTAAAATGATCCTTTTAAAATTTCGGGTTTCAAAATAAATGATTTGAAATGGGACCAAATTGATTTTGTTTCAAAATTGAAGAGCTATTTTAAAAACAAGGGAATAGCCATTCATTAATGGTCTTTGTGTAATTTACCCCTTTTCTAATTTAAACCCCCTTTATACCATAAAACACCCATTTTTCCTATTCATTCTCTTCTTCACCAACGGGAAAGGGGAGAGTTCTCCACCAAGCTACTATTCCATCCCATTCCTCATCCATTTCAACTCCGTTTTGAAAGGTAAGGACGTTTTTGACTTCCCCTCAACTCCCCCTCTTTAAAAGTACCATTTATTTTGATTTTCATGAAAGTTTTGGAAAATGGAAGTTTTGAATATTTTGATTAAAAATGAGATCTTTATGTTGTTAAGTGAAGTGTTTTGATTTAATATGTTTAGTTATGATGTATGGAGGTCAAATGCTATAACATATGTGAATTTCAAATGATTTTGAGCAATTTTCGGATTTGGGCAAACATTGGGTTTTTGGAGGGTTTTGGGTGAGTTTTGGGGGTTGTTTAAGGTGGGTTTTGATAGGCTTTTGATAGTGCTATGGATAGGGGTTGATTTGGGATTATTTGTGGGTGTAATGGAAGTTGAAAACATGGTTTTTGGACATGGTTTTGGGGCTATCCGAGTTGGTGAAAAATGGAAATTGTTCATACTTGCAACATGGTAATTTGTGGTTGAATTGCATTTCGGGTTAGTTCCGACGATGAATATTTGATTGTGGATGTTTTGTTTGTGTTTGGGATTGATTATAATCGAGGTTGGACATCGGTGAAGCATCGGAAGTAAATCCGGGAAATTGAAGGTGGTTGCTTGCTTGGTCTTTAAGCTTGGGAGCTTAGGTGAGTGGTTAATTGTTTTACTTAGTTTTAAAATGGTTGGTTCGAGTATGTGGACTAGGTCGGGCTTGGTAGACCCACCTAGAGTTAGGATTAGGGTGGTAGCCTAATCCTAAACTTGATCTAGAGCCTTTGGATGAACTCGTATAAGTGGATGTGTATGTCTCGTATGAAATGTGATATGAATGCTTATGTATATTGTGTTATACATGTGAGATGAGGCATGATTTGTAATGCTTGAGACATGCATGATGATGGCTATTGGTGAGTACGTGCTAAGCACGAAATTTGGTTGAAATGAGTAAATGTTGGCACTAGTATGCTTGAGTACAAATGATCGATCATTGGGATGTTAGTGTGTACACATGAGTCAAAAGTCGCGCGTGGCCTTGGTGGCGTTGAGTCACCAAGGAGGAGTACGGGATCGCCCGGAAATTGTAATTATATATATAGTCGGTGATAAGTGGAATCCCATCGACGGGGCGTGAGGATGAGTGGAATCCCCTCCGCGAGACCGGTGATGAGTGTAATCCCACCGTGAGGTAATGTGGTTGTTGGATGTGAGTTCCAACGTGTCTATCCGTGTATTCGGGTCATAGCTAGGTGCCAATGTTGATTGATAAGTGTATCAATGTGTTGAGATTTATGACCTTTAATTGGATACTTAAATGTGATTACACTTGTTGGTATTTGAGCTTATGATCATGGCATTTACATTGAATAATGCTCATGCATCTTTATCTTGTGGCTTGTGTGGATCATTGGTATATACGTGTTTTGCCTTGGCTAGATCGTGCTCAGACCCTGCAATGTTGAGGTTTGTTTTAAGAGCTTACCCTCACTAAGCATCATTGCTTACGCTCTCTTTGTTCAACATTGCAGATCCTTAGTCCGCGGGTTGCTCGAGCAAGTGGAGGGCCTCCAAGTGTGGTTGTTAGCTTGAGTACATCAAGTATGAGTTTTAATGTTGAACATGTAGTAGTTAAGCAATGGGGCATATGTTATTTTGTTGGATGATGGTTGGTTGTTTAGGAGCTTGCTTAGACTCCATATTATCTTGCTTTTGTATGGCTTGTGATGTCATGCTTGAATTGTATCCCATGCCTAAATTGCTTAGTATGAATGTTGGCTATATGCCTTAGAGGTTGCTTTTATATTTGAATGTTGAAGTATGAAGCTTTGAATGCTTAAATGCCATCTTGGGTCCATTGCATGATTTCCTTGATGTTGGTATGTGTTGGATGCTTGTATGGCTATATGGTGGTATGTAAATGTTGTATGGATGCTTGTTTGGGTCTAGGGAAGTCTTAAATTGCATCTAGGTCCGAGTCTTGTTCGTTTTAAGTGAGTTTGGAGGTTTTGCAGTGCAGGACGTATCGATACGCCTCAGGGCCGTATCGATACGGTCTTGCCCAAAGGCCACAGATTTTGCCTGGCGTACCGATACCCTAAGGGTATCGATACCCTCCAAAGTTACTGGAATTTGGAGTTTTGAGTGAGAGTAGAACGTACCGATACTGGGTTCACGAGTATCGATACGGGTCTACTCTGTTGACCAAGAAGGGTTGACCGAGAAGGGTGTATCGATACGCCCAAGGGCGGTATCGATACGGTCTTCTACGAGTTGACTGTTGGGGTTGACCATGTTCAGGCGTATCGATACCCTTGATTGGAGTATCGATACTGCCTGTCTTATAAGCTTAAAATGGACTGTGATGCATGGCCGTGGTTCGAGTGTGTTTTCCTTTGAATGGTTTCCGCTGTTGTGAATCACTTAGGACTTAATGTTCATCTAGGAAAGATTAAAATGAAAAAAAAATATAGGGTTGCTAACCGAGGGAGAATCCTTTGGGTTTCGCTTCGGTTTTCCCCGTGTGGCCCACTCAGACCGATTATCCGGCCAGACCGAGACGAGGGGGTTACACTAGTTACATTGGGTGATATTATCAGAATAAGTAAACATCAGCTTGTAAATTCTGGATAAACAAGAAGCTAAAAATGGTAACCACGATTTTCTATTTGGTTTCAGAAGCTAACCTGAAAAAACATTCTCAAACCTAGCATCTTTTGCGCCTGATTTTGGTGGAAAGGTGGAAGGCGGAAGAGCCGGGTGGCGGCAGCGGCGGAAATGATAGTTATAAATTGTTGTGCTGACTGCTCGAAGGAAAAGATGAGAAGAAAGAGACATGAGAGGAGGGATATAAAAAAATATTATTTTTTAAGAGAAAAAAGTTAACATGCCACATCACCTTTTTTTAACGAAAGGTGACGTAGGGATCATTATAAAAGCAATATAAAAGTTGAGTGACTGTAATAAAAGTTTTAAAAGTTTGATGACCGTAATGAAAGTACCTTAAAAGTCCAGTTACTATAATTATAATTTACCCTAATTAATTAACAAGTTCAGAATTTTTTTAAAAAAAAAATCAAAAACCGGTTCAACCGTTTGAACATCCTACTATTTTTTTTTTGTTTTTACTTGGTTTTCGGTTTTTTGACGGCTCACATTGGGACAAATAATTTCCGGTTTTACAAGTAGGATTGTAACATAGGATAATTCATGTTGACCAAATAATAATTCATGTAGGATAATTATTCAATACATAATAATGAAAAATGTTTATGTCAAAAAAAATAATGAAAAATGTTTTACAAGTAGATTGTAACGTTGTTACTTGTCCTTTTTTTAGTTTATATATATACACACGAGATAAGATTTATTGACACGAAATTTATAAGATTTTAGAAAATAAAAATTAATGAGATGTTCTTCTGGGATGAATTGAGAGATATTGGGGAGATTATATTTTTTGTAAATTTCAAATTTCATATAATTTAGATATTTTCTATTAATAATTTATTTTTATATCTTTTAAATTTCTAATATAATTTCTTAAAATTTTACACCAATTGTGTCCAATTCCCCCCTGAATCATTGAATCACCAATTGTAACTATACATGGCAGCCCTTATTAAGAAAAATTCAAAACTTGGCTTCAACAAAACCTAAATATAAGATTCTTAACGTCCCATTATTACCCAGCAATTCTACATGGCTCAATGGTTTTTCTTTCTAGTTGTATTAAAATGGACGGTCCACATTAAGCTACATCTGCCTAATCAATGGCTTAGATTCTACCAAAAGAATCATTAGTAAAGGTGTAGCTACCATATTAAATTCCCCCTCCACCCTATCCACCATAAAGCTGTATTTTCATCTCAATCAGACCTATTGATTCTTAAACAAAATTCAATAATGTATAGATGTATTTGGGGTGAGTAGTTGAGTCGATTCGAGTAAAAAAAATTTGAGCTAGTCAAGTTGGTGAGTCTTATTTTATAGGCTAAACTATAAAATAAGTGCACAAACTATGTCTCTTTTTTGTAATAGGTGTCAAAAGTATTTTTTTAGCTGAAATAGGTGCCTAAAGTTTATTTTTAGCTTGTTTTGGTGCCTAAAGTATTTTTTGGCTGAAATAAGTGTCTAAAATTTCATTTTTGACTTGTTTTAAAGTCTCGAGGCACCTATTTTGGATCTTATTTCAACCAAAAATGAAAGTTTAGGCACTTATTTCAGCAAAAAAAAACTTTAGGCACCTATTTCAACCAAAAATGAAACTTCATGCACATATTTCAGCCAAAAAACACTTTAAGCACCTATTGCAAAAAAGAAATATTGTTTGGGCACTTATTTTGTAGTTAACCCTATTTTATAACTCAAACTCTATTTGAATTTTTTAAGTTTTTGTTCAAATTTAGACGTAAAAACTTATAATATTACGGTATTAGTTTGTTCTAATTCAAACGACCTTCTATAACCATATACAATTTTCAAGTTTAATTAGTCGACTTTTGCTCACCCCAAATGTATGAAATATTTTTATATATTTAATACTATTTTTATATAAAAGATGTTAGTTTTATTAAAGGGAGAAAATTCTTTTATAATGAGGGTTTACAACCATAAATGTAAACTAAACACATAATATAAATAAAATAAGAAACAAGTCATTTGAGATCATACAATGACCAAACAAAAAAAGGTTAAAAACTCAACCAAAAGACCGGAACAAAAGATAAATACAAGCAACACCAAAAATCAACGATGAATGATAAAAAACCATCAATACTAACATTAAAAAATCCATACAACACTTAAGACACGTCTACTTAACGATCATTACCACAGTTCAATCGTGAACAAGAAACGATGATCGTAAATACGTATAAAAAATTCAGCCCAAGGGTCTAAAACAGAGAAAATCAGCATGATAACAAATAAGCGTTATTTTGATCAATCGCAGTGTCGTCAAATTCGACACAAAAATAAACATAAAATGAAAAAAAGCCAAACAAAAAAAGGAAGACAAAAAATATGTCAAAAAAAGAGAAAAATGTGCCACGAAAGTAAAGCACCGATAATAGACCATCGACATCAATACTGATATAATCACCGACCAGATAAAAATGAAAAGAAAGAAAGTGAGCCACGTTTAAGAAAGAAAGAAATAAATAAATAAATACTAATAAGTTATACTTATGTATTATTTAAGGATTAATATCCTATACACTGGCGGTGGAAACTTAAAGTTTCCACAAGCGCCTTAGTTTTAGGGTTTAGAGAGTTAGTTTAGGGTATAGGGTTTAGGGGTTTAGGTGTAGGGGTTTAGAATTTAGGGATAGTTGTTTCAATTTAAGGTTTAGGGTTATAATTTAGGGTTTATAGGTTAGGGTTTAGTTTTTAGGGTAATATGGTGAGGATTTAGGTTTTACCCTATAAACCCTAAATTATAACCCTAAACCTTAAATTGAAACAACTATCCCTAAATTCTAAACCCCTACACCTAAACCCCTAAACCCTAAACCCTAAACTAACTCTCTAAACCCTAAAACTAAGGCGCTTGTGGAAACTTTAAGTTTCCACCGCCTGTGTATAGAAAATTTATCCATTATTTAAAAGTTTTGAACCTAACAAGTGATCTCAGTGAAAAAGATATTGATATTCATCTTAGGAGACCCAAGTTCAAATCACTCCGTCTGCAAAGGTGTGTATGCATTGTTAAAGAGTTAAAAATATAGATGAACATATACTACATTTTAATTACCTTAAAATTAATTAAAATATATATTTAATTTTTTTACCTAAACATTTTATTCCACTCTTCCAGTCGAGTTGAATCAATTAAATTGATAATCAATGATCTTTATCTACTTAACTTCTATCGAACTTTTTAAACATTGTAATTAAGTTTATCGAACCAATTGAAACAATAATCAATATATCTAAGAATGTGTTTTTTTTTATTTAAAAAAATGGTGGGATAACGGTTGTCTATAGATCGAACTCGAAACTGATGTCATGAAAATATCTAATATCAAGTAATTTACTTACTGTGCTAATAAAAACCATCTACCTCTTTCTAGTATGTTTATGTATCCTCCAATGTGAAAAAAAGTGTTTAGGGTTAATGATTAAATTTTAGAGTTTGTTTATTAAAATTTAGGGTTTATAATTTAAGGTTAGAGTATAACGTTTAAATTTTTAGTGTTTAGAGCACAAAAAGGGGTAAAAAAATTTTGTTCACCACTCTTTCCGAACAAAAAACTTATGCTCATTTTATGTACTCATATTTGTGCCCTAACATAAAACATTAAATCCTATATTCTACATCCTAAATTCTAAACTCTAATACTAAATCTCAAATTACTTTTTTTTAAACATGGATAAAAACCTCAAAAGAAACAGATAATTTCTATTCCACTCTACGCATAGTTTTTTTTTTGTTAATAGCACTCTACACATAGTTGAGTCAACTAACATCGAGAAGAAAGGAAGGATATAAAATGTAAGAAATTAGCATGAGGGTTAATTACATACCCACCAAACTTAGACAGGTAAACATGTTATTTGGCCTTGAAATATTCCATTCCGAACTTTACGATGCTTCAACTTCGGATCTTGTGGAATTAGAGATCTACAAAGTGTTGCCCACCACTCTCTCTCTCCAACACAAAAATATCAACCAATTCTCACCCCCCACGCCCACAATATCACTTCCCAACATGTTGAGTGACACTGCCAACTTCCATGAGATTCAGCCTCATCACAATGCTCTCCATATCAACCAAGACACCAAGTTCTTCACCAGGCTCATGTCCAAGGAAACATCCATGGCCAATTCTCCTTCCACCGTCTACTACGGAGGAGCTCCGGTTTCGATTCCGTTCAATTGGGAATCGCACCCCGGAACCCCTAAACACCCTTCGTCCGTCGCCACATTTCGTCCTCTGACTCCACCTCCTTCGTATCATTCTATGTTAAAGTCGAAGGCGAAACCGAAACCGGTGACGAAGAAGAGCGTGAAACCGTCGACCGTTCTCGGCTCCATCTTTCGAAAGCTGATTGCTCCTAGGAAAAAAAACCACGCGTCTTCTCCGTCGTCATCACCTTCGTTGTCGTCTTTATCGTCATGGTCGTCGTTGCATGGTTCCAGTTCTTCGTCGTCGCCGTCGTTCATGAACCGGAAGGTATTTCATAGAGGAAGGAGCTATCTTTCATGTTCGTGTTCAAGATCACCCATTCACAATTGCATGGACGACGACGATGACGATGTTGATAGACTCGGATCATCGGCTAAGACATTGTGTTTCGGGGTTAAAGTGAAACCAAAGAATCGGATCGAGTTTAAAGGGAGTCAGTCAATGGTAAAGATGAAGAAAGCATTGGTATCATTTGTTAGCCATGGCTGATTAGGTAAAGGTAATATTGCTGTCATTTTTCCTATAGTAGGTATATGTTATTCGAACTCGAGCTTAATGTCGAATACGGACATGTTCCCATATAGATAATGCTAAATCTTTTATAATTTTTTTCATTATATATGTTGGATAAAACATGTTTAGCAAACACATTGGATGTTTGATTCATATTGAACAATCAAACTCATCATAAGCTAATGTATGGTCTTGTAATAAAAAAAGAACCCACAATTCATTACAAGTTCAATAGTTTTGTACTAATTATGTCTTCAACTAATTGTTTTTCTATTAAAAGACAATCAATAATCTTGGTCATAGATAACTTGCACGTATGTTCACGTGAAAATGCTTTATAATTGTGGCTATAAATAACCACATGGGATGCATTAATTCACTTTAGCCTTTGCCTTCAATGTCTGTCTTTCTTCACACCAGCACCAAATGATACAAACAAGGATGTAACGAGAGTAGTCGTCTTACTTGAAAATTTGTAATTCGTATGTGATTTAAAATTTTTTTATATATTTTTGAAAATTTATTTTCGTCCTTAAAATTTTATAAGTATACATTTTAGAATATTATAGGTTTGCCCCCTAACATAAAGTTCAACGTCTGTCTCTGGACACAAAGTAGAATGGGAATGCCGAAAAATCCATTTAGCCACTTGGTTAGTTTGGGTAGACTACAAATGCTTATGGTTCATATTTATGACTTAGATTGGATTGATCAGATCGGATTAAATTAAATTTTAAGATAAATTTATTTTATAAAAAAAAGTTAGTTATTTTGGTTTAAATTGCACTGAATACTATATTTATATCATATTTAATTGTTCTGGACATAAACAGAGCTATTTTTAAAGGTCAGTTGAGCATTAAAATTTTCTAGAAAAAAGCATCTAAAATTTTATATGAAAATATAAGAAATAAAATTGACACTACTTTAAAAAAAAATTATTCATATTGCAATCTAAATTTTCTGATTTTATATAAATAATTAGACAGCTTTTTAGAAGCTGGTGTAGTATTGAACTCACAATCAATGAACCTTCATTATGAAAATGGGTTGTTATGTTATTAAAAATTAAAGGTTGAATAATGACTGACGGAGTCGTATGAAGTGCAGTTATTCACTTTTCCCCTTAACTTATAGTAGTAGAATTTTTGTAATATTTTATATTTTTATACTTTAAACTGATTTTTATAATATTTTTATGTCCTTTTATGTTTTTTTTTACTTTTCCAATAATTTTTATATAATTTATAATACTTACATTTAAAAAAAAAAATTAATGACTTTTTAGAAAATTCAAATACGGACCGGCGAAATTTGACTATTAGAATTAACCGTTAATTAAAGCTAGTTAAATATTTTGATTGATGCAATTTTTTAGTTGAAATTTTTATTTTGATACAGAAAAATCGTACTTGAATGCTGTTTTTTTAAATAGTTGGAGGTCATTTTGAACCCTTAAGCTTAATTTTAAAATAATTTACTCTCATAAAGTTTTGTATGATTAAGATTTTAATAATTCGATAATCGTATTTCATATTCTATGTGTATATATCAAGTTTCGAGACTGGAGTAATTAAAATTTTTAACTTTTTATCTATAGTAAAAAAAATTACCTGTTAAATATATAATAATAAATGTAATTTTTTATAAATATAATAAAAATATCAAATTAAATTAAACCTCTACCTGAGGAACAAAAGCGGTTATTACTAGGGTGTTCACGGGCGGTTAATCATACTAGAACGATTTGTTGGTATGATTATTTGAAGTGTTAGTTTCATATTTTGGTGAACTGTAATTGTTTCGCTTAAATCGGTTATTGCCTAAGAGGTTATGTAGTTTATACTATACGATTATTTAATTAATCATAAACCATTTAGATCTCTCATTATAAATAATATATCTATTTATTACTACCAATTTTAATAGTTTAACAATATCAACGCAAAAAAAATACAAATAAGGTTTGTAACCCCCTCGTCCCGGTCTAGCCGACAGACCAGTCCAAATGGGTTACACGGGGAAAATTGAAGCGAAACCCGCTAAGGTCTCACTTCGATTAGCAACCTTATTTTTTTTATTTAAAACAAGCCTAACGACTCGAACCCGATTTAACACACTTAACTTCCGGCCCCTAATCTCAGTGTTACAACTCTCCCCCTCTTAAGGAATTTCGTCCCCGAAATTACCTGACGGAAAAAGATACGGAAACTGTCTTTCCATGTCTTCCTTTCTCTCCCATGTAGCCTCCTCCATACCTCGGTGTCTCCACAGAACCATGACTAACTCGATAGATCTCCCACGCAACACTTTCCTGTCCGTAGCGAGAATCTCAACCGCTCTTCATCATACGATAAGTCGGGGTTCAACTCAATCTCTTCCACTGGCATTACGTGAGATAGATTTGATCTATACTTACGGAGCATCGATACATGGAACAATCGTGGATCTTCTCAAACTCGGTCAGGAGTCTCAATCTATATGCAACGGGGCCGATCCTCTCAACCACCTCGTAAGGCCCAATGAATCTCGGACTCAACTTACCCTTCCTACCAAACCTCATCACCTTCTTCAAGGTGAGACTTTCAAAAACACCTTCTCACCCACGACATACTCTATCTCTTTTCTCTTCAAATCGACATACGACTTCTATCGGTCTAATGCTGCCTTCAAGCGATCACATATCAACTTTATCTTTCTCAGTAGTGCCCTTAAGCAAATCGGGCATCGGTACAAGCTTCTGCCTGGCCTCAGCCCAACAGATAGGTGTTTTACACCTCCTACCATACAGAGCTTCATACGGTGCCATCTGAATACTAGTCTGATAACTGTTGTTGTACGCAAACTCTACTGACGGTAGATGTTTTTCCCAAGACCTCTAGAAGTCGATAATACAACACCTCAACATGTCCTCCAACACTTGAATCACCCTCTCTGACTGCAGATGATACGAAGTACTGAAGTTCAACCAAGTACCCAAAGCACGATGCAAACACTCCCAAAATCTAGCTGTGAACCTCGGATCTCGGTCTAACACAATCGATTTCGGTACCCCATGCAACCTCACTATCTCACTAATATACATATCGGCCAACTTATCTAAGGGCTAGGTAGTATGAATAGGTATGAAGTGAGCACACTTAATAAATCTATCGACTATCACCCACACTGAATTTTTCTTCGAGAGAGTCAATGGTAAACCCGACATATCATGCACTTACTTACGACCTCGGCTACATCCTTCTTCAACCTAACCCAGTAGTACTCTTTCTTCAACCCGCGGTACATCTTCGTACTACCTAGATGCATAGAAAAAGGACTGTTATGTGCTTCATTTAAGATGGTATGCCTTAACTCGGCATTTTCCGGAACTACTATTCTATCCTTGAAACATAAGATCCCATTCTCACCAAAACAGAAAATGTGGGTCTAGCCTCGGTTATATCTTGCACGTGAGGTGCCAAAGACTCATCTTGCAACTGTTTCTCTCGAATCAACTGAACCAACGAAGGGTTAACCTGAAGCTCGGCTATCAAACCACCATCCCTTGACACATTCAATCTCGCAAACATAGCTCGTAACTCAACTGCCACTTTTCTACTCAAAGCATCAGCCACTACGTTTGCCTTACCCGGATGGTACTCTATCGTAAGGTCGTAATCCTTAAGGAGCTCTAACCATCTACGTTGTCTAAGGTTCAACTCTCTCTGAGACATCAAGTACTTCAAACTCTCGTGGTCTGTATAAACAATGCACTTCTCACCATAAAGATGATGTCTCCAGATCTTCAAAGCAAACACTACTGCGACTAACTCAATATCATGAGTGAGGTAGTTCTTCTCATGAACCTTCAATTGTCTCGAAGCATAAGCTACAACCTTACCCTCTTGCATAAGCACGCAACCTAAACCTACATACGATGCATCAATGTATATCACAAACTCTTTTCCCGGTTCATGCTGAATCAAGATAGGAGCTTCGGTCAAAGCTTTCTTCAACTTTTTGAACGCTTGTTGTCTTGCATATGACCACTCATACGGAACATTCTTCTAAAGCAGTTTAGTCAAAGGAGCCGCTATCTTTGAAAATTCCTCGACAAATCTTCGATAATATCCCGCCAAGCCTAGGAAGCTACGGATTTCTGTCACTGACTTCGGTTGCTTTCAATTCACTATGGCTTCTATCTTTTTGAGATCCACACTAATCTCATTGCCCGAGATCACATGACCTAGGAAGACTACCTCCCTAATCCAAAACTCGCACTTACTCAACTTGGCATACAACTGATTCTCAAGTAAAGTTTGAAGCACTAACCACAAATTCTCATCATGCTCTTCCTCGGTCCTAGAGTACACTAAGATGTCATCTATGAACACTACCACAAACCTATCCAAAACTCATGGAACCCTCTGTTCATCATATCTATAAATGCAGCTGGAGCATTAGTTAAACCGAAAGGCATTACCAAGAACTCATAGTGCCCATAACGTGTACGAAAAGTTGTCTTCGGTATGTCCACATCTTTCACCTTCAACTGGTAGTAATCGGATCTCAAATCAATCTTCGAAAACACTAAAGCACCCATCAACTAATCAAACAAGTCATCTATCCTAGGCAAAGGGTACTTGTTCTTCAATGTTACCTTGTTCAACTGCCTATAATCTATACACATCCTCATACTACCGTCCTTCTTCTTCACAAACAAGACCGGACCACCCCACGGAGAAATACTAGCCATAATGAAACCTCTATCTGACAACTCCTGAAGCTGTGTCTTCAACTCTTTCGGTGCCATTCTATACGGAGCAACAGACACAGGTGCAAAATCAGAATACGTCTCAATAGCAAATTCAACTTCTCTATTTGGAGGCAAACCCGACAACTCTTCCGGAAAAACACTCAGAAAATCACAAACTGTCCTAATGTCTTGCGGTCTAACCTCACTCATATTCGGATTCATCACATAAGCCAAGTAAGCCTGACAACCCGAATCCATCAACCTTTGAGCTTTCAATGCAGAAACAACATTGGACAAGAACCTAACGTTCTCGCTAACTACCACAACCTCAAAGTCATGTGTAAGCTTTAAGGAGACTCTCTTGGTCTCAAAGTCAACCCTAGCTTTATGCTTTACGAGCCAATCCATGCCCAAAATTACATCAAAACCGTAGAACGGTAACTCCATCATGTCAACCGGAAACACGTGGCCCTGAAGCATCAAGGGACACCTCTTATACCTCTTCCTAACTACCATTGTATCACCGAAAGAACTAGTAACATTTACACCTACCTCTAATCACTCATACGGTAAAACTAGAGACCTTGCGTGTTCACCCAAAATACACGAATGTGTCGACCCCGAATCTATCAAAGAAAGCAAACTCAAAGACTGTAACGAGAAATTACCTGCAATGACATTTGTGTCATTCCAGCCTCTCGCTGTGCATACACCCTAGCCGGTCCTCCACCCTTGGGCTGAACTGCCACTACATGAGCTAAGTTCCTCTGACCTTCGTTCCTCGGCTGAAAGTTACCACGACCGCGCCCACGACCTTTCTAATGCTCAAAACCCCTAGCTGGAGCCAGTCCGTCCTAGCCGGGTGTGCACAATTACGCCTCAAATGGTCTCGGAACCACAGTTCCAACACACCCCATAGGTACCCATACACTCGCCCTGATGACGTCTCCTGCATCTAGTGCACTCCAGAGTGTGTACAACAACTCCTTGGCCCTGATGGCCCCGTCCATAGTTACCACCCCTATGCCTCGAGTCGAGCTGATACCTCATATCTCTATGCCTCTTGGCATGATCTCTATCCTAGTCTGCGTGTCTCTTCCCGGAATCAGACCCACTAGCACGAGCACTAGAGCCTAAGTTCTGCTCAATATCCTTGGCCCTAGAGACCAAAACATCAAACTCGGTGTAGTCAGTGGCAAGCATGTAAGTCTTCACATCTCTAGTCAACCCATATCGAAAGCGCTCACACCATTCCCTCTCACTGGGAACCAACTCGGGAGCATACTGGCTCAACCTCACAAACTGAACCTCGTACTCAGACATTGTCTTGCTACCCTGAACCAAGGCCATAAACTCTCTCTTCTTCTCATCCAGATACTGAACTCTGAGATACTTCCTCTTAAAGGCATTTCTGAAGAATTCCCACGTGACATCCGCTTCGGCCATACCCGAAGTAACAGTGGCCCCCCAAGTATATGCGTCCCCCTGAAGCAAGGAGACAATGCAACCCAATTTACGAGTGTTTGAGCACTCCATCTGACCCAAGATGCGTGTAGTACTCTCGAGCCAGGCCTCTGAACCCTCGAGAGTCAAACCACGGAACTCGACTCCTCCCAAACTACGGAGCCTCTCAAGTGGTAAACCAGTCCCAACACCCTAAGGTGGTGTTGCAGCTTGAATACCGGCCAAAGCTGTCTGAAAAGCTCCGGCTATGATTTAAATCAAATGGGTCATGTCTACACCTGCCTGACCCTAACACGCCTGGGCTCCATTACCCCCAACGTTCGCACCGGCCTGAGGCTCATTACCATCACCTCTGACTTGCGCACCAGCCTGAGGCACATTACCTTCTCCACCCACTCCATTACCATCGGGAGCAGGAGGAACTTGAGGCTCATCCCCGGGTGCTTGGTCACCCGCTCTAGGCCGTCCCCTCGGTCGCACCATAAAGGGATAAAATCTAAGACAAACAACACATCACACACGAAAGAAAACATTAGGTTAGCAAAAGGGCAAGGACCCAAGTTCTCAGCTCTTTAAACCAAAACCATTTTTCAATAACAACACCTAGCAATGGAAACACTTGACTAGACTTAAACCAACAACAAGGTCATTAAAGCATGCTTTCATACACCGTGCAATAGCAAACAACCATACAAACCAACTTACCTGACTTACCTTTCCCGGGAGACCTCATAACCGATGCTCTGATACCACCAAATGTAACCCCCTCATCCCGGTATAGCCGACAAGCTGATCCGAACAGGTTACACGGGGAAAACCAAAGCGATACCCGCTAAAGCCTCACTTCGATTAGCAACCCTATTTTTTTTATTTAAAACAAGCCCAACGACTCGAACCCGATTTAACACACTTAACTCCCAACTTCTAATCTCAGGTGTTACAAGGTCTTTAATATTTATAATAGAAAAATCAACAATACAATAATGAAGGTTTAGGCTGAATTTTAACGTTTTAGCTCTAGTATTATAAATAAGGGATAAGACAAACTTATAATAAGTAAATTTCAATTAGTTTTATATTAATTATGGTCATTGGATGAGTGAAATGAATGGATGAGTTTTAAAGTTAAAAATAAAAAAATATAGAGAGAAAAATATGAGTGTTTAATTTTATCCATTCATTTCACTCATCCAATGACCATGAATTGGTGTAAACCGTAAAGTTAATTGAGTATTACATTATGTAAGTGAATCATATCCCTATAAATAACATACATATTTATTATTACTGATTTTTTTGTTAACTGTTTCACCAAAATTGTAATCATCTGGTTTAACTGCTAATTTTTTACCGCTACGATTACGATACTCTTCTGACCAATTTTTCCTAGATCAGTCATCTATCGCTTAATCTAATTTTTAAGATTTTTGATACAATATACCATTTCGAATTTTTATGAACAACTCTATTTATCACTTTATCACCATACTTGTAGAGGTAGAAAACATGTCATTTGGTTAAGGTCATTTCGGGTCTGACTACATTCTGTTTTAGTTCAGTTCGATTTTAGTTCGAGTCTATGGTGATTTCGGTTCGAGTATCGAGTCGGTTAGTTTTTAGTTCGGTTGATTTCAGGTTAGGTCAACATCGGGTTAATAGGAGATCGATCAGTTTTAATCAGGGTTTCAGGCCAAGTTAGGTTTTTCCACCATGTATATGATTTTATATAGCTTGTATATTTAACTTTTTGGTGAGTTGTATTTATTTCGATCAGTTTTAATAGGAGATCGATCAGTTTTAATCGAGTTTTCAGTTCAACTGAAATTCGGATCGATTTCGGTTAAGTTCTATTTATTTCGAGTTTCGAATCAAATTCAAATCATCATGTTTGAATTGATTTCGAGTCTTAATTCGAATTTCGGGTAATGTTTGTCAGGTCTATCTACTTGGAACAGGAGGAACAAGTTTAAAATTTTGAATTTGAGAGAAATGCAAAGTTCAAATTAAAAAAGGTCCAAAAGACAGTGGACCGTGTACAAAAGCCACCCTTGAGCCCACCGTCCAGTTCCTACCGGTTCACCCAGCCGCCCTGGGCACCCTCCACAAACACCAAAAGCCATTCTCCTGTTCAGATTCTGCCTCAGCGTTTCGGTTTACAGCAGTTATGCCATGTTTTTGATCACTTGAATTTCGTTCATTCGTCTATTTCTTGGTAAAAAGCACAAACCCCCAACATTCCTTTTTGTACTTTCTTTGGAAGAAAACTGATGGTCAAGGCTTGATATTGCAAAAAACGAAGATTACTTTGATGGTTTATTTGCAAAATGGGTATGCCAAATTCTCACATTTGCTTTCTTCCAATTGGGTATATTTCGTTTGTTTAGTGAAAAATATATCGTTGGAATTGAATAGAACAAATATTTGATGACTAGGAAGGTTGGAATGGAATAAAGAGTGGGGGTTTCTTGATTAGTGGAAGTAATTTGGGAGTGCTAGGGAAAAGACCCAGATTGTTGTTGAATATATTAGCTGAGTTGTTGATGGAGACTTCAATTTCTAGTTCAATTGAAGCCAGCCTAGTTTATGTATCTAACCTTGGGAAGCAAGATTCTTTATGAGATTGGACGCATGGTAATCGAAATTGGCAGATGTCTCATAGATGTGATGATGCTTCTGTTGCCGACTGTTGCGCGGAAACATTGGAGCGAGATGGAGTTTCTCATGTTGAACATAGAAATGTAGCTGTTGGAGATGCTGTGATGCCTCTTGCATGCAGTAGAGAGCCTCACAGTTTAAAGTATGAATTTGCTAATGGATGCTCGGGTGTGGACGACCATAGTTTTGATCGCGTACATAAAACTGTTATGCAGAAAACCATAGATGTTGACAGTATAAATGATTGCCGTTCATTGTCAAAGTCAAATATGGATCTTTTACTAGCTTCTACAAAAGGTGAGGTGGATGGAAATGGTGAGTGCACTTCCTCTAGTCTAATATGGCTCCCTGTACTTCAGAAGCAGACGAATGTTGAGGAAATTGGGATTAGTGGCAGTAGTAGTTGCTCTAGGTTATGCAATATTTGTGGCCGTTCAGGAACAGCACAGAAGATGCTAATCTGTGACAGTTGTGAAGAGGCATTTCATATGCGTTGCTGCAATCCCAAGATAAAGAAAATACCTGTTGATGAGTGGTATTGTGTTTCGTGTATGAAAAAGAAGCGAATAATGCTCGAGGAGATAATTGCAAGGTCTTCTAGTATCACTGGCGGAATGGGCAGAGGCAGTCCAATAGAATTAATGTTGAGAGATGCTGAGCCTTATAGAACTAGCCTTCGAATTGGAAAGGGTTTTCAAGCAGAAGTTCCTGACTGGTCTGGTCCAATTGATAAGTACGTTCCATGAACTATTTGTTTTTAAGTTAATTGTCTATATGGATTACATAAATTTAGAGGCTCTCTAATTGTGTGCATACCAGAACCTATACATGAATGATGCACTTTTCGATTTGAGTGTTTTTTTTTTATGTTGTTATGTTCCCAAATAATTTTACCTAGGCTTCGCTTTGTGACAGTTGAAAATCTGTCTGAAACAATGCAGTTGAAAGTACTGTTTGATGCTTTGATATATGAGGGGACTTAAAGGAGAGCTTGCTAATTGATTAATAAAAAAAATTATCATTTTTTTTAAAAAAGGCCCTAGGTGCATATTCTCTCTTGACCTAAAATTTTGGGAGGCTAGATAAGTTCCATGGGAAAAAGATAAACGAAATTTGACTTTAGGAGCAGGCTAATTGCATCGACCTTGAAGAAAGCGATGATGCCAACTATCTTTCTTTCTATTACACTGATAGGCTTTCTTTGATTGCTTGTCATGTTTCGGTTTAATTGTTTAAGGTTGCATGCACCAATGGAAAAAGAAATTCCGCCTTTTATTACAGAACATATTATCACTATGCTGATGTGATCGTGCCTAAGTGCCTTTCCTTACTGAAGAAGTCAGAATTTTGATTTCCAATTTTTGATATTTAGTTAGGAACTGTTATGGTGTCCCTTTTAATCTATAGATAGGTGATCTAATCTTCTCATTTACCTTCCATAGCTGAGATGTTGTATAAGTGCCTTAGCTACCACTTTGTTTTGGAATCTTGCACAGTTCCATAATTCTTGGGCGAAATAGAACTGATAATTTTCAGCTCAGGGAAAGTTAAGTCTTTTTGGAAGAATGTAGGTGCCATTGTGTCTTTCTTGATCCAAAAGTGTTGTCCTTCATAAATAGTTCCGCTTAGGGAAAGTTAAATCTTTTTTGGAAAAACATAGGTGCTATGATACATGCACATACTTTCCTCTTTAAAATAGAAACTGGAAACATTAATTGCTGCACATATCATACAAAGGGTATGACGTGATCATATACAACCACTTTTTGATATATTGTATGTATATATTTATTTATCCGTTTATACTTGTAATCCTATTGGATATATCTCTAAGGCTTTACTATCCATTTCAATACAACCCTCACTGACTTCTTTGGTTTCCCTTTTGTAGACATATTTGCTTGCTGCCCAAAGAAAGGCCCCTAAGTTAAGGGTTGACATGACCAAAAGGAACCCATAGTAGTAATCTAGGTGAGAGTCATTCAAGTTGTCTCCAATCCAGCTTTTGTTATTACCTCTGCTTGTAATTTTATCCACCATTGTTACTAAAAAGCTGTTCAAAAAGTTCCCAACACCGATTCCACTGGTGAAAAACGTCGTCCCCAGGCTTTGCATGTCTTCCGGTGATTGGTCGTAGAAGAATTCCAGCAGTCCAATGGCATTGAACACATCAGCAATCCCCAACAGGACATACTGAGGCAAGAGGCAGAATATGTTCATGGGAACTATTTCTTTAGGCCCTGTGATTCGGTGCACTCTTATGACATGCAGCCTTCGAACCTCGACCGCATACGCAATAGCAATGGCGATGATCTGGATGATGAATCCGATGCCAAGCCTTTGAAGGAGGGTTATCCCTCTAGGGTTTCCGGTTCTTTGACGCATGAATGGCACGAAATAGCGGTCGTACAACGGCACAGAGACGAGCATGGAGAAGGTGACGAAGCTCCCTAGTGAAGCTGCTGGGATTTGGAAGCTTGAACCTATGCTTCTGTCCATGGTGGTGCCTTGTTTCACAAACAGTGTGTTTATTTGAGCCCATATGGTGCTAGGTATTAAGGTCACTAGCCATATCAAAAGCATCCCTAGGACAAGCTTGGTTCCTTCCACTTGAGTTACTGTGCAAGGTGGCCTACTTGAGTTGCCATCTTTCACTGCTGCCTTGTCCAAGAACCTGAAAATTGGAGTGTAATGTACTTGTCTTTTTCCACTGTTGATGTAATCTTGAGGGTCATGTTCATGAAGCTGAGATGGGTTGTTAGGGAGCTGAAGTTTCCGGTTCCGAAAGGCGGCGACCGGGACTTTAATAAGGTCCCGGGCTGGGCTTTTAGTCTTCTTTACTTTGTGCCTGTACATTGGGGTCCCAAGATAGAACACAAAGAGGGAGAACACAAGGCCAACTGTAGGGATCCCATAGCCAAGTCCCCAACCCAAGTTTTCTTGAATGTAAACAAGGCCAAGAGTGGCAACCAAGGCACCCAAGAAAGAGCTGAACATCCACCAATTGAAGAATGAAGCCTTGAGCTTCTTTTCATGGGGATTGAAATCATCAAACTGGTCTGCTCCAAAGGTTGATATGTTGGGCTTTGTTCCCCCTGCTCCTATGGCTATGGTGTAAAGTGATGTGTAGAAGAAGACAATTTGTAGTGTTGAGGCCTTGTTACAAACACCTTCTCTGCAAGTTGGCTTCAGAGATTTCAATGAAACTGATGTTGTCAGCATTATCATTCCCTGTTTCACATGTCACCCCGGTCATTCGAATACGATCATGCATTAATCAATCGAGTTAAACGCTTCGATGTGAACATGACATATTCCATGTTCACAAGTTTTAGGATAGAAAATTGTGTACCATTCATTTGTTTAATTGGCACATGCAGGTCAAATCAAGCACTTTGGCAAAACATGTTCCCTCAAAGCACTTGAAACAATGGACTCATATGTAATGGATTTAAAACACTAGAACATAATAGTTCCCCAATATAGATGGCATCTTCTTTGTGGGTCTAATGAAAATAAGATATGCTTTGTGTGAGAACAAAATGCAAAGTGCTGGCCAATTTCCATATTAAATAAGGCCACTAAATCAAAACTTAGCATTCATTGGACCCACCAGAGCCATAAAAAGATGATTGGAACACCATTTGCCTTCTGAGAGTAGGTATCTAGAAATATGGTCCAAACAATTGGTATAACTTCCTTGGTGGAGGAAGATAGTGGATATAAACCTAATCATTTGGAATATACATTTTAGATTTATGTTACTTTTGAGATTGCTTTTCGAAAATGTTTTAATCATCGCCAGTTATTCAGTTATATTGTGTTTATCGTGATTGCATATGTAATGAATACTAAAAAGTGATAAATAAAAGCTTAGTTTAGAGAGAAAGATGTAGGTGATTTTACCATGACATAAATGAGAGATGAAACAGTGAAAGTCCAGAATCGACCCAGGTAGGTATCGGCGATGTATGCTCCGAGAATCGGTGTGATCCAGACCGATCCCGACCAGCTGTTCACATTTCTAACGGACGAAACAGTGTCTTCATGAAGTTGGGTGGTCAAGTAGTTCACCAAGTTTGAAGCAATTCCATAGAAAGCCATCCTTTCAAATGCTTCATATCCTGTTCATACTTAAGATTATGTATTAGACTTCAAGCATAATACACACACATATATATATACACACGTGCGCGCATATATATATATATATATATATATATATATATCTCGAGGACTTAAGGGATTGCAGACATAACAATCGTATGATGATTCGAATATGAAAATATGGAGTAGTGATTCGTTAAAGAATGAAGAATTAGCTAGAAAAGGAAGGGAAAGATGATAGTTTCTTACCAACGAGGAAAGCACAGGCTTTCCATTTACCGGTTTTAGAGGCGAGCACGGGGCGGCCGCGAAGATCGACAGTTCCGTCTTGGGTATAAACTTTGGTTTCCATTAGATCAGAGAAACTGTGGAAGAATGGTTCAAGCAGTGAAACAAGGATAATAGTTGTAAGAAGAAGAGGAAGACTTGGTGAAACATATAAACAAATGGTGTAGTGAAAGAGCAATCACTCACTAATAATTTATAAACACATTACACATAAGCATGCACTTTATATGGACAGTACAATTAATTCATTTGATGTATGACTGCACAAAGATGCGACACCCGTACTAATTTGACTAATCGATTAATCTAAATTAAATATTACAAAGTCTCGTCCAATCAATCGAGCTGATGAGCATAGTTTTTTAATTTCATTAGTATGGTGAAAAACTAATTACAAGTTTTTACTTAATGTCTAAAAAATAATAAATAAAACAATATTTTATCCCATTTGTGGAATTGAAAAAAAAAAACCTACTCCAATATGTGTGGCGCACATGTTCTTGTATTATTAGATGGATTATTTACCACGTTATTTATGGTCTTATTTAATTATTTAGAAATTACACAGAAATGAATGAATATTATTAAATAGGCCATAAATAACATGGTGAGCTAAGTTCATCTAATAATTTCTCTCTTGTTAGGCATAATGCTAAAAAATGCTCATAACATTTCACTGAATAATTATTTTGGTCTTTTTTTTTGGTCCACTTTAACCCCTAACGTTTCAATTTGGGTCAAATAAACTCTCGTGGATGAAAACTGTTAGTTGACTAACAGTCAACATGGGACGATGATGTGGCATGCTGACTTGGCTTGGGACGCTGACGTGCCCTTTTGCCACGTTAGCATTTTTTAAAAATGTTTTTATTTTTTTCTAAAAATAATAAATAACAATTTATTTAATTTATTATTTTTAAAAAATAATAAATAATAGTTTATTTGATTTATTATTTTTTTAGTTTTATAAAAAAATAAAAAAAAAATTTAATTTAATTTTTTATTTTTTTAAATAATTTAAATAAATTAGTATTTATTATTTTAAAAAATAACAAATTAAATAAACTATTTATTATTTTAAGAAATTTATTTTTTTTAAAAAAATTAATAGTAAGAATGATGTAGAGAAACAAGAAAAATAATAGTAAGAAGAAGACTTGGTGAAGCTTATAAATAGGGGTAAATTATTGAAATGGCCACTTATGTTTAAGGTTCGTACATTTTTTGTTATCGATTTTCAAATTCGACCGTTATAGTCACTTAAGTTTTTGTTCTGTAAACTTATGGTTACTAGGACGTTTGTTGCCGTTAAACATTAACAGGAGGCTAATTTGACATAGTAAAAAGAATGATAAATTACCTAAATAGTCCATAAACTATTACTTCACTCCTATTTTGACCACCAAAATAAAAACAATTTGTATAATTACACATTTTTTTGATTAAATAGGGAGGTATTACATTCTCATATCGGGATTTGAACCCATACAAGATGAGGAAATATGAGCATCCTTAGCCACTAGGCCAATTAGTGGATCTCGTATAATTACACATTTAGTCCTTCATATTTACAATTTTTTATTTCTTCTCCCCTCCACCATCTTCCATATTCTTCTTCATCTAACTCAATCCTTAATTTTCTACTATATTAATCCTCAATTCACACCGTATATTTTTGTGCTAGATGATAAATATGGTAAATATTAATCCCCATTCTTATTTGATTGATTATTATTTCTTGCTTTAACTTCCGCCTTGTAATTTCATTTTCTTTTATTTTAGTCCTGTTTTGCTTTGTTATCTAATTTCATGTACTTTTAATTATACCTTTAAGTTTTGCTTTATTTCAATCCTGTCATTAATTTAAATCTAACTTTGCTTTAATTTGTGCGATTAATTTACATCTATTTATAGTTTCATCCTTAGTTTAGATAATTTATTTCCAATCATGCATTGTAATTTTACGTTTACAATTAGATCATTGTGATTACTTTAAATTATTTAAATACACCATTTATAAGGCCCGATTCACTTCTCAATAACACGGGTTAATGTTCTTTATTTCAGAAATTAGAGGGATAGTGGTTCTAACCGGGTCACGACTTCTTCGTTGATTCGAAATAAATGGATATCCTTCATTATTTAATAAAATTAAGGGTAAACTACTGGAATGGTGTGAATTGAGGATTAATATAGTAGAAAATTAGGGATTGGGTTAGATGAAGAAGAATATGAGAGATGGTGGAGGGAAGAAGAAATAAAAAAATTATAAATATGGAGGATTAAATGTGTAATTATACAAATTGTTTTTATTTCGGTGGTCAAAATAACAGTGAAGTAATAGTTTAAGGATTATCTAAGTAATTTATCCTTCTTTTTATTGTGCCAGATCAGCCTCCTGTCGCTTAACGACAACAAATATCCCAGTGACCATAAGTTTACATATTGAAAACGTAAGTGACCATAACGGTTAAATTTAAAATCCGGTGACCAAAAATATACAAACCCTAAATATAAGTAATCATTCTAATAATTTACCCTATAAACAAATGGTGTAGTGAAAGAGCTTCACTCACTAATTTCTAAACACATAACACATAAGCATGCCATTATATAGACATGACAATTAATTCATTTGATTTATTTACCGTCTAAGTTCGGATATTATAAAGATTGTTCTGATAATAAAGTTTTTAAATTTTATTAGTATGGTCAAAAAGCAATCACACGTTTCTCATTTAATGTTTTAAAAAATAATAAATAAAATAATTTTTATGTCGTTTGGGGAGTTAAAAAAATACCCACCAATATCGCAAATGTTCTTATTAATGTGTAAGCCCCTAGGTTTAATGGTTAAATGCCACAATTAGTCCGTCTTAAATGTCAATGATTCATTTTTGTCATTATTGATCTTTAGTAAAATGGAATATTTATATTTTTGACCCCTAGAAAATAATAATTTAACTTAAACAGTTTTAACACAATTTTCAAATTCCCCCACCCCCATTTTTTAAATTTCATCTTTGTTCCCCTAAAGCAAAATTATTTTGCTTGATACTGGGGTATTTATTGTCTGTGGCAGTGATTATTCTCTTCATCGTAAATGTTCTCCAAAAAGATAAATGATTGGCTATAAAATGTGTTCCACTTTTATGAATGAAAATCGAATTTCGATAACATGACAAAGAAACAAGATGAACGACCACCGCACCTTATGGTGATAGAAGTAAGTGCTTGTAATTCTAATAATATATTTATAATATGCATATACATTGAAACTATATATCGAATATTACAATGTTAGTATATATACAAAAAGTACGTGTAAAGAGGGGGAAATGAAATATATAAAGGGATAAAGTTTAATTTCAAAAAGATAAAATTGGATGGAATATAAGTCTTTGTCATCATCCAAAACGGAGCTATAGGATTAAACGTCAGAAAGAATTAAGGACTAATTAAATATTTAAATCTAAAACCGCGAGAATAAAAATTTTATTTGACTAATATTTAAATTAAAAGAAATTAAAATATTATTATGTCAAAAATTTTGAGAGAAACCACAGTTCGTCCCACTCCAAGAGTAGCTCCGTCCATGTTCCTCTCTAATGCTCAATTATAAATTCACGTTATCCCTGTAAAATTTATTATTTTGTAAAATTCACGTTAGAGAGAAAGAAACATTTATTTTTCTTACGCGTAAAAAGAATAATAAAAAGATATATTTATTTAATATTCATTTCAGATTAGTCGATCGATGAATAATAAAATTAATATCGACTATGATTTAGATACTTGGCCTCCCGTGAAGTCGCCCCTAATCATATGATCATAAAGTTGATGACTCCTTTCAACACCAAGAACATGCTATGATCTTAAGATTTAAAGTCATCCCCACCAAGTTTGTTTATTACAACTTGGATTTGCTTACACCCGATTTTAGGGTTTGACGTTCGATCAAGTCGAGTTGAGTCGAGTCAAAAAATTTCGAGTTCGTCGAGTTTACAAGTCATATTTTATTATTTAAAATTTTTTGGATTCCAGTTGAGTTTATGAAATTCGAGTCGAGTTGAGTTGAGTTTTCATATTTCTATACAATTTAATTGTAATTATTTATAATGTTATAATACATATTGATTCTAATTTAAACGACTTTCTATATCTAGATACGATATACATATATATTTCTTCATATTTTCACATGTGATATCCATAATATATCGGAAAAAATTGAGGGACTGAACTCGGACTTGAAAACTAATCAACTAATTACTAAAAATTCCGAGTTAATCAAATTTTCATTTTATAACTCAAATTTTATTTAAAATGTTTTGAGTCGAATTTATAAAATTACAAGTTAAATAAAACAAAGTCGAAATTTTCCGCGTCGAGTCGAGTATTGCCTACTCTACCCCATTTTGCTTTGTACTGTCTTATACTTGAGCTCTCTTTTGAATACAATATTCTTAGACCTAATTGCTTTTATGGATCCTTTGTATTTCATGGGTTACACATTAAAATCAAGTTGAAAGCAGCACTTTGATTTATTTTTATTTTTTTGAATAATGACTCCATAAAATAACCTTTTATAGCACCACTAAAATGTAGTGGTAAATAAAGGTTGTTTAACTTTAACTAATTGGTGCTAACTACCTCCAACTTCTTCTATCTACTATTATTTTATTATGGGTTAGAATTCACATACACATTACGTAAAACTTAAAATGTTTTATATTTTTTTTTATTGTTGAATTAACTGAATTTAATGGTTGAGATTAAAAATTTTAAATCAAGGACAATGTATTTATTTTTTCCGTGAAAATATTCTCATTTCTTACTTATTAATCTCAATTCTTCATTTTTATTCATCCAACGATTTAAAAACATGTAGTAAAAGTTTTGAATTTTACATTGTATCACATATCCTACTAATTATATCAATTTGATCCTAATTCTAAATAACAACTACTTACGCCAGTTTCAAAGGTTTTTTTTTACTTGTATTTATTTAACTCTTTTAATGGTCTAAAGGTGATTACAAGATAGTATCTGCTCATATATATTCTTAATCATTTGGCAATATACATACACTTTGTAGACAATGCGATTTAAAAATGTGTCTCCTAAAATGAACATCATCCGTTTTTCCACTGAAACACTTGTTGGGTTCAGTATTTTTTTTACTTTTATATTTATGTAAAATATTACAACAAAATATCATAAATAATTCAATAAATTTAACATCGAATTGGTTTTGTTCTACCTTTTCCCGTGTGGGATTTTTTTTCAAGCGCTGACAAACACAGTTTATTCTCTGGCTTGTATCCAGACAGCAGAGTCAAATATATCTATGTAGCCCAAAATAGAAAATAGTTTTATTTATCATAGCATCAGCTTGAATAATGATTTCTTCCATTAAACTAACAAAACAATATATGGCTAGAGTTGGAGTTCGATCGAATCGAGTGAATTTTTTTAGATTAGTCGAGTTTATGAGTCTTATTTTGTGATTTTAACTTTACTTGAAATTTTTATGATTAGAGTCAAGTTTTTTAGTTTATGTACAAATTTAATTATAATTATTTATAATATTATAATATACATTGATTCTAATTTAAACGACTTTTTATCTCCATATACAATATAGATAAGCGAAGTCACATAAGGGCTAGCAGGGGTCTGGCCCCTTGCGGCCCACACCTATGGTACATTTTATTTTTAATTTGGTCACCGCAAAATTTTAAATTATAATTTATTTTGCTTATTCAAATATCTTAAAATGATTCTTGTTTTAGTAGTAAAGTAGGTAAGAAAATTTAAGTTTGTTTTACTAAAAATTAGTAGATTGAATCTTATTAGTGACATTTTTAGTTTTTTAACTTTTTATTTTCGGCTCCCTTAATTTTTAATTCCTGGCTTCGCCCTTGACGATATACATACATATTATTTCTTTATATTTTCACATGTGATTTCCATTTTATAACTCAAATTTTATTTGAAACTTTTTGAGTCGATTCAAGCTTATAAAATTAAGAGCCAAGTCAAAACGAATCGAGTTTTCACGTCGAATAATTTAATTTTTTCGAGTCAAGTCGAGTTTTGTCCACCCAATATAAGTATATGATTCTTCCAGCCAACTCATTGAAAGAGAATGCAGATGCAGCAGCCATTGGTGATGACAAATCACTGTATGGTTAGGACTTGGGTGATGGGAACGTGGTGTGATATTATGAATAAATTGTGGTCCTGAGATATAAAAGCGGAAGAGAAAAAACACTAAAATTTTGTCAAATATTTAACGATCGAGGACTAAAATAGAAAAAAGTAAACATAATGTTATCGAAACATCTCAATCAGGCGTTTAACAAAGGAAACATTATTCAACAAGGTAGGGGATTTTTGTTGTGTGTGGGATAATAACTTACAAATGAGGGCAAACGGTAATGATTGAGAGCAACAAGATGAAGGTCTATGTATGTTGGATGCCCTCTCCACCATTCTCACAATGATAATGATTGAGAGTAGGGCGGACAAAACTTGAAAAAATTGATTTATTTAATTTGATTCGATTTGAAATAAATTTAAATAAAGTTTTAGTTATAAAATAGAAATTCAAATAATTTAAAATTTTTAGTAATTAGTGGATCAATTTTTAAGTTCGAGTCGAGTCTCTTAGTTTTGTCTGACATATTATATCATATGAAAATATTTGAAGAAATATATGTGTATTGTATATGGTTATAGAAAACCATTTAAATTGGAAGTAATTAGTATCATAACCTTATAATATTTATAATTAAATTTAAATAAAAGCTCGACTCGATTAAAAAAAATCAAATAAAATTTGAGTCAAAAAACATGACTTTTCAACTTGACTAACTCAATTTTTTTATTCAATTCAACCGATCGAATGCCCACCCTTAATTTATTGTAGAGGCTTTATTTAGTTTTTAATTAATATTTATTTTGGATAATTATATTGTGCATTATCAGTGGGTTTTTTTTACTGGAATTATTTTTTTCATCGACGATATCACATACTAATTATTTAAAAAAATCCGCATACACCTATTAATAATCCATTTATTTCTTGGTGTAGCAATTCCATTGGAGAATGAACATATGGATCTGGACATCCATTTGAGAATAGGATAAGGCTCTGTATATGCTGAAATTATGTTCACTATATGGACAGATGCAGAATTTTATATTAAGAAGGTGAGTCTATAAAATTTTTAGGTGAGTGAACTTATAAAATTTTAGAAGGCGAAAATAAATTTTTAATAAAAATACATAAAAATTAAAATTTTAAATCGTACATAAATTTTAAAATTTTAAGAGACGGCTGCCCCTCCAGCCGGCTAGCTAGGGTCCATCACTGCAGCCACAGTGGATGGAATTTATCTTGTCAAAGTCCAAAAGAAAAATCATAACAAAAGCTTCCTAGTTGGACTGTGCCGAACTAATAACCTAATGTTCCTTTCATAATTGTAAAGTGCTATGCTATGTTTGTTGTTACGTTCTTAATTTAAAGATGTATTAATTAATTAATTAATTTATAAGTTATTAATTTAAAAGAATTCGATTCAATGAATCTATATTATTGGCTTTGGTAACGCAACAAAATAGATGTCAATTATGTATTGTATTTATTCGAGTGAAAATAATACATGTTCAGAGGTTCACAGTTTAAAAGAAATTGTAGCTAGTGTTATTAAAAATCCTATTGAGGATGAATCTGAAGACGATACAATATCTTTGTAACCAATTACGCGAAAGGAAGCACTCATAGCGGCAACAACTCTTCACAATTTTTTGTTGCAGTATGGGAATACAACACCAAAATTTTTGGAGGAAGTAAGAAAAGTTAGAGATAAAATATAGTTAGATTTAAATTTTAAGAAGAAACAAATAACAATAGAATCATATTTTACTGTGTGTTTGGTTTTGCGGTGGTAGAATTGATTTTGAATCATCGTGATTTTATAGAATTGATTTTGTGTATAATTGAGTTTAAAGTAACATGATTTATGTTTGGGATTTATTTTCTTAAAAATTACGATTGTGTAAAAATATAATGTAAAAATCACGACGAAACGCAAAAGCTACTTCTACTTTGTTTTTCTCAAAATCACGTTTGAAGTCTAAAATCATGTTTAGATTTTTAGATACAAACATATTGACACTATGACCGGGGCATGTTTAATTTTTCAATTGATATATATATTAATTTGGTATTGATCTTAACTAATTAAATAAATTTAATTTTTCATATTTATAAATTCTACCAATTTAATTCTCAAATACGTCATATTCTTTCGTTAACCCCCTATCAACTCAAGCATTATCAATCATCATCATCGTACCCACACATCTTAAATTTTTCGATAACCTATTACCCCCAACGTTGGGTAATTCTTAAATTAAAGACTAGCTTTTTCTTTTAAAAATTTTGAAAATAAAATAAAATAACCAGCTTGGGGATAATATACCTAATAAGGCTTTCGAATCGAACCATTTCCTTCTTTATTTTCACATAATGACCCAAAGTTGGGGTGATGGACTATTGATGTATTGAACACCCGTGGGTATGGTGATGAGGAATGGTTCTCGGTTTAATGATGATAATAAAATTCGTGAATTGGAAGGTTAAATCTGTTAAATTATTTAGAATTAGAATTAAATTGATATAATTCAGTAAATATATATAAAATCCAGAAAAAAAATTAATTATATTTGTATTTAGTATATGCTCATTTACAACACTTAAATTCGAGTAACGAAGATATGCACGAAAATGATATCTTTGGTGGTCAATAGATATAATGCTTCACTACCTTTCGCCTAGTGATTGCTATATATTGAATTATCACATTCTAGTTGACATTGAATTGTCACTATACTTGTCTACATTGCAAGTGCCAAGATATCATTGTTCATCATAAAGAACTCGAACCGGGATGGGTTCGAATATAAATAGTAATAGAATGTGATATCAAGGTTTAATTGTTAAGGTATCAATTCAAAAAGTATGTGTCAGAATCTAATTAGTCGAATTTTAAAATTTACAAAGACTTAAAAGTATTTAAACAAACAAATCGAGGAATAAGACTTATTTAACCTAATTTCAAAACTGACTGAGAATTAAGAAGTAACTGAACCAAAAAATCATTGGGGACTAAGATTCAATTGATCTAATATCATAACTATTAGGGACTTGAAATGCAATTGAATCTAGAAAAACTTGGAGGGGGCTAGGCATAGAGGGGCCCTGGCTCCCCCAAGATTCTGGATAATTCATATTAGGTCCTTCAATTTTTAAATTTTTTAATTTGGCCCCTTCAAAATTTAAAATTTTTATTAAATTTATAAAAATATTTTTAATTAAATCCCTTTTAATTTTTAGAAAAAATCATTAAGTTCTAAAACTTTTAAAAAATTCCCTTTAGACTTCTAAAACTTTTAAAATTTTCAAATAGTCTCCCTCAACTTGTTTTGTCAAGATTCGCCATCGGACCAGCGGGCTAATTTTGTCCCCGACTAAAATTATCTTATAAGATTTATATTTTAGATTTAGAACATATAACGAGTCAGTGATTCAAGCATATAATATGACTAATGATGCATAAAGAGATAAACATTTTTAAAGGGATAACTTGGGAATCTTGACCTTCTAAGGTAAACATGAAAATGAAATTGAAAATGTATACATTAGGTCAATTATAATCACAGTGAATGCATTAGGGGGCCCTTAAAACTATCAACAAAGAACAACTACACTATGTTAGAATTAAATTAGTAATGTTGAATAGAAGTGTGCATTTTATATGGGTATAATGAATTTTGTTTCCTTAAAACTTGTTCTCGTATATTTTGATTTGAGATCATACTCTCATATTATGAGTGTAACAAACACGTAACATGTATGAATATTTAAAATAAAAAAAATAAATAATCGTCAGATTCTTTAAACAAAATCAGGGGTTCGAATCCTAACGTTGTGAATGGAACAACTAAGTTAAGAGAATCGCATTCATAATAGGTCTCTATAGTACTCAATCTAGACTAATCAACAAATTAATGAGTTAATATCGGTGTTTATACCAAAAAAATATATACAACTATTATTTGATTTGTTGTCAATGAAAAAAATAATTTCACAAACACTATTAAGACATATCAAATACATTGTTTAGTTTATCAAAATACACAACGAAATATGACAATATTACGTTTTATACTTATTCAAACTCGATTCGGCCTATCTAAAAGTATGAGCCTTAAAATTTTGTCTAAATTTATTCATATCCATGCTATTATTAATTTTATATTTAATAATTTTGGATGTTTATCTTTTATTAGCTTTTTATTTTTTAAAAATAGCTGGTATTATTAAAAATGATTAAAATCAATAAAGTTTACAAGAACTAAGATTGACAGTAACCAAACACTGTAGTAAGTAACCCTAATTTTAGTAACCAGCAATATAGAACTAATGAACCGGAGTGCATCTAGAAAATGAAGATACAAATAGATTTCGAGGGATAGATCAAGTGTGACCTTTATATATTACATATAAAACACAAAAGAGAGGAGTAACCTCCATGAATCAACCCAGATTTTCCAGCTCTCGATTAACTATCATTGTAATTTTTGGAAACACCTCTTCAATCCAATGGCATGGCGATTGTTGGCCACGTCTTTTTTGTGCAAGAGTATGTGCAGCGTTGTTATTGCGTCGATGGACAAAACAAAACTTGATATACTCAAACTCTTTGGCGGCATGTTGAATGTCATGAATAATTGGACTGATTAAAGAACCATCTGATTTCGTAGAATTCACCTTGCGGATCACTGTGAAGTTGTCTTTTCAATCACTATTCTTCTAAACTCAAGCTCGTGAGCAGTCATTACTGTGTCCAGACATGCTAACGCCTATGCAGCAAAAGCATTTGTCATGTATGGATGGAAAATCACAGATGAAGCCATAATCATCCCTTTATTATTACGACCAAAAATTTCAGAAGTAGATAAGTTGTCGATGGGATTGTAAGCCATAATTAACTTTTTATTTTTAAAAATACGAACAATGTAACATATTTTAAAATATTGATATTATAGTATTATATATTATTATAAATTTAATTTTTATGCGAATAAATCGTATAACATAATATATTATATAATGTCACGAAATTAGAAAATGATGAGATTAAACTCAAATCTTGAATATTAAAATCCAAGTCTAAATTCCAAATGAGCCAACATATATTTTTAACTCATGTCTTTTTTAAGAGGTATCCATGTGCTATGCCAATCTGATACCCAATTTTTTTATATAAAAAAAATCTAGGCCCAGGCCTAGCACAACTTGCAAGATTATCGATTTAAAAATATACAAATATTTAATGAGGAAATAATCTATACAATCAAAATATATATTTTTAGAAATGTTTAGTTTTTAAGATTCAGAAGTTAGTGTTTAACATTTTGTGTTTGTGGTTAGATTTTAAAATTTAAAAATAGATTTTATAGTTTAAACTTTTAAGATTATTCTTTAGAATTTGGAGGTAGGATATAGGACCCCTAAAATTCTAAAAAGATATGTGACAACTTTAAATACCCGCTTGTGAAAAAAATTTACTGACGGTGTATAAAATAATTATCCATACTTAATATATATATATATAATTTTATATAGACAATTATTTGGTGTATCGTTCGTGAAAAAAACTTTTCACAAATAGTAGTCGAATTACTACACATATCCTTGTAATAAAATTAAGAAATAAAAAATAAAAGAATTTAACATTTTCACCATTTTAATTTCATTTGTGGAACAAATTTCTAGGGGAAATCGGGGAATATTGCCCCTTAAAATTAATTTTAGGAAATAAGGGTCTCTAAATTTTATTTTGAAAATTACGACAAAATAAATAGTGAGGGGAAATATGCCACCTGCAAGTAGCATCATGAGTATTTTTTATAAAAAAAATTAACTTAAAATGCTCACATACATAATAAATTCAGAGAAAAAATATTAAAAAAACGCTACCTGCAAGTGGCGTCTTTAGAGAGAAAATTATTAAAAAATGAAAGACGCCACCTAGAGTGGCGTCTTCCTCCTATACTGTAAAAAATATTATATATCTAAATATCCTCAACATCCCTTATATTTTAAATATTAATTTTTATTTGGATTATTCTCCAAGTTTCTACTACTAGTGCACCTGATAATAATTCATTTTCTATTAATATTACATAATCAACTTTAATTAAAATACATATTTAAATAATTTAATTTACATTCGGGTCGAGTCACTAATCCATGGGCTAAAAAATCTTACTCATATATGGGACAGATAAACGCATGATCCATACATAAGTCTACTCATTTTTCAAGCGTAATATTTTTACCAAATAAAAAAAACTTTGATAAACATTATGTATAAATTTTAATTTACAAAAAATTTAAGGACTAGTAGTTTAATTTAGGGGTTTATGTTTTAGGGTTTAGAATTTAAGGTATATGATTTAGAGTTTAGGGTTTACCCTTCCAGTAAGGTTTCGTCCTAATTAATCCGGATCGACCCGCATCGCACAACTAACTTTGGTGGGCGGGTCTCCCAGGGGGAATTTTTTTCATACACAATGCCTATAACTTGAGACTTGTTTAAGCGATACTAAGCTGCTTACCACTTGAACCAACCCCGTTAGTAAAGTTTAGTCTTTTAGGATTTAAAGTTTATTACCATCTTTTACCCATTAGTTTTAACTTATTTCTTCAAACAGATATGATATTAATAATAGCAGCCTATTATCCATATCCCTGCAATCAGTTTTGGGGTGGAAATAAATAAAAAGTTTAAATATTTCAATTATCCAAAACAAGAAAAGAACAGATTCCGACCCTGTTTTTCTATGTCACAATAATTAATTATATCAGAAAATAAACAATAAATATGTTAAAAAATGGGTCCAATGGCATCATTTTCCCACAGTAAACTACAGAGATTCCTTTGCCAGATTTGAAGGCCAAATTATTTTAGACAGTGATGGGAAAGACTTTTGCCTTTGCCTTGTACTCGACAATTTCGAGGAATATTATTACAACCCACAATGATTTCTTACCTAAACTGCATGGTTTTTAGGACATTTAAGAAAATATAGTAAGGCTTAATTGACAAAGATGGGTCGAGAGAATAACAAGCCATCATTTGGGAAGAAAAAGACAAATATAAGTGCTCGATGGCATGAACATGGGTTGAAATAGTAAATGATTAAATCCCAAGGACTAGAAGTATAAGGACTAATTTTAAATGTGCAAAGAGTATATGGACGCGGAGCATAATTGAACCGTTTTAACTATTACTCATATTGTTCCTTAAGCGTCTAAGTTCGAGTCTAATCATGCGTAAATTCATATGTGTGGGCATTTTAGTCCATGTATATTGTATGATTGATTCTGATTGTAATTATATATATATATGTGTAATTGTTGTTATTGTAATTTTGTTTGTGTTTTGCATTGATTGATTATGACTGTAATTATACAAATGTTGGTTAAAGTCTATTAAAAGTCAATATATTATATCTAAATGTTATTTTAGTTTTTTACTATAAAAAGACATTTTAGTCCATGTACTATATCTAAAAGTTCATTTTAGTCCCTTTATAATATGTATAGATTGTTATTGCAAGTTTGTTTATGTTTTGCATTGATTGATTATGATTGTTCTCATACAAATGTTTGTTAAAGTCTATTAGAAGCTATTGTACTATATCAAAAAGTTCATTTAGTTTCTCTATTATAAGTAGGAACATTTTTAGTTTATACCCGATATTTTAGAGTTCATTTTAGTTATTCTATTATAAAACGAGATATTTTTTATTTTTGTACGTTTGAAAAGTGAATATTTCGATCCAAAATGTTAAAATTATAGTTAGTTGGCTTAAATATTTTGATTTAAACAATGCTTAAGTCCCTGTCAATAATTTTGAAATTGAGCAAATTGATACCTCTTAAAAATGAGAAATTTATTCAAAATACATTTTGAAAGTGCATAAATAAGAGTGATCTAAAATGGTGTTAACATTTTCCGTTAATACATGACACATGTCTAACTCTGATTTGATAGTTTTTAAAATAAATAAAAACTAAAAATTTTATAATATTTTATATGTTATGAATATTTACCTATGTGGATGTTTATCGTGATAAAAACTTTATCATGGAGATTTGACTTACTTTATCATTAAGAATATTATATACATTAATTAGAGTTTAATGTATTATGTACTTCTTATGCCTATAAATAGATGATTGACTGAATGTATTGTATACAAAATTCTATATTTGAAAATAATACAAATCTCCATCTTTCTCTCATCTCTTTGCTCTTTTATTCTTGTTCGTTGTTCTTCGTTATTTTATTCACAACATTATACTATTTTCATAATTTTAAAAATTTTAATAAAATTTTAAATATTGTTAATGACTTTTATTATCCTTTTCAATTAAACCCCCTCTCTCTCATTCTAAATCTAAAAATACTAAGAAAATCATTGTATATTTTTCCATTAAACATTTTAAATCATTTTTTATATTTTGATTTGTAAGTGTATTTTTATTAAAGATATTTGTAAGTGTAATTATTATAAGCGATGACAACGAAGTTTGGAGTTAAAATATGAATTAATTTTGCTGTTAGATTTCATAAGTACTTTAAAATTTTATGTAAAAAATTAGACACAAAAAATATTTTAAAAGAGAGTAATTTTCTCGAGTTCGAAATTGAGAAAGACCAAAACAATGTTTAAATCAAAATATTTAAGTAAATTAATAATAACTTAACATTTTGGACCAAAATGTTAACTTTCCAAACCTACAGAGACTAAAATGTTTTTTCTATAACAAAAGAATTAAAATGAACTTTCAGGTACAATTGATTAAAATACTCCTTTTTATTGTAATTTTAAATATAATACAAAGATTTCGAATAGACTTTAACTTACAAATCTCGTATCATTGTAATTTAATTGTAACATCAAAACTATTACCCGCGTCAAATTCAATAAAATTTAAATCGAACACTATTCGATAATTCATACATACATATTATTTTTTGTCATTCTTTTGCCCTCATGGTATCCGTGACAAATTCAGACCGTTTCATTGTCGCACACTTAATTTTGATGTGCGAGTCTTCCAGCAGAAATTTTCTGCCTACACAAGGCCTCGGATTCGATACATGCTTAAGCGATATCGAATTGTTTATCACTTGGACCAACCTGGCAGCATTTTCTTTGTCTTTTTGTGTCAAACAATGTAATATGTCAAAAATACTAAACATGTATTTGCCAAATGTATCAAATATTATATTATAAAATAATCATTTTATAGTATGGAAATGAGGAACAATGTAAAAAGAAAAATTATCATTTTAATGAGCTTGCTAAACATAGATTGTAAGAAACAAATTGCCATTACTTCAAGGATTAACTCAGTGTGAAAATTTCAGACTTTTAACCACTATTGTGTATGAAACTACGTATAATTTCTCACCTTTTCGTTAAACCGAATTTCTAATTATATGAATAAATTGAGCTAATATTAGGCGTACTATAAATTCCACTCCGTGTAGTTTTCCGAACCCAAAACCACCATTTTTCTTCAAGATTCCATTAGAATTGAATTCCCATGGCTAAAGCTTGTTCCTTGTTACTTCTACTTGTCTTCGTTGTCTCTGGTGAATCTGTTGTTGGCCGCCATGGAAACAAACTCTCTCCGAATCACTACAAATCGACTTGTCCCGAAGCCCTCTCAATTGTCGAAGCTCATGTCGGAGCCGTTTTAAAGCAGGAGCCACGAATGGGGGCATCTTTGCTCCGATTGCACTTCCATGATTGCTTTGTTAATGTGAGCATTGTTGTTTTGTTTCATAATGTTGTGTTTTTTGATGTCCTGGATACTGTCTTCAAGCTGTTTGATGTTTGGAAAATGGTGCAGGGGTGCGACGGATCGATATTGTTGGACGATAATTCGGTGTTTACCGGCGAGAAAACTGCAGCTCCGAACAATAACTCGGCTAGGGGATACGATGTGGTCGATGACATTAAAGCTAAACTTGAGAAAGCTTGCCCCGGAGTCGTTTCCTGTGCTGATATTCTCGCCATTGCAGCTCGTGACTCGACCGTCGTGGTAAGTCCACATTTAAGTAGACGTTATAGCCGGTTTTTCGTAGACTGTCGATGTTTACCGTAATCGACCGCAATGTGACTGAAAAAATGTCTATGACCACAATTTGCAGTTAGGGGGTCCATCATGGAAGGTTAAGCTAGGGAGAAGGGATTCTACCACTGCTAGCAAAAATGCTGCAAGCAAGCTCATTCCTGCACCCAATCTCAACTTAAGTGCACTCGTATTAAGCTTTCGTGCTCAAGGACTCTCGTCGAAAGACTTGGTGGCACTTTCCGGTAAACTCTAACTCGGAAAATTCGATCATTTTAAGCTATGTTACTCGGATTTTCCTGAACTTTTTAATGTACGTTGAGGGTCATGTATCTCAATACCCCTGTCCAAATATGATAGTACTTTTAAGAATGCTGTATGCAGGTGCACATACTATTGGTCTGGCAAGGTGTGCATCGTTTCGAGCACGCGCCTACGACGACTCCAACATCGATCCCCTGTTTGCTAAGTCCCTGCAACGCAGATGCTCGAGAACAGGGAAAGATAATGTTCATCGATCCCTCGACTTACGGACACCGACTTCTTTCGACAATTTCTACTTTCGGAACTTGCTGAAGAAGAAAGGTCTCCTCCATTCTGATCAAGAGCTTTTCAACGGAGGTTCAACCGATTCCTTGGTCAAGAAGTATGCTGCAGATTCTTCAAGGTTTTTCAAACAGTTCTCGAAATCTATGATCAAGATGGGGAACATCAAGCCTCTCACTGGTAATTCTGGGGAAATTAGGATCAATTGCAGGAAAGTCAATTGAAAAACACCAGCTGAGACAACAAAATGTAATAAAAAAACTGCAAATTATGGTGTTTGTAAGAGGATTATAGGCTGTAGCTACCATTTTCATTACCATTATCTGTCTTGTTTCAGAAGTTTAACAATAGCTTTAGGTTCTTTGGCATCACTGCTGTAGGACATTGGTAAACTAATAGAAAAATGCTAGTTTTATCAGAATCAGTGAAAATTTACTTTTACTATGATACGATTGAATTACGATCGAATTCGTTATGTATACAATTACGATAAACGAAATCTCGGGTCTGAATTGGAGGCTAAAGGAACCTCAAGCGTTCATCAGAAGATCCTGCAAGAAATAAACTTGGCAACAAACTAAAGCCAACCTATAAAAGTTACTTGGCAACCTACGTTACCTTTGTTTAAACCTTCCACGTTACCAATTTTTTGGTGATAATCAATCAAATTCACGCATTTACACAGTATAAAAATGGTATCATATTGTTTCCAATATGATCGGCAACGAATTACACTCTTCTTTTTTCGAATTATTCGATCCAACAAAGTGTTTTCATGGCTTGTTTTCGTTCACTGTTTCTTATCTTGATTGCTGTTGTTTGTTCATTTCAAGCCAACAGCCACCTCTCCCCTGGTTATTACTCGTCTACTTGTCCGGAAGCTTTATCTATCGTTAAGGACGAAGTTGCCGCTGCTATAAAGAACGAAACCCGCGTCGGAGCTTCGTTGCTGAGGTTACATTTTCACGACTGTTTCGTTAATGTGAGTGCTCTTCGTTTTTCTTGAAATACTGTCTTGAACACTCGTGTCTAATGCGTATTTGGACACAAGTCTGAGCAACATAGTGTTCAATATTTTCCCGTGGTGAATAGGGATGTGATGGATCGATACTTTTGGACGATAACTCGACGTTTATAGGTGAGAAAACCGCGGCTCCGAACAATAACTCGGCGAGAGGGTTCAATGTCATCGACAACATCAAAGCTCGACTGGAGACAGCATGTCCTAGAGTTGTATCCTGTGCTGACATTCTAGCCATTGCAGCTCGTGATTCGGTTGTTCAGGTTAGTACACTAACCTGTTATTGACAATCTTTGCGAATGCAGGGCGACAATCTGTGCATTAACTGTTATTGACTGATCATATTTGTCGAGTTTGCAGTTAGGCGGTCCGTCGTGGAACGTAAGATTGGGAAGAAGGGATTCGACCACCGCCAGCAGAAGTGCGGCGAACACCAGCATTCCACAACCAACATTTAATCTAAGTGCTCTTATTTCAAGCTTCTCAGCTCAAGGTCTCTCAGTAAAAGACCTTGTAATACTTTCCGGTAATCCGAATGTCTCAACGAAATCCGACACCATTTAAATCCCTGATTATCCTTCAAACAAGTACATTTTAACATCGGCTTACCATGGTTCGATTTTGGATTCACAGGTTCGCACACCATTGGCCTTGCCCGGTGCACATCATTCCGGTCACACATTTACAACGACTCAGACATAGACCCCTCCTTCGCCAACTCATTGCAACGGGCTTGTCCAAGGAGCGGAAACGACAACGTGCTCGCCCCTCTCGACCGTCAAACGCCGACCCGTTTCGATAGTCTATATTACGAAAACTTGTTGGACAAGAAAGGTTTGCTCCATTCGGATCAAGAACTCTTCAATGGGAATTCTTCAACTGATGATTTGGTTAAAAGATATGCCGCCAACACTAAATCATTTTTCAAGGAATTTGCCAAGTCAATGATCAAGATGGGAAACATTAAACCTCTTACAGGAAATGCTGGGGAAATCAGAATCAACTGTCGGAAAGCAAACTGAAGAACATGTTTTTCATTCTTGCAATAAAGTATAAAAAAACCAGTTTGAAGGACTTCTGCCTGTTGTTCTTTAAAAATGTTTGAGATGACTGATTGAGCTGTTTGTATAATTTAAAATTGTCCATGTTTTACACTTAACATGTTTGTATGTTGAATAAATTTGTTTGTTTAATAACTTGCTAAATTCGAGTATTCGAATATCTAGACTCAAATAACTAATGAACATATCAAATTCGAAGTTGACATGAGAATTAAACTTATTGATAGTGAGATTGATCGAACCTAATCAAATATATTCAAATAGTTTAATATTTTATCTCAAATAAAATTTGAATCTTAAATTCAACCAAGTTTGAGCTTTACATCCCCAAATAAGATTAACCCAAATCTCTCAGGTTAGAAATGAATGTAAAAATTACATACATGTCAACTACAAAGTACAATGAATTTTTATTTTTTTCATACATTAGAAAAAGGAGTAAACTACATTCATGGACACTTAACTATGGATATAATTATAAATAAGTCAACTTTCTTCTAAAAGTTACAAACAAGTCACTCAATTAAAAATGTTACAAACGGATCACTTCGTTTACAAACAAATCACTCAATTAAAAAATAGTTACAACCAAGTCTCTCAATTAACATATTGTTAGAAACATGTCGCTTTTCTTCTAATGCGGCATGATATAATAACGTTTTTAGTCCCCACAACTTATGCAATTTATCAACTTGATCCTATCTCGAAACAATTTAATAAATTTAACTCTTAATATTTTTTTTAAAAAAAATCATCATTTTAGTCTTTACTCTTCACCTAAATTATTTGTTAAATATTATATTACTTTCTTGTTATTTTCCTGGTATGATAATAGTTTAACAATAACATGTTGCTGCTTTATAACAAAATGCAATAATCAATCTACTGATTTGATATGATGAACTCATTTGCTTTGACAACATCATAAAAAAGATTAAATAGATAGATTTTTTTTTAATATAAATGATTAAAATTATTGAATTGTTTTCAATTAGGAAAATTAATAGAATGTATAAGTTTTAATACTAAAAAAGTTATTATACAAAAAAAAAATGATATATTTGTAACAATATGTTCACTGAATGACATGTTTGTAACTTTTAAAAGAAAAATAGCTTATTTTTATAAAACCTATAATTAAATAACTTTGAATAGAGTTTACCCTGAAAATTATACTATATATCAATATTTAAATATATATCCAAAATAAGTATTAAATAAAAATATTTTAAAATTATATTTTTCATTAATATACTAGACTGCTAGAATTTCTCTATCCAAAAATGAATGATCAACTTTAACCATATTCTGTTGAAAAAGAAGATTAAATTAGCAAAAGACACTGATTTCTTTTTATTTTTTTATGGAAGTTGAAAATGAAAGGAGGCATATATTCAAATAATTAATCATTGCTTAAAATAAGCTCCAATCACATGCCTATGCTACTTTAGCCTTACAGGGTACAAAGTTTCTTTCACTACTCTTCATCACTAGTCATATTCGAACTAAATCACTACGACGATACGAATACACAAATGTCTCAAAATTTATATAGACATGAAATACCAGACGATTTTCTGTGTAGAAGCAAAAGGATTCGAACATGGCGGATTGGCACAACCGGATTGCTGCACACCCCTTTAAGTATCTGTATTCAACACTCATTCTCGATGAATCTGAATACGTGAAAGAACATAAACGATAAACCCGAGCAACATAAGCGTAGCCTGCATCACTACATGACATCAATAATTCACAAATGCAAAGGAATCAAAGCACATGTGTTGATGCCAGTGTTGGTAGAGTATGATTTGTATGAGCTTCAATTTTGCCAAACATAGAAAACCTATCAGTCAAATACAATTAACACCATCCATAAGGGAAAACTAAACTATTATGGTCACTAGCTATAACTGGGTGCACACAATACTAGACTATGATGGGGAAGACTTTCGTGCATCTGATATTACACCGATATTTGTCGGTGACTTATTTACATAGTTCGAATTTTTGTGTGTGTGTGTCAAGTATTCGTATCTGACACTCGCACTCTAAGTAACATAAGTATATATAGATAATATTGTAGGGTCAGAGAACCTTAATTGCATTACCCTAAATCATTCAGTAATATACTTTCCAATCTAATCCAATTCATCAGTTGATGCCACATCCTCTTCTAGTTCAAATGTATCAACCTCTGCAAAATAAGCCTTTTGCTTTTATTTTCCTCCGACTCTTAATTTTTCTTGAAATACTCATATCCAACGCTTGTATGCAACACATATCTGAACATGGGTATGAAATATGATCCTATACGGACTCTCCAAATGCATGAAAATCTTAGGGGGAAAATGAACATATCCATGCCCAACACACTCATTTCTGAACCATAGAGTCGAGGTCAAGTTACGTAGCGTTGCTTGTCCATGAAATCGTGGGGGAAGTCATGCTTGGAAGAATGTACCCCAGCCTTCTTTTGGCATTGCTTCTGTGGTGGCATAACCAAACCATTAAAGCCCAGATTAAAAGATATTTAACCAGATTATCTTCAATGCTTCATATGATTATGGAAGAATACAAGCTTCAAAGAGACAAAAGCACTATATGACTTACTGCAAAAGCAAACATCAATATGTAGTAAGTAGTAACTAATACTAATAACGTAAAGAAAGCAAAAAAAAAAATTGCAGATAACAAAAAAGTGTCATGTTATCGCTGTTTTGCTTCACGAGTACAATATTCATCCGGTTTTTATGTTGAATACTTTAAGTAAACATCAATATATGATAAAAAAAAACAACTAGAAACGTAAGGAAAGAAAAAAAACATGTTAATGATTCAACTACAGAAGATGTATAACTTTGGAGCTAAATTGATTCTACCGAGTGAAAAGGGGAATACTCCATCGATGCAGCATTTTATCAGTATTCTTTCTTCTATTCCACCCATAATGGAGTAAAATGCAAGAAACTAAAAAGGGAAAGAACATTCATTTACTGCCACCTGCCATGAATCGTATCCGGAAATTTCTCAGTTTGACACCAAGGGAAGCAATTATGACAAGGGAAAACATTGTACATATATGCAATTATGCATCATTTACTCAAACTCAGATGTGAGCATCAAATATATGTTTGTATCCGACATATATTTTGAAGATACAACTCAGCAAACATTAAGCAATAGAGATCTTTCCAAATTAATGAAACAGAGAACAAGAAGTATGAATAAGTGTAAAAATTAAATATAAGAATACACAACAAGACCATAATTTTCAGTGCTTTGATATGACAATACTATCACAAGATACAATGACACAAAGACCTTAAACTTTTTATGTTCTAAAGTCTAAACATTGTTTTCAAGTCATTGTCTGAATGCTCAAACTCAAAGAAACTTGGCTTAGAAATATAAACACAGGGAATACTTGGGCATCTAAAGCAAAACCATTTGAAAAGGAAATGACGGTATTTTATTCTCAAGACCTACCATCTTCTTCAAGACTCGATTAAGATAGGAAACAGAAATATATGAACCCTTTAGCAAACGAATCAATAAGTTAGGTAATATAAGTCTATACCAGACGATTCTGAGCATAAAGATTTATCTTTTTCACATGGAGAGGAAGGCACTCATTAGTAGTCCTTAGTCTGGGCACTGGCAAATGGTTTTAGTATCTGTATTTGAAATTTGATACAAAAGGACCATCATAAGCAGTTTAACATTTATTTTAGGGTCAAGCACAAAGTATCGAAAGATCAAACATTTGGGATTTTTGATTGATCGAAGTTTGGGTGTTCTCATCTAGCCATTGCCGAAAACCTAACCACCAACAGAGTTGAGAGTGAATGCTGAAAACCAATACCATAAAGCATCATGACTAACATACCATAACATTGATAATTATCCAATTACACTTCTAATTTTGCTAACAATTTTTAAGTATCCTTTGCCTTCAAGAGTGATCAAAGACTAAAAAGCATCAAACCAACAAGAAATGCACAAACTAGTCAAAGAAAACCTTGTTTCGGATGAGCAACTCAAAAGCTCAGCAATTTCCTTCCCTTTACTCTTCCTCCTTCAGCAGTACAATTTACATGCAAAACCCAGAAAATAGAGAAAAGCGTGGCTCAGAAAAACATAGACAACCAAATTCACATAATTTTCACTCCATAGAGTTTATTTCAACTAGAATTTCTAGAGAATGAATTGTTCCATAGATCAGAATCGTTAAGCAATTCACGCAATTGCTGTCTAGAATCTAAATAACTAAATTCAAACAATAAAAGTAGATTGCATTGAAATTGAAGAAAATGAATCATTCAGAAAAAAAACTACTAGGAACTAAACTAATAAAATCAACATTAGTTCAAATTCATAGAACCATTGTAGAAACAATCCTATATAGCTTAAACAGATCAAAAAATTATAACCCACTAAACTATAGTGCAGAAAAAATGTTATTTAATTCATTTAAAAAAAATAAATCCACCATAGGTTTTAACCCACGAAGTTAGAATGTCAAAAAATCAATTCATTGGCTTTAAAGCAACCCAGCAACGAAATTAAAGTTCTCTTCAAAACCCAAAAACCCAAATTCAAGACTTAAAGCCTAAACAACCCAGAATTTGCCTTCTTACTCTTTTGTACCGGTGAGATAATGAAAGGTTTCGTTTTGCTGGTCTTCTTCGTTTTGTGAATGGTGATTCAGTTCATCTTTATCTAATTTCAGAGGATTCTGAGCTTGGGTTTCTTGCAGAATGCATTGATGCAGCTGATTTTTGAGTTGGCGGGAAAATGGTCTTTTGTATTGCCATGAAAATGGAGGGATTCTGGGAAAAGATATATTTTTGAAGAACCATTTAGAATTATCTGAAGGCCAGCCCAAGCCGAAATGGAATTGGATTCATAAAATTCAGCCTAAGTTTCCAATATTGAATGCTTTTGGGTATGGAGGAGGCCCAATGTGCTTCTATTTGTATTATGAATGTATTCGATTAGTTCGGTTTTTGTAAATAGAAAACAAATAAACTGATTAAACTATTAAAATCGTTAATAAAACCTATTAGCATATTATATGATCTCATAGTAATATATGTTCTTTTTTCTTAGTCCATTAATAACGCATGAACATCTTGAAGACGAACTGAATCTCTTAAGTTAATAGTTCTTCAAACTTTGGTTAAATTTTTTACTGTGAAGCTGAAGACTCGGAAATCAAAAAGCCTATAAGCTGTTTTCATTTTTTACCAAAAGCTTTTGATGGTAGATGATCATAGAAAAAAAATTGTCTGTCTTTTTTCTGTGTTCCTTTATACGTTCCACCATTGATTTTGTGCCATGTATATTAAAATTTTTTGATTGTTTTATTGATAATAGATGTGACATAATTTCATTAGTGGGACTAAAGGAACATAGGAGAAAAAAACTGACCAAATCTATTCGTACTAGATTTTTTTAACTATTTTAAATAAGTTAAATTAAACCTAAAAATAAATTCAAATAAATAGAGAACTCTATCAGATGGAGAGTAACATGAGTACGCATTCAAGGCCTTACTTTCTACTTTTACAACTTTAAAGTTCCTCAAGTTGTAATCTTATAAGTTGATGATTGTTCTTTATTGTTTTAATTGTATTTAAAGTGTATTTTAAATAAAACAATAAAAATTATAATTTATTAAAGAAATATTAGATTAACTGTTTAAAGTAATAGAATATACTTTTATTTTATAATATCTCATTTTTTAATTTTCATTGAGGACCTCGAAAATATCTAAGACAGTGGGGTACATACTTGTTAAAGTAATGGGATGTATCTGAATTCCTTTGTGCTAACACCATTGGACCAATCAAAAATTGGCCCCAAAAGCTACAGAAAGTAGTAATTCCCAAATGCCAACCCCAGAACCTGGTGATGCCCACAGGATCTGGCTAAGGCTAACATGTGGAGTAAGTGGAGATCCCAACACAAAGCAGCCAACAGGTGAGAATCGCCTCTGGTTTAACCTTATCCAATGTTCCAAGATAAAGTGAAAAGACTCAAAATCCAGGGGCCACATCCCACATGCACACATTTCAACCTCATTCCACTTTCTCTATAAATCACCTGCCCTCCCTTTCCTCTCAATCTCACTCTATTCACTTCACCTACAACACAGCAAAAAGATATAGCAAGAAGAAAGATGGAGGCATTTCAGTCTTGGGTTTCAGAACACAAGCTCACCAGCATCGGTCAGTCTACTTTTAGCTCCTTTTCTTCAACCATTTCTGTCTTTTCTTCATTTCTCTTGACATGCTGCAAATTTTGGGTCTTTCAGGAGCAGTTTGGGCATCAGCAATTGGGGCATCACTGGCTTATAACAGCCGTGGAAGTAGCCCTCTCAAGCCAAGTCTGAGGCTTATTCATGCCAGGTTCTCACCATTTCTCTTTCTGAAAACTATGGAGTATTAAACTCAACAGTCAGCTCAAATTGCTCTTTCTGAGTTAACTGATGATGAGAAGCGTGTTTGATTTGATTTGATTTGATGCAGGATGCACTCACAAGCCTTGACTCTAGCGGTTCTGTCTGGTGCAGCAGCTTACCATTACTATGAAAAAAGTGGCAGCAGTCAAGACAAGGTCACCAATGCCTAGAACAGATTCATAGCTTGTAATAACCATATTATGTAACATTGGGATCTTTTTTTTATGTATGAATGGTTTGATTTGATGATGATGAAAATGTTGGAATCAATGAATTATCTTTTTCCCTCCTAAATGTTGCCCTTGATTGATATTTTTATCAGTTATAAATCCTTGTTTCTTAACTCGTAAAAGAGGTGTCAAACTGCCAAAAATGCAACTCACTGCCAGTTTCAAGGCTTGTGAGTGCATCCTGTATCAAAAATCAAACCTAGTTTTCAGAAACAATGTCGTTTCATCTGAATTTAGTCTAGTTTTCAAACCTAGCATGAATAAGCCTCAGGCTTGGCTTAAGAGGGCTACTTCCACGACTGTTGTAAGCCAGTGATGCCACAATTGCTGATCCCCAAACTGCTCCTGTTGCAGAATATCAACAAAAAGAAGCCAGAAATGGTGAAACAAAATGAATGAAATGTAGACTGACCAATGCTGGTGAGCTTCTGCTATGAAACCCATGACTGAAATGCCTCCATCTTTCTGGTTACTATCTGTTTCTGCTTGAGATTAAAGGAAGACAGGGTGGTTTAATTTTTTAGTGAAAACGGTGTTGGAATGTGTGCTGCTGTCGGTGCTGTGTTGCGGTGCATGTGGCCCTGGAATTTTGGGTTTGTCTAAAATACAACAGGTTACGGTATGATTATGTGCGACACCAACTGAAAATGTAAAATATGGTACTGATGAAAAATATTGAAACTTTACTTTCTAGTTTTGAAATTTTTGTAAGAACTAAAACTAAAAATGTTATAAAAAAAACGTTATATTTTCAGTATCGTATTTTAATTTTTATAATATTTTCAGTTAGTGTCGCATCGTAGTTATGGTACACATGTTTGCTGGTTTTAGTTGTTCTATTTGGACATGTGGCTAGATCCTGTGGATCATTTGCACTTTCAGCTTGAACTGAAAACCAGGAGCTATGTGCTTCTTACTGTGATCAACATCACCAGGCGGTGGGGTTGTATGAAACACGGCTACTTTAATCAAGTGCCGTACTACATATTCAATCAATACGTACTCAATACGTATTCCTATTAGATATCACTTAGGTACTCCTCACTATTTTAGAGTGCAATTGTGTACTGACTCCTCTAAAATATCTCGCAATCTATTATAAGGTACAAAAAACTATAATTTTTTACAGAAAATATAATAAGTGACCCACTTAATTTCTGGATATTAGTTCAACAATACTCTATTATGGTGATATAAGAATTTTTTGTACCCGTATCTTACTATGACCCCATTATATAAAAATTATGGTTCCGTCACTGCCTTACAGTGAGAATTAGAGATTTAAATAGCGGTTCGCGATTGTTGTAGCGACCGTTATATAACAGATTTATTATTGTTTGAAATCACAATACCTATAACAGTTATTCTTACAATTGCTTAAAGATCTAATAACATATCTCGTTAGACCAAATGATTGTTAGTATTTTTTTTTAAAAAATAACTTTAATAATAAAGTAAAAATAGTCAAATAATTAATTATACACATGCGTAGATAATTTTACTTGCACGAATGTATATTTATCTGAAATATTACCTATTTATAATACCCTAGTTTTTCTTTCAAAATAACCAAAGAGCACCTCCGGTTATTTTCTCATTTTTGAGTAAATAGGTGATCGACAACTATCTAGATATTATTGTTGATCGTTGGTGTTCATTGTTTTTTTATTTGTTATGTTTTTAATTTTTTATTTTAGTTGTGGCACGTTTTTAATTCTGCCTTTGTAGCGTAATTTTATTGTTTTTGTGGTTTGCTTTATTTGTCATTTTTGCATGATTTAAGCATACCTTGGTCCTGGATAGCAGAGCAACCTGCCTGATAGTTTGGCTCGTTCACAAATCACAACTCTTTTTTTCATCAGGTAATGTGCCTTGTTTGGATAGAGACAATAAAATTTAGAAAGCCTTCTAGATTTTGTCGGCGTGCTAATTTTTATGAAAATATTTATTTTTCTTTACATTTTTTAGTTTTGGCATGAGATTTTGGTGGATTAGTCCTCATTATTCTTTATTCTGAATGCATTGTATTTATAATATTTTCTATAATTTTTTATTAAAATTCAATTACCATTGTTCAAAAAATATTATCTATTTTTAAATAACCAAGCATGCAATGATAAATAAGAATTAAAGTTGTAAATAGAAAATATTATACATTTTAATAGATAAATAAATACTATTGAAATTGACAAAAATATGAATTAAATTTAATATAAATTCATAATAGATTAAAGTTATTGTAATATATCATTAACATTAGAGAATAAGAATTTTATTTATTTTAAACTTTTACTAGAAATTAATCTCAATTTTCTTTAATTTTCAATGTCAATAGAAATTTATTTTTGTTTTTCAAGATATTCATTGAAGTGAGCTCAATAATTAATCTTTTACGTTTTGTTAATTCATAAAAAGAAATAGACGATAATTATACATTTTAAAGTTGTTCAATGTCTCTACGTTCTGTTGATTATAAAAGAAATAAACACTAATTATAGGCCATATTCGGCAATTAACGAATAACTAATAGCGGATTACATTAGCTGATAGCTTATTGCATTAGTTGATTTGACTAGAGAGTTATATTAATTGATTGTATGAAAGTGGTTGGTAAAATTAACTAATAAATTATAGTTGTTTGATTATTTAAATAAACAAAATGACATATAAGGATATGTTTATATTCTACTTGTTTGAATAGTTTATTAGTTATCAATATTTTGTATCTATTAATATTAATTATATTATAAAAAAATTATTTTTAATATTATTGCTAAACATATATGAAAAATGTATATATTAATTTTTTATTTGTAAAATTATATTTTTATTATAATTTTAATAATTATCAAATTTAAATGCATATATTAATTTTTTATTTATGAAATTATATTTTAAATATAATTTTATTAATTATTAAATTTATATGTATATATTAATTTCTTATTTATAAAATTATTTTTTAAATTTTTATCAGTTATTCAAATTTATGTTATTTAAAAAAATTTTTTATAATTATCAACGACAAAATAGTCTTTATAAGTCCTTTTATCTAAACTTTTAACTCAAAAACTCCTAAAATAAGTTTTTTTTTTTTTAAATGAGAGGTTTCACTCCAATCCGCTATTATAATCCTCTATTTATCAAATATTTAGCGAATTTTACTAGTAAAATCTCTAATTTTGGCTTAAAAAGATGTTTACCAAACAAGGCCATAAATTTTAAAGTTGTTCAACGTCTAAGATAAGACTTTTTTGTTGCCTTCTGAGTTTCCCAAGACTTTGCCGTGACTAATTCAGATCAATCCACGTCGCACACTTGGCTTTGGCTGGTAAGTTTTCCAGCAGAGATCGAACAACTTAAAACCCTAAAAATTTAATATCTAAATTTCTAACCTTAAAATCCTAAAAATCTAACCACAAACTCTAAACATTAAATTCTAACCATAAATTTTAAATCCCTAAACTAAAACCTTAAATCCCTAAATAATTTTGCCAGTGGAAATGTATAAGATAATGATGCATTTTAAAAATAGAAATATCTTAATACCAACTTGTATAGTTTACTAGGCGGTTAAATAGGGATTTGAGGAGGGGAGAGGAGCTAAATTAGGGATCTGAAGAGTTAAATTAGGCGTCTTTGGTGCTCTGTTATTTTGGGGTTTTATTTCAAGCTCAGCTCTTTCTCTTCTATTTCGCTTAATTTCAAGGTATGATTTTTCTTTACTTTTTCGTTCAACTGTTGATGATGCTTTGGATTTGTTTAATAAGTTGATTGAGAAATACCCAAATCCTTCAATTCTGAAATCCAATAAACTATCAGCACCCATTGTTAGAATGAAACATTATTCATTTGTTGTTTCTATGCGTAGCCGACTGAAACTATTTGGAGTTTCTCATGATGTTTATTCTTTTAGCATCTTGGATAATTGCTTTTTGTCGGTGGATCCGATCCGAAAATCTGGATATTTGATCCGATCCGAATATCAGGTGTCCAATTTTTCTGGATCAGATACGGATCGCTATTTTACCGCTATGAAATCCAAATATCTAATTTTTCGGATCGGATTTGATTCAATAATGCACACCCTGTTTTGGGGGAATTGCTGGAGTTAGGTGTTGAACTTAACCACTTTGATTTATAGACTTTGCAAACAAAAGTTTTCCTGTGAGTTTGTTAGATGAAATGGGTGGAAAAGTGTATAAACCTTCTTTAATTGTTTACAGTACTGTACTCGATGGGTTGTGCAAGATCGGCAGTACGATTGAACTGCAATGTTTTCTAAGGATGATGGAAGAACGAGATTCCGATCCCAATATTGTAGCATTTGGCACTATCATTGTCTGTCATTGATCGGCAATTCCTTTGCAACTTCAATATGCTCAACTTTGTAAGATCAGGTTGTTAAAGGAGGCTTCGAACCCGATGTTATCTTTGATAATATCTTAATCGACTGTGTGTGTAAAGTTGGGCATATTGAAGTTGCAAAGGAGTTGTTTCCATGATTAATGGATTTTGTAAAGAGGGATTGCTGGATGAAGCGATCATAGAAGAAAGAGGTTCCAAATCCAATATTGTTGCATTTGGCACTATCATGACTGTCATTTGATCGGCAATTCCTTTGCAACTTCAATATGCTCAACTTTGTAAGAGCGGGTTGTTGAAGGAGGTTTCGAACCCCATGTTAACTTTGATAATATCTTAATCGACAACGTGTGCAGACTTGGGCGTATTGAAGTTGCAAAAGAATTGTTTCATGATTAATGGATTCTGTAAAGAGGGATTGTTGGATGAAGCGCACCGGTTGTTTAGGAGCATGGGAGATTATGGAAGGAAGCCGTTACCGAATGTCGACGACTTCACCTGCAGGAAGTCGAGGGCATGGGAGGGCAGCAGATGACGGCCACGAAAACCCAATGAAAACTTGGACGGTAAGTTTCTTCATTAATCATTGATAGATTTGATCTCATTGTATAATAATACAATTTGGTTGTTTATGTAAATGCTCTGCCACGGAATTCTTGCATTGCAGCTATGTTTTTTAGAGCTCAACTGATCAATATGTTAAAACTTGTTTCAATTTCAATTGAACACTGAACAGTTTGAGTTCTACATTCTTGGTCCATGTAAAAATGCCAAGCTGATGCTACAATTATTTTTCCAAGTCTTCATTGGGTATTTGAAGTCGTCATCTGTCGGCCGATGAGCTGCAGACGATTCCTTTGAAGTCCTTATATGTTCATGATTTCAAGTTGGCATGATTCACTATTTCTTTGGTTTTACTATTTTTCGATAAAAAGTCTCGTATGTCTTTACTTTCTTTATTATAATTACACTTTCAAGCTGCACATGCAATGGCTTCAATTGGTAGAAAAGAAAATGATCTTGACAGATGCTGGATCGAAGACACGCCGACGGGTGCCGTTCAGATACAGATCGCTGATGGCTCGACCCTCCGTAGCGGATGTTATTTTTTTGAGCAATTTTGGGGTTTTTTCTCTGGTGCCATACCCCATCTCCAATCTGGTTGCTGGGCGCTACAATATCGATGCTAGATTCACAAGTTGGTTTTCTTGGATCGTCTGAGCTTCCCATCTCTGCTTTTTCTTTATCGTTTTCGGACCTCTTTCTTTTTGGCTTTCTTTTACTTTGGTTTGTTTGGTTTATGATTTTCTTTTCTGTCATGCAAGAATTTTACTCAAAAAATGGTTTCAGGAATTAACTGCACATCAACTTAGTTACTAAAATTACAAAAAAAAACTAGCAAGCAGTTGGATTAGCTATAAGGAAATTGATTGAAAGGGTTGTGTATTATGGGTATTTATAGTATCCAATTTGAATTAATCGATAGTAGGGAGGATATTAGTGGTTCTAAAAGAAATAAAAAGCATATATGTTTGTCTTTGTACTTTTTCACGTATAATCATACTATATATAAGATAATTATTTTGTATATTGATGGTCAAACTTTTTAACTTTGTGCAGTGCCAAAGTGATTTTTAAAAAGTTAGTTTAAAATTTTGATGTTTCATTGATGTCAAAAAGTTATTTTCAAAAAAATAAGATGTTTATTTTAGACATCAATTGTAAAGTATAATAAATGAATTTGAGTGATGTTTTAATTTGCTAATATTATAATTATGAAATAAATTAACTTAAATTATAATAAAAATATATTTTTTGTAAAATATAATTTAAAAATATAATCTATATTATAGATTATATATAGACAACAATTATAAATTCATAATAAATTTAAAATAAATTACAAATAAAATAATCTTATTCTCAATACAAATATTATAAAATTTATATTATTTTATAGTTATGCATGTTAAATATTAGTTTAACAATCAATGATAATTAAATAATAGAGGGTAAAAAATATAATATTATTTTCAAACCAATTTTTCCACTCAAAAGCTATAAAATTTACTTTTTTAGTTTGGATGGAAAATCAATTATAAAAGTGATTTAGTGTTGAAAAAACAAGTGTTTTACATCGATTAGTTAGTCAATTTGACATTGCTTTTGAAAAATACTTTCAAAAGTGATTTTAAAAAATTAGTTGTAAGATTTTAGTGTTTGACATTGGTGTCAAAAAATATTTTAAAAAGATAAATGTCCATTTTAACCATGATATTGTAAAGTAAAAATAAATAAACATAAATAATATTTAAATTCGTTATCATAAAATTTATTAACATTTTTAAATATGAAACAAATTAACCTAAATAATAAAAGCATAAAAACTATGACAATTCATTAGTAATTTTTTATATATAAAATATAAACTTTAAATATTTCTAAATAATTAATACACATTTTTTAATTAAATATAAAAATTTAGCCTCTAAACTATAATTTTTTATATTATTGTAATATAACTATATATTAAATTAATATATTAATAATTATTATATTTAATATTAATTTATAATATTAAAATTTCTATTATTTATTTTATTTAAAATTTTAATATATTAATATTAAAATTAGTGTTAACAATTAAAGGTAAAAAAAAGTAAATTTACGTCCAAAACTAAACATCTTAACTTTTTAAAGTTGGATGAAAAATTACTTTTTAAGTTTGGCATTGTTTATAAGTAAAAAATCACTTTTATGAACAATTTTTTTAAGTAATGTCAAAAGGGTTAATATGGTTAAGAAAATGTCACGTGTATATAGTGTTGGCAAAACAGTCCCAATCCTAAAAGTCTCCCCATGTCACGTATATATATAGAATGCTTATCAACTTCTTATTTTGTGTGTGTTTGATTCCTAATATTTATATTGATATAAATATCATTATGTTGTACAAAAAAATCTAATTTGTTACTTTTTTATATTCTATTCATATAAATTATACATGTCAAGTTTAAAACAAATTTATAATGTATAACTATTTGATCGAAATTTAAAGTGCACAACAAATACAAATATATAATTATATTCATGTGTTGAACATTTTTTGAATAATCTAAAGGTAATTACAATGTAGTATCTCTTCATACATATTTTTAATCTTTTGATAATAGGCATATATTTTGTAGACAAAACGATTTAACTCGTGTCTCTTAGGATGAGCATCATCTGCTTTTTCACTGAAACACTTGATAAGATTTGATGCGTTGAACATTTTGAACACTAATTGCATAAACAAAAAGCTATTAAATATGTAAAACGAATATTATTCGACAATAATGTATGCAAATTCATAAATATATTTGTATTTATACTATTTATAAAATTTCTACCTGAATTGGTTATTTAGTGCTAAATTAACCGGATATTAGGGGTGGAAATTGGGTGGGTTGGGGACGTTTTTGTATTTTTCACTCGGTTTCCAACACTTGCGGTTACGGTTTCGGGTAATCTTCATCATATTTTTTGGGGATTTTTTCATTTTCATACCCTTTCTGTGCGGATCCCTGCAGTTTTCGGGGAATCCCCATCCCCACAAAAAATTAAATAAAATTATTGTTTTACTAACCAAAACAAATGACTAATTAAGTTTAAATATAAAGTTTGGATACTCCTATTGGAAGCAGTTACGAGACAATGAAAATTGAAAGTGTGTTTTGTTAGGGAAGATTTAGACGCTGATTTTAGCTTATATTTAAAAATTAAGATAAAAACATGTTAAGAAACATTAATGTGACTAGATTTGAAAGAAAGTTAAAGCGATAATAATATAGTTAAGATTTTTTTATTAAGATAAATATTAAGAGTATATAGATAAATAAGTATTTTTTTTAAAAAAAACTTGTAAAATATTTGGTATCTTTACAGATATTTTTTTGATCCTCACGATTATTTATAGCGTTACAGATAGGTTATCACCATGATTAAAATTCGGTTATCACCACGGTTCGAATATAGCAATCCTCGTCTCCATCTCCATTTGAGCTTCAGTGATAAAACTTTTACCATACCCGTGAGTGAAAATTTCAATTATTCTCCAACTTCGTCAGTTCAGATTCCCATAATTTTCAAATATTTTCCCCCAATTCCCACCCCCACTCAATTAGGAAACCACTAAAATATCATTTAAAAAACAAGTATTATTGTAAAATTATTTGTAAAGATGATTTTGAAGTTCAATGTTTTCATAGATTTTTTTTTTCTTCTATAATTATGTGCCATTGTAACTATCAATTTCTGCAAATTCGTATTCCATTGAAATATCATAAAAATCAGAAATAAACTCCATAGTTTCCCTCAAAATGTGATATCTTTATCTACAAAATTTACAGAAAAAAAGCACCAAAATCTACCACATATATCAGCTTTCAGTTCTGGATTTATCTCATTGTTCTTTCCAAATCCGGCCAGCCACTTTCAGCTTCAGTTCCTGTCTATCACCACCTGAGAAGAAGAGTGCCAGGTTCCGTTGAATGATAAGCCCGTCTTGACTATCACGAACTTTCCGGTGACTATCACGAATGCTTCTAGGCACCCCTTGCCACATAAACTTTCTGCCACTGCCACCGACTTCCAGACTATAACTAAATTGTCTTGCCTCGTCTTCGTCGCCCATGAACCGCAGGAAGGCCATGTAAACCGGTGCCATTCCTATGTGAAATGCCTCGAAGTGCAAACAAAATTGTCGTCCGAAACAATTGAAAACCTGCACCAGATCCACATGAATGAATCAAACCAAATGGATTTGCATTGATACGTACTTTACCATGGATTCTGACCACATAACATCGAACAATTCATTCAATTAATCAACAGAAGATGTACTAAGGAATGCAAACATTAGGGTTCGTTCAAATTCCAATCCTAAACATTTTCTGAATGCATTCCGAATCGTTGAAAGTTTGTGTATGCCACAGAGAGGCGAGAGATCTTACAGTTAACATCCATGTGGCATTTTCTACTTCGTGGGGGTTGGATTTGACGTATCGGTGGTTGAAAGTACACCCATCATGCATGTCGACCTTGTGATCGTTCTTGAGATGCGTGACAAGAAACGGAATATCACCAGTGACAGAGCATTCAGCTCCAGCATACGGGCAACTATACGGACGATATCTGCAATTTTTTTCGTGCTTGAGCTTGCTGTAGTACGGGAAAATATCATGACAACCCAGAATCTTGTATCTGCAGGGAAGTTCCAGCGACTCGGCTACTTTCTCCAGTGCCAAACACCTAATATTTCCCAGCTCATTGCGGCAAGTTGGGCAACAGTTGTGAACTCTAGTCTTGCAATTCGAGCATACAGTGTGACCATTGGGACACTAACATGGAAGATACCGAAAATTGTCAATAAAAGATTGTTGAAGTATAAAGTTGATGTAATGACTGTGATGCAGTGATGCAAACAAGGAGACGCAAATGTAGAACTTCTAAACACACTTATACTCTTGCTGCCCAGTTTCCAGGCCTATGTTACTCGGACTCGAGTGTGAAAGTCGGATGTAGCTATGTATCCAAAATAGATATATTCAAAAGTTTATCCATATATTTGAACAGTCCTTGGAAGGATTATGTCCTCACATCCATGTCCGAATATACATCAAACACGGGTGTCAAACATGGTTACTTTTAAGAAAAACGAAGAATCAAAACAACAGAGCTTGAGGCATCCAAATAGTTCGACTAATATGTAGCATAATCACAGTATATCCACAACCAAATAGCAGTAAAAATATCAGCACCTTTTCATTTACTTCCATGGTTTGAGATTATAATCCCAGTTTCTTCTGCATAAAAGATTTTCGGAGAAAAATTCTCCAGCTTTGTGCATATATGCGAGACCGAATACGAATGCATACCAATTTGACCACGAAACAATTATAAATCTCAAAGACATTGCATTTCCAAATACTTTATTCTCGGCATGGAACATGAATCTACCTGGTAAATTGGAGGATACATCAAATTTACGCAAACGGGACACTCGAGTAGTTCATGAACATCGTTCATCGACGACGATCCTAGATTTCCACATAAACCAGTTGCAGCTTTTCTTAAAGGGGAACCTCTTAAATCCGCACTCGAAGTCGCCATATCGTAGTCCGCAGACGCAAGACGGGACTCGATCACCTCTTTGCAGATACCACCACCACCACCAGGGGCCATAATTCTAGCATTGAACGTTAATGCCAGCAAAGAGCAAACACTCGTTGTTAGATCTCGTATAGCAGCAGCAACGCACAGGGGAAGAACCGAACCTAACTTAGAACTAGCAACCAAACATGGAAAGAAACAAAAATAAATCAAAACTGAAAGAACCCAAAAATGGCAAATTTTCTAGCAGATCAAACATTTGACATAAATGGAACAAATTCCCCCTTTCATTTTTCCAGGCAATTCGATTTCCTATTCGTATAAAGCTACCAAGAAAGGAAAACTGAATCAATTCAACCCCAAAACAAAACCCAGATCAAATATGCAACCAAAAATCGAAAACTGAAAATTAATCGATAAACAAAGAAAACCCCAAACGAAAACCGAAGCTGAATAGCTCAAATCCATCAATAAATACTTACCAAGATGGGAGATTTTATCGGTTCATCAAGCCTTAGCTGGCCAAAACCAAAACCCAGATTGGAATTGCATTTGAAATTTGGAATATTCAATTAAATCCAACTTTTTTTGGACTGATATAATTGAATCAATTTGCAGATAAAGGAAAAAGGGAGTGATGAGGGAAAAGGCTTAAAAAGGTTTGTAACAGAGAGATTAGGATTCATACATACAGGCAGTAACATCTAAGTATATACACCTTGAAGTTGGACAAGATTATAATAACTTGTCCCAATTATGAGTTGGCTTATAATAATGACATTATCATATTTTTTTCTTTCGATTTTTCTTCTTTTCTTTTTTTCTGCGAGATACGAGATAAATAGATCGGACACTTGTGTGTAATAAGACAAGAACATGTGTTAATTAAAGATTTGAGTAATTTCAGCTTACGAAAAACATATTTCAATCCGGTTTGAAAAGCTGTGATTTTAATAATGTCCCGAGTTTAAAAATATTTTATTTTTTATCATATGATAAAGTAAAAAATTTAAACTCTTTTGATCAAAAAAAATTCATTGCAGAATAAAATTACAAGTACAAATTCAGTTGCGGGGAAAGGAGGGACCCCAAAAGGTTCGATCCTAAAAGTTTCTAGCAAATTTTGCTAGTCAGTCCGCAACCTGATTACAAGATCGAGGAATAAAGGAAAAGGAATAAGAGACAAAGGATTCAACTTCCGCTTTGATATCTTCCTCTATGGCTGAGGAGACCCAATGAGAAAGGGAACTCGACCACAGTCTTTCGATAACTGCTTGACAATCGGCCTTAATAATGATACTGGAGAAGCCATTAAGAGAGGCCAAAGAAATCCTTAGCCCGATGGCAATAGCCTCGGCCGCTACAACAGACGGAGCAAGGGTTGGGACAGAAACTCCTTGGATGAAGGAACCCTTGCTATCACATGCAATAGTCGCCGACGTAGCCTTTCCTGTTTGACTATCGAAGGCCGTATCACAGTTTATCTTAATCGTTTTAGGAGGCAGAGGGATCCAACACCTCGGTTCCGCTCGCTAGTGGGCCTTCTCCAAAGAGCAAGCGTGGGTTGCCTGTGAGAACTCCTCAAATGCCCATTCAACACGCAGCCATACGTCCCATGGAAGGTCTTTCCTCCCTCCGAAGACTAGGGTGTTCCGCGATTTCCAGATAGCCCAAAGGAGGAAGGCAATAAGCGCGCATCCTTCTTCAAAATTTACAAGTTTCCGAAATTCATTAATTGTTAGCCACCATTTAGGGAAACCAGGAAAACCAAAGGAGGTTGAAGAATAGTTGAATCCTGAGGCCCTCTAAACCGCTTGCGCGAAAGGACAGAAGAAAAGAAGATGTTCAATGGATTCCGTCTTATCACCACACCTAGGACAACAATTCGAGCCCTGAAATTTGCCATGAAAATGAGCTGCAGTGATGCCTTTAGTGGGCACTATGTTGTGGCAGAGCTTCCATAGGAAGGATCGAAATTTGGAAGGAACCTGCAAACCCCAAATAGATTTCCAAAGAACTTTGTTATCGCCTGGATATTCACTTGGCGAAGGGTTAGGGGAAGGTCTCTGATTTTCCTCAATGAATCTATAGCCTGACTTGGCCGAGTAATTCTCGTTTTTTGTTCCGGCCCAAATAAGAGAGTCTTTGATGCTCGAGCCTCCTATTGGTATAGTTAAGATCGCTTTGGCTTCAGCCGGAGAGAAAAGGCGTATGATCTTAGATTTGTCCCAATACCTGAGGTCATAGTTTATGAGACTGTGAACTGTAGGGCAAGGGCATTCTGGAGGAGGCAGAGTAGAGAGCCGAAACTTTGCCAAACTGGGAATCCAATTGTCTTTCCAAATAGAAATACATCTCCCATTATCGACCCTCTATAAGGATCATTCCTTTATCAATTCAATCCCTTCCCTGATGCCAATCCACGCCCAAGAAGGGTTAGTGCACCTCGGGGCATCGAAGATGTCTCTATTTGGATAATAAATCTCGCGGAGCGTCTGGGCCAGAAAGGAATCTGAATTTTTTAGCACTTTCCATACTATTTTTGCAATCAAAGCTTTATTAAAGATTCTGAGGTTTCGGAATCCCAGTCCCCTTGGTCTTTCGGACGACAAAGATCCCTTCAATTGATCTAATGAATATCTCTTTCTTTGTTTTCGCCATGGTTCCACCAAAAATTTGCCACTAAGGAGCTGATTTCGTCACAAAAGGTCACCGGAAGGAGGAACATTGCATAACATAAGTAGGGATGGCCTGTGTAACTACCTTTATTAGAATTACCTTCCCTTCTTGGTTAAGAAACTTAGCTCTCCAACCCCTAAGTTTGTTTTGAACTCGCTCCTTGATAAAAGCCAATGCCTCCTTTTTGCTACGCCACCAGAAAGAAGGCAAACCAAGGTATTTGTCATCCTCTTCCATCAGTCGAAAACCCAGAATGATGGAGAGGTGGATCTTGAGATTGTTACTTGCGTTAGGGGAAAAGTAAATTGATGATTTTTGAAAGTTAACCATATGTCTTGTAGTTCTTTGAAAGAAATGAAGAATGCGAAGGGCAGCTTCACAATTCTTAGAGTTTGCCCCAGAAAATAACTGGCAGTCATCGGCAAACAAAAGATGACTCAGAACTGGGCACATTCTTGTAATCCCCAGGCCATCAAATCGGGTTGTTTCCACTTCCCTTTCTAAGATCCAAGAAAGAATGCTTGAAATGAAGGTAAATAAGAAAGGAAAGAGAGGGTTGTTGCGTGTAAAACAGTCTATCGCAATGGTAGTGCAAGTGTACACGACGCAAGTAGTAAAGTGATACGAAGTATCGGATATCGTCTCCACAGGGATTGGGCTAATAGCTTCACCTTAATTCACTGCACGAAAGTAAAGGAAACAATTGAGAGTTGTCACGAGAATAAGAAAGTAAACGTAAATAAAAGAGTAGAAATAACAAGATAGAGAGAATGGGCTGGTATTGAATTGCTCAGTAGTGCAGGTATTGCAGAGTTTAGGAAATCCAGTTCTGTCGTCGTCACCCGTCGCGGCAGCAGTCCGTTGGTCGTCGCGGCAGCAAACACACCAACTCAGTACTTCAAGTTTGGCAAGAATCCCAGATCTGCCTTGGCCTATCCCTAGGTCCAAGTCTGTCGATGATCACGTCTTTAATGATACCTCCCGGCGTGAATCGAAGGATGAACACCGATGTGTATTAATTCTTCTTTAGCCACTTAACCTCGCCCTATCCTTAGGCACGAGATAGTTCAACTATAAACTAGAGAACTTGCTCTTATTTCTTTCATATACTTAACTCTCCCGATGCTGAGTAAATAGATAACCTCACAATGCTCTCCCGATGCTCTTGCAAGATATTAATAACCAAAATAAGAGAACTTGAAGTTTATTTTATTGAACTGAAAATTCCTAAAACAAAACAACCCTTGCAACTACTTTCCAAATCAACCCGTGGCCCTACGGGGAATTTAGAACATGTCGGCGGCGGGTAAACGACTAGGGGTTTTTGTTGTCGGTTATGGGGTAATCGGCTATGAGATCTTCCTAGGTTAAAATATATGCCCTTATATAAGCTTTGGGCTCAAGTATTCTAAGTTAACAAGGATTACAACTTTAATTAAAAGTATGTTTCTAATAAAGACTTAATCTTCAAGGAATCTACTTTCCAGCCGTCCTCCTTGTTTCTTGGGATTTTCTCTCCTTGAGCTTTGGGCTTGACATATCTTTTGATCCGGGGCTTGGAAAAATATAAGGTTTTCACACGACAGACGACCAGAATTTTCTCTATCTATCGAGGTCCACTTTGCTTTTTCTCCACTAACTTGGTGTCGTCCTCTGCTGTCACGGCAGCACCATGGCAGCATCGTCCTCTTTATCTGCTTGTCCAGTTCAGCTCTTCTGCTTCTCTGCCCCGCGCCCGCCTTCACCGTCTACGACGACGGCAACCTGCCCAAAACAGCCATTTTTAGTAGAATCTGTGCCTTTTATATATTTGTGATGTTTTGCTGTAAACTAACCTAAATGCAATGGAATGGTGCTTGAATGCAGCAGAAATATGGGTTAAAAAAGGTGTAAATAATAGAACTTTTACACACTCAACACACCCCCAAACTCAAGTTTTTGCTTGTCCTCAAGCAACTAAGACTCAAAAGAAAAATGAAATATTTTTGTTTGGCTTTCAAACAGTGAACTTTCCCTTACCCGTCGTTCGTTCCCTGTGACGGCAGCAACCTGTCGGATAATTTAGAATCTGTCCGGACTCTCACTATAGTTCTCGTGCAGTGTGTGCATGCTTGTGAACAATTATATGCTAAGACTCTCTTAGTTTCACTAGAATATTCAACTCTTAACTCGAATTTTTATGCCAAAGTTTATCTTTTTGAAGGCACATTTTCATGCTTCTTTGATTTCTTTGTTTTGACTCGAATTTTCTAAAGTTTTACTAGAGCCAGTTTTAGGCACCTCTAGTTAACTTCCTAGAGCCAGTTTCGGGCACCTCTAGGTAACTTCCTAGAGCCAGTTTCGGGCACCTTTAGGGTTTTTGAGTCTCTTTTGCTAAACTTCTTTCCTAGAGCCAGTGTTAGGCACCTCTAGGGGCTATTCAAGTGCTAAGCTTCCTATTCTAGTTTGGCTAAAAGAAGTCTAAGCAGTATAACAGTCACAATTGTGTTTAAGTTTTCAGAACTATAGAAAGGCTCTAAACTTCTCCTTAAACTATCCTAACGATGCTGCCACGACAGAGCTGTCACGACAGGTAAGTTCAATTCACAGTTCTAAGCCAAAATTTTCAGTTTTTCAGATTTTTAAGAGAAATAAATAAGTGAATAAAAGACACAACAATTAACTAAGATGTACTTAGACTCCATTAAAATGGAGGGTTGCCACCCCCAAACTCGAGGGTTGCATTGCCCTCAATGCAAATGACAAAATGAAAAATGAAGGCAGTACATCACAAAATATAGAAATAGCAGGCAACAATAAGAAAATAAGAAACTTAAATTTTAAGCACTGTCTTCACTGCTGCTGCTGAGGCGGATTTGGCGGCGAATTCTGGGCCTTGGGGCAGGCTGGGTTGGTTGCTGCACAACCTGAATGTCAGAGCTGCTGCTGCTGCTGTCGCTACTACTGCTGCTGCTAGCCTTTGGCAGAGTTTTTTTGTTGGCCATTCTTTTCTGCCTCTTGACCGGTGTGAATTCTTTCGACAGGTTCCTCCGAATAGAGGGTTCAGCGTCGCTGTCTGCCCAGACAGATGAGGAAGAGAATCCAGCTACAAAGGCAGCAAGGTCGTTCGAGGGCACCTGTCGCTTTGTTCCTCGGGCGGATGTTCCAGCATGAGGGCTGTCGGCTGCCGTCGGGGCAGGTGATGGAATAGAGGCAGCAGATGGTGTATGTGGTGTGGCAGCAGGTGTAGGTGTGTGGGCAGGGGTGGGGACGGTGAAGTAGTGGGCAGGGAAGGTGGGAAAGACAACATCAGGGAAATTTAAAGTATGGTGAATAAAATTTACCGTGGATGCGGCAAAATCCTTGATGAATGTCATGAGACCCAGCTGTTTGTCCTCCATCCTTTGAATAGCAGCAAGGATTTGAGTGGATGGGTCTGTCGGAGCAGCTGCTGCGGCGACAGGTTCAATGTTTGGCTGCTCTAACGATTCAGCTGAGGCGGCAGCAGGGTTGAAGGAGGAGAGGGGGGTTGCTACTGTCAGCTCCATGAGGCTGATGATATTTTTGTCTGTCCAGCCCCGTCCTTTCACTATGCGATCGGTGTCGGCTTCCGGCACAGCATAACAGTGGTAGAGGGACGTGATAAGGTAGGGAAGGCATAGGAGGGCCGTCGATCGATGGGCGCATTCCAAAATACTCTCTCGGATATAACTCCCCACATTAATGGGTCGTTTATTTAGAATGGAGTGTATTAGGGCTAACCTCTGCTGGTCAACGGTGGTGTGATGTGATGACGGCATGATCCTTTTCTTAATAAAGGCGTTCCACAGTTTGGCCTCCGGCAGCAGCTGCCCCCTCTTCACTGTGTGGGGATTTTTGCGGCTTGTGTTCCATTCAGTCCCTTCTTCTGTTACTTCTGCCATGACAGCGTCATAGGCAGCAGCATCTAGAGTGTCAAGGAACTGTTGGTGAGCATCATCGTTGGGGCCGAAGTAGAGGCCATAGAAAGAGTTAATGCGCTCGGCTGTGAACTGCACTTCTGTCCCTCGGACAGTCACTGCTGTTGCCGTCCTGCTGCCGATGGCAGCATAGAATTCCCTCACCAGCATCTCATTCATCTCTGTTGGTTGCTCCGCGAATGTTTCCCACAAGAGGGCTCTAATCGTCCGTGCGATGAAGGGTTTGAGGCCCATATTGACTGCTCTTGGAGTGTAAATAAAGCCTCTTTCTTCCCATAAATCTCGAGTAGCAAAGGATTGTGGGGTAGGTGCTGCCGGTGAAGAAGTTGAAGCAGCACTGCGGCGGGTTCTTCTGGAAGACATGTTAGTGCAAGGGTTGTTGAAAGTAAAATAAAGCAAATGAAAACTGAAGGGGAGAGCAAGTAAGGACAACAGAAGTGAGTAAAATGAAAATGAAACGGGGTTTTATAGAAGAGGAGTTGCTGCCCGTTGAAGATGTAACAGCAGTCGTGAATAACGGGGCGACTGTTGAGCTTTAACGTGTCTGACGCGTCTGACACACGTTTCTGCGTCTGTTACGCGTCTGTCACGCGTTTCCGCGTCAGTCGTGACAGTCTGGTGACAGCCTGTCTTTTCAGTGTCTGCCGCGGCAGCTGGAACGACAGGCTTCTATATTGGGCTTTGTTGGGCTGATGGATGGGTGGTGGGCTGAGTTCACTTCTCTTGTTCTTCTTGACTCCTTTATTTCCTAAAAACAATAAATATAAAAACATTATTCGAATAAAATAAATCTTATTACCTAATAAATAATAAATAATAAAAATAAATAAAAATAAAATTTAGGTTAAATTAGGGCTGCTAGGTGGGGCATCTCCTAAGGTAACCACTTCCTGCATTCTTGGGGCTTCAGTCCCCTGATAATGCTTGAGGCGCTGTCCATTGACTTTGAATTGGTGCCCGTCTTTTAATGATCGGATTGTGATGGCACCATAAGGGAAAACTTGTACGACTTGGAATGGGCCAGACCATCTAGATTTCAGTTTCCCTGGGAAAAGTTTCAGTCTAGAGTTGAACAACAATACAAGTTGCCCTGGGCAGAACTGTCGTGGCAGCAACTTCCTGTCATGCCACTTCTTAGTTTTCTCCTTGTAGATTCTTGCATTGTCGTAGGCCATTGTCTGAATTTCTTCAATCTCGTTCAAATCTAAAAGCCTTTTCTGACCTGCCTTATCCAACTCCATATTCACTGCCTTGATCGCCCAATATGATCTGTGCTCTATCTCGACAGGCAGATGACAGGTTTTTCCATAGATTAATCGGTAAGGAGACATGCCTAATGGAGTCTTAAAGGCTGTCTTATATGCCCATAACGCATCATTGAGAAGTAAAGACCAATCTTTCCTAGTTGGCTTAACCATCTTCTCAAGAATGTTCTTAACTTCCCTATTAGATATTTCAGCTTGTCCATTGGTCTGTGGGTGGTATGTTGTCGCGATCCGATGCTTGACACCATATTTCTTCAAGGCGGCAACAATTACCCTATTGTCGAAATGTCTCCCTTCATCACTAATAATCGCCTTAGGGATGCCAAACCTAGAAAAAATGTTTTTGTGTAAAAACTTTTGGACTGTCTTGGCATTATTCTTTTGAGTGGCGATAGCTTCAACCCACTTAGATACATAATCCACTGCTAGGAGGATGTATAAATTTCCACATGAAGATGGAAAAGGTCCCATAAAATCTATCCCCCAAACGTCAAAGATTTCGACCTCTAGAATGTTCTGCAGCGGCATCTCGTTTCTCCTTGAGATGTTTCTTGTCCGCTGGCACCTATCACAGTTCTTGTAGAAGTCTTGTGCATCTTTATACAGTGACAGCCAGTAGAACCCTGACTGCAGCACCTTGGCAGCAGTTTTATTACCTCCTAAGTGACCTCCATATTGTGAAGCATGGCAGTGATGAAGTATGTCTTCCTGCTCTTCTTGTGGTACACACCTCCTTATAACTTGATCTGCACATAGTTTGAAAAGAAGAGGTTCGTCCCAATAATAATGCTTAACATCATTTTGGAACCTCTTCCTGGCTTGATAATTAAGATTAGAAGGAAGTATTCCGCTAACTATAAAATTAACGAAATCAACATACCAGGGGAGTTCAGAAGACTTACCTGCCGCCATGGCTATCGCGGCAGTGATTGCGGCAGTAAAGAGCTGCTCGTTTGGGAAGGTCTCCAGTATGTTTGTCTCATCTGTTGGTAGACTCTGTCCCTTCTCCAACCTTGACAAGTGATCTGCCACCTGATTTTTTGTCCCTTTTTTGTCCTTGATTTCAAGGTCGAATTCTTGCAATAGCAGGATCCACCGTATCAATCTAGGCTTTGCATTTTTTTGGCGAACAAATACTTCAGGGCAGAATGGTCTGTGTGCACTATTACCTTCGTCCCAAGTATGTAAGAACGAAACTTGTCAATGGAGAATACCACAGCTAATAACTCCTTTTCTGTGGTGGTGTAGTTCACTTGGGCGTCATTCAGTGTCTTGCTGGCATAGTATATGACATGAAATAACTTGTCTCTCCGCTGCCCCAGTGCTGCCCCGACAGCATAGTCACTAGCATCACACATAATCTCAAATGGCTGTGTCCAGTCTGGTGGCTGTACTATTGGGGCTGTTACCAGTTTTTCCTTCAGAACCTTGAATGCTTCAGTACATTCTTCATTAAAGTCAAAGGGTCGGTTCTGCTCCAAAAGATGGCATAGGGGCTTAGTGATTTTTGAGAAATTTGCAATAAATCTCCGATAAAAACCAGCATGTCCCAAGAAACTTCTAATGCCCTTGACTGTGGTCGGCAGCGGCAACTTCTCGATTACTTCTATTTTGGCCCTGTCGACTTCTATCCCACGACAGCTAATCTTATGGCCAAGGACTATCCCCTCATCCACCATAAAGTGGCATTTTTCACAATTTAAAATTAGATTTGCTTTTTCACATCTTTCAAGTACCTTTTGTAGATTGCCTAAGCATCTCTCAAAATCATCCCCAAAGACTGAGAAATCATCCATAAAAATTTCGAGGAAGTCCTCCGCCATGTCGGAGAATATGGCCATCATACACCTTTGGAAGGTGGCGGGTGCATTACATAATCCAAACGGCATTCTCCTAAAAGCGTACGTTCTGTAGGGGCATGTGAAAGTCGTCTTTTCTTGATCCTCTGGTGCGATAGCAATTTGATTATAACCTGAATAACCATCAAGAAAACAATAGTAAGGTTTACCCGCTAATCTATCAAGCATTTGATCAATAAAGGGTAAAGGAAAGTGGTCCTTTCGGGTAGCTTTGTTAAGCTTCCGATAGTCCATACAAACCCTCAAACCGGTCATAGTCCTAGTTGGGATTAACTCATTGTTTTCATTGGTCACCACGGTCATTCATCCTTTCTTTGGAACACATTGCACCGGGCTCACCCATTTGCTGCCGGAGATGGCGTAAATAATGCCAGCATCTAACCATTTGATTATCTCTTTACGAACCACCTCTTTCATCGCATGGTTTAGCCGCCTTTGGGCATCTATAGTCGGCTTATGATCTTCCTCTAAGAGGATTTTGTGCATGCATAACGCCGGACTAATGCCTTGAATATCAGCTATCGTCCATCCAATTGCCTTTTTGTGCTGCCGCAGCATGCCTATTAGCTGCCGTTCCTGTTCCTATGGCAGCTTAGAAGAGATGATTACAGGCAACGTATCATTTGAACCAAGAAAAGCATATTTTAGCTGCCCTGGAAGGGGCTTCAGTTCTAGGGCAGGTGGTTCAACAGTAGATGGCTTTTGGATTAAATGGTTATCCAAAGTATAATTTAAAGGTTCGAATAACTTACCTGGACGATCGTCTATCCAGTTTACCTCCTCCTGATCTTCAGTATCAGATGTATCGGATTCAGAAGAGTTGCTGTCGTCGGTGCTGTCGTCATTGCTGTCGTGACAGCCCTGTAAGTGGCTGCCGAGGCAGTGACCAAGTTTAATATCGTGACAGCCCGACCTGATGCAGGGTTGATCAAAGGCAACGTCAGTGATAGCCTTACATTCCTCGTCTGCATCAGCATGCTTCATTGCTTGGAGAACATTCAACTTAATCTCTTGATCATTCACTCTCATGGTGAGTTCTCCTTTCTCCACATCAATCAGTGATCTTCCCGTGGCTAAGAAGGGTTGCCCAATGATGACTGGTGCGTTTTCGTCTGCCTCACAATCCAAAACAAGAAAGTCAGCAGGAAAAATAAATTTATCCACTCTTACCAGAATATCTTCGACTTTTCCTTCCGGATGAACATAAGAGTGGTCTGCCAGCTGCAGAGTTACTGTCGTGGGTCGCGCCTTTCCAATACCTAATTTCTGAAAAACAGATTTTGGCATTAAATTAACACTAGCACCAAGATCACAAAGTGCCTTACCCACATATTTATTTCCTATTACACAAGGTATGATGAAGCTCCTCGGATCCTTCTTTTTCTGGGGTAGCTGCCGATGAAGAATACTCATGCAACCTTCTGTCATCTTTACCGTTTCAAATTCCCCAAGTTTAGATTTCTTTGACATGACATCCTTGAGAAATTTAGCATAACCGGGCATCTCCCTAACAACATTGTTGAGTGTGTAAAAGTTCTATCATTTACACCTTTTTAAACCCATATTTCTGCTGCATTCAAGCATCATTGCATTGCATTTAGGTTAGTTTTTAATAAAACATCACAATTATATAAAAGGCACGGATTCTACTGAAAGATGGCTATTTTTGCAGGTATCTGTCACAGTAGATGTCGAAGGCAGGCGCAGGGCAGATAAGCAGGAGAGCTAAACTGGACAAGTAGCTGAAGAAGACGAACCTGTCATGGACCTGTCGTGACAGCATGGTGACAGCATATTTATGAAGAGGAAAAGTGAAGTGGACCTCGATAGATAGAGAAAAATCTGCTCGTCTGTCGTGTGGAAGCCGAATATTTTTCCAAGCCCCGGATCAAAAGATATGTCAAGCCAAAGCTCAAGGAGAGGAATTTCCATGAAACAAGGAGGCGGCTGAAAAGTAGGAATCCTTAGAGATTTAATCTTTATTAGAATCTTACTTTTAATTAAAGTTGTAATCCTTGTTACCTTAGATAACTTAAGCCCAAAGCTTATATAAAAGGCATAGATTAAACCTAGGGCATAGCCGACTACCCCATAACCGAAACCTAAACCCTGCCGTTTACCTGTCACCGATATGTTCTAAATTCCCCCTAGGGCTACGGGTTGTTTTGTAAAGTAGTTGCAAGGGTTGCTTTGTTTTAGGATTTTTCAAGTTCAATAAAATAAACTTCAAGTTCTTTTATCTTGGTTTTAATATCTTGCAAGAGCATCGGGAGAGCATTGTGAGGTTATCTATTTACTTAGCATCGGGAGAGTTAAGTATACGAAAGAGGTAAAAGCGCGTTCTCTAGTTTATAGTTGAACCATCTCGTGCTTAGGGATAAGGCGAGGTTAAGTGGCTAAGGAAGAATTCATACACATCGGTGTTCATCCTTCGATTCACGCCGGGAGGTATCATCAAAGACGTGATCATCGACAGACTTGTGCCTAGGGATAGGGCAAGGCAGATCAGGGATTCTTGCCAAGCTTGAAGTACGGAGTTAGTGTTCGCTGCCGCGACAGCTAACGGACAGACGCCGCGACAGGTGCTGTCGGCGACGGGTGCGACGACAGAACTGGAGATCCTAAGCAATTCAATACCTACACTACTGAGCAACTCAATACCAGCCCATTCTCTCTATCTTGATACCTCAATTTCTTTTATTTGCGTTTTTACATTATTACTCGTGACAACTCTCAAACTATTTCTTTTACTTTGTGCAGTGAAATAAGGTGAAGTCATTAGCCCAATCCCTGTGGAGACGATATCCGATACTTCGTATCACTTTACTACTTGCGTCGTGTATACTTGCACTAAATTTGCGATAGACTATTTTACACGCAACAAGTTTTTGGCGCCGTTGCCGGGGATTGGCAACATAACTACACCTTTCTTTCCTTGCATTTTTTTGTTTTTGTTTTTATTTTTATTTTCTTTAATTTTTCTTTTGTGTTTTAAACTCTTGCTTTTCACAAGGTTTTCCTGTTTATGCGCAGATCTAAAAGAGGCGAAGATCCTGAGTATAAATTAGATCCGGAGATCGAACGTTCCTTCAATCTCAAGAAACAGATTCGCCACCTTTTAGACCGGAACGAGTACCTTGAAGAACAGCTAGAGCAGATGGCCCGTAATCAGCCTGCCGGTGAAGAAATCCCGCCTGTCGGTGACCCGCCCGCGGCAGGTGGACGACGGTCATGTCGTGACTACATGCTGAACGATCATGTAGAGCTGGAGACCACGCTATCGGATATTGATGTTGACAACTTCGAGCTTAAACCTGTCATGTTTAGTATGATCAACAACGCCGGACAGTTCAGTGGTTCTGCGACAGAAGATGCCAGGGAGCATCTCAAAACGTTCCAGGAGATCTGTGGTTCGTTTAGACTACCAGGAGTTAGCCCGGAGATACTGAGGCTTCGGTTATTCCCCCATTCATTAAGGGACAGAGCTAAAACTTGGTGGAATAAACTTACACCGGGTTCTATAATGACTTGGGCAGATTTAACTCGTGAATTTTTGTCTCGTTTTAATCCTTCACATTTAGCTGAGCGATTACGTAATGAAATTGCTACTTTTCAACAGGAAGTTGACGAGCCAATGCACGAGGCCTGGGACAGATTCACAACTCTTCTACGAAACTGCCCAATGCATGGATTCCCCGTCTGGAATCAGGTAACTAAGTTTTATAATGCTGCTAACTTACAAACTCGCATTCGAATTGATTCTGCAGCGAATGGACTATTATTGGATAAAGATCCGGACGAGGCCCTGCAAGTTTTGAAACATCTGGCTAAGAATGAGGAGCAGTTTCCAACCGCTAGAAGAGGAGGTAAACGGGTACTTGCTGTCAAGGATTATGAGGCCGACAGCACTATGAAATCACAGGTAGCATTCCTCACCAAAGCCATGAAACACTTATTGAGTGAAGAGGAAGTACGAGGGTTTGCTGTCGAGGAAGTTTGTGCTACATGTGAGGGAAATCATAGTAGGGATGAGTGCCCTATAAATATAGAAGAAGGAAAATATGTTGGGAATTACAAGCCAAACTACAAGTCCAACAACTACAACCCTAATTGGAGGAAAGATCCCAAATTTTCCTGGAGTAACCCTAACAATGCCCTAAATCCACAAGCATATAATCAGAATCAGGGGGGTCCTAGATTGTTGATGCGACAGCAGCCGCAGCCGCAGACGCTGCCGCAAAACCTGCCGCCTCAGCAACAACAGCAATCACCACCTGCCACGAGTAGTATATTGGAGCAGACTCTGGCCACCTTTATGTCTCAGACTGGTACGTATATGGAGAACATCAATAAGTTTGTCAAGAAAACGGAAGACTTTATGGATGAAACCAAGATGAGAATGACAAACCATGAGGCCACCTTGAAATCTCTAGAGACACAAATGGGTCAGGTGTCGCAGCATATTAAGCCGAGGCAGAATGGAGGTTTCCCTAGCAATACTGAAAATGCTAGACCGCCCCCACACGAACAATGTAAGGCGATTACTACTAGGAGTGGGAAAAAGTTACCAGGGCCGGAAAAAGAAGCAGAAACAGAAAAGGAACCTACCTTGGATAAACCTGCCGAGGAAGCTGCCCCGACAGGTAATAAACAGACTGCTGCCGATGAGCCTGTCACGACAGCAGAAGCGACAGAGGAGAAAAAAGAAGATTATCGTCCTCAGATTCGCATGCAGTGGGAAGGACGCATTGCTGATTACCGTCCTCCACCACCTTTTCCGCAACGGATACAGCAAGCTAAGCATGAATCTCAACTTAAAAAGATTTATGATATTTTTAAACAGGTTCATATCAATATTCCGTTGTTAGATGCTGTTAGGGAGATGCCCGGTTATGCTAAATTTCTCAAGGATGTTATGTCGAAAAAATCTAAACTTGGGGAATTTGAAACGGTAAGGATGCAAGAAGGTTGCATGAGTATTCTTCATCGACAACCACCTCAGAAAAAGAAGGATCCGGGGAGCTTCCTCATACCTTGCGTAATCGGCGATAAATTTGTGGGTAAGGCATTATGTGATCTTGGTGCTAGTGTTAATCTAATGCCCAAATCTGTTTTTCAGAAATTAGGTATTGGCAAGGCGCGGCCCACGACAGTTACCCTACAGCTAGCCGACCGCTCTTACTTTCACCCCGAGGGAAAAATTGAAGACATCTTGGTAAGAGTGGATAAACTTATTTTCCCTGCTGACTTTCTTATTTTAGATTGTGAGGCAGATGAGAACGCACCAGTCATCCTTGGGCGACCCTTCTTAGCCACGGGCAGATCATTGATTGATGTGGAGAAAGGAGAACTCACCATGCGCGTGAACGATCAAGAAATTAAGTTGAATGTTCTCCAAGCGATGAAACATGCTGATGTGGATGAGGAATGTAAGGCCATCATTGAGGTGACCTTTGATCAACCCTGCATCAGGTCGGGCTGCCGGGATATAAAATTTGGTCACTACTGCGACAGCCATTTACAAGCCTGTCACGACAGCAACGACGACAGCACCGACGACAGCGACTCCTCTGAATCCGATACATCTGATACTGAAGGTCATGAGGAGGTAGACTGGTTAGACCATCGCCCAGGTAAGTTATTCGAACCCTTGAATTACACTTCGGATAACCATTTAATCCAAAAGCCATCTACTGTTGAACCACCTGTCTTAGAACTTAAGCCCCTGCCAGGGCAGCTCAAATATGCTTATCTTGGTTGTGATAAAACACTGCCCGTAATCATCTCTGCTAAGCTGCCGCAGGAACAGGAACGACAGCTGATCGACATGTTGAGGCAGCATAAAAGGGCGATAGGATGGACGATAGCAGACATTCAGGGCATTAGTCCGGCAATCTGTATGCACAAAATCCTCCTAGAGGAAGATCATAAGCCGACTATTGATGCCCAAAGGCGGTTAAACCTTGCAATGAAGGAGGTAGTGCGTAAAGAAATAATTAAATGGCTAGATGCTGGTATTATTTACGCCATCTCCGATAGCAAATGGGTAAGCCCGGTGCAATGTGTTCCCAAGAAAGGAGGCATGACCGTGATAACCAACGAAAACAATGAGTTAATCCCAACCAGGACTGTGACCGGTTGGAGGGTTTGTATGGACTATCGGAAGCTTAACAAAGCTACCCGAAAAGACCACTTTCCTTTACCCTTTATTGATCAAATGCTTGATAGATTAGCGGGTAAACCTTACTATTGTTTTCTTGATAGTTACTCAGGTTATAACCAAATCGCTATTGCACCAGAGGATCAAGAGAAAGCGACTTTCACCTGCCCCTACGGAACATACGCATTTAGGAGGATGCCGTTTGGACTCTGTAACGCACCTGCCACCTTCCAAAGGTGCATGATGGCTATATTCTCCGACATGGTTGAGGACTTCCTTGAGATCTTCATGGATGATTTTTCTGTCTTTGGAGACAATTTTGAAAGCTGCCTCGGCAACCTTCAAAAGGTACTTGAAAGATGTGAAAAAGCTAATCTTGTTCTTAATTGGGAAAAATGCCATTTTATGGTAGATGAAGGGATAGTTTTAGGCCATAAGATTAGCTGCCGTGGGATAGAAGTCGACAGGGCAAAGATTGAAGTCATAGAGAAGCTGCCGCCGCCAACCACAGTCAAGGGCATTAGGAGTTTTTTAGGGCATGCTGGTTTTTATAGGAGATTTATTGCAAATTTCTCAAAAATCACGAAGCCCCTATGTCATCTCTTAGAGCAGAACCGACCCTTTGAATTTAATGAAGAATGTACTGAAGCATTCAAGGTTCTGAAGGAAAAACTAGTGACAACCCCCATAGTACAGCCACCAGACTGGACGCAACCGTTTGAAATTATGTGTGATGCTAGTGACTATGCTGTCGGGGCAGCACTTGGGCAGCGCAAGGACGGGCTGTTTCATGTCATATATTATGCCAGCAAAACATTGAATGATGCCCAAGTAAACTATACCACCACAGAAAAGGAGCTGTTAGCTGTGGTATTCTCCATCGACAAGTTTCGTTCTTACATACTTGGAACGAAGGTAATAGTGCACACCGATCATTCTGCCCTTAAGTACTTGTTCGCAAAGAAGGATGCAAAGCCTAGGTTGATACGATGGATCTTGCTATTACAAGAATTCGACCTTGAAATCAAAGACAAAAAGGGGACAGAAAATCAGGTGGCAGATCACTTGTCGAGGTTAGAGATGGGACATAGTCTACCTGTAGATGAGACACACATACTAGAGACCTTCCCAGATGAGCAGCTCTTTGCTGCCGCAATAGCTGTCGCGACAGCCATGGCGGCAGGTAAGTCTTCTAACCTTCCCTGGTATGCTGATTTCGTTAATTTTATAGTTAGCGGAATATTACCTTCTGATCTTACTTATCAAGCCAGGAAGAGGTTTCAAAATGATGTTAAACATTATTATTGGGACGAACCTCTTCTTTTCAAAATGTGCGCAGATTTGGTTATAAGGAGATGTGTACCACAAGAAGAACAAGAAGACATTCTTCATCACTGTTATGCTTCACAATATGGAGGACACTTAGGAGGCAATAAAACTGCTGCCAAGGTGCTGCAGTCAGGGTTCTACTGGCCGACACTGTATAAGGACGCATAGGAATTTTACAAAAACTGTGACAGGTGCCAGCGGACAGGTAATATCTCGAGGAGAAACGAGATGCCACTGCAGAATATTTTAGAAGTCGAAATCTTCGACGTTTGGGGGATTGATTTTATGGGACCTTTTCCATCGTCGTGTGGAAATCTTTACATCCTCCTAGCAGTAGATTATGTCTCCAAGTGGGTAGAAGCAATCGCAACTCAAAAGAATGATGCCAAAACGGTCCAAAAGTTTTTGCACAAAAACATCTTTTCTAGATTTGGCATCCCTAGAGCGATTATCAGTGATGAAGGGAGACATTTTGACAATAGGGTGATTGCTGCCGCCTTGAAGAAATATGGTGTCAAGCACAGGATAGCGACAGCATACCACCCACAGACCAATGGACAGGCTGAGATTTCCAACAGGGAAGTGAAGAACATTCTTGAAATGATGGTTAAACCAACTAGGAAAGATTGGTCTTTACTTCTAAATGATGCATTATGGGCATACAGAACAACTTTCAAAACTCCATTGGGCATGTCTCCATTCCGATTGATTTATGGGAAAACCTGCCACCTGCCTGTCGAGATAGAGCACAAGGCATATTGGGCAATCAAGGCAGTAAACATGGACTTGGACAAGGCAGGCCAGAAAAGGCTATTAGATTTAAATGAGATCGATGAAATACGGACGATGGCCTACGACAACGCAAGAATATACAAGGAGAAAACAAAGAAGTGGCATGACAAGAAGTTGCTGCCACGTCAGTTCTGCCCAGGGCAGCTTGTATTGTTGTTTAATTCTAGGTTGAAACTCTTCCCAGGAAAGCTTAAATCTAGATGGTCTGACCCGTTCCAAGTGGTTCAAGTTTTTCCCCATGGTGCCATTACAATTCAATCATTAAAAGACGGGCACCAATTCAAAGTTAATGGACAACGCCTCAAGCATTATCAGGGGACTGAAGCCCTAGGAATACAGGAAGTGGTTACCTTAGGTGATGCCCCACAAGGCATCCCTAATTTAACCTAATTTTTATTTTTATTTTTATTTTATTTTATTTATTAGGAATTAGATTTATTTTATTCAAATAATGTTTTGTTTTTAATTTCAGTTTTTAGGAAATAAAGGAATCAAATGAGAAAGAAGAAGTGGCCCAAAACCACCGCTCATCCACCAGCCCAATAAAGCCCATTTATGGTAACCTGTCGTTTCGGCTGCCGGCGCAGACGGATTTGACAGGCTGTCAACAGACGCACAGCAGACGAAGAAGCGTGCGGCAGACGCACAGCAGACGCATTAATGCGTGTTAGACGCGTCAGACACGCAATATCCAATCTGCCGCCCCGTTATTCCCGCCTGCCGTTGCGGCATTAAATGGGCAGCTCCTCGACCGCTATATAAACCCCTTCCCCTTTTCATTTTTCATCACTTCTGATTTTCTCTCTTGTTATTCCCTTCTAGTTTTATCTACTTTCTTTCTTTTTTCAGCCCTTGCAACCAAATATGTCTTCAAGACAAACTCGCCAGAATGCTGCTGCCGCCTCTTCTTCAGCAGCAGCATCCCCGTTCGCCAACAAGGAACTATGGGAGGAACGGAGCTTCATCTATAATAGAGATGCCCCTCTTTTTGGACTCCGGCCGTTCATTATGAAGGCCATTACGGCACAGCTTTGGGAAGACTTTGCCGAGCAGCCGGCAGAGCTTAACGACACTCTGGTCAGGGAATTTTATGAGGCAATCGAAAGTAAGACGGCGACATCTGTCGTCGTCCGAGGAGTGACAGTTCCTTTCACCGCCAGCAGCATCAACCATGTATTCGGCCTCTTCTTTGGCCCCACTGACGATGCTCATCAACAGTTTTGGGACACCCTCGATGCTGCCGGACATGATGCTGTCATGAGGGAGTTGACAGAGGCGGGCACAACCTGGAGCACCAGCAAGAAAAACCCCAACTCCGTCAACAGGGCAGAGCTACTCCCCGAGGCAAAACTATGGAATGCTTTTATTAAAAAGCGTATCCTGCCCTCGTCCCACCATACGACAGTCAACAGGCAGCGGTTGGCCCTCATCCACTCTATCATGCATGACAGGCCCATCAATGTGGGCAGGTACATGCGAGACAGCATTCTCGATTGTGCCTTCCGATCAGATTCACGACTATGCCTGCCCTTCACCATTACTGCCCTCTGCCGATGCGCTGCCGTACCGGAGGACCCTTCAGACAAAATCAAGAAGGGCAGCGGCTGGACCGACAGCAACATCTCCAGCCTCATGGAGATCATCGTCGTATCGCCCCTCAACGCCTTCGATCCAAACGCCCCTCCTGCTGAGTCTGATGATGAACCTGCTACCGAACCTGCCCCAGAAGCTGCCACCAACACCGCTCCGGCAGATCAGAACGCCCACATCCTTGCTGCCATCTTGAGGATAGAGGAGCGCCAGATGGGTTTGATGACATTCATCCGCGACTTCTCCAATGCAACGGTAAATTTCATTACCAATACTTTGAATTTTCCGGATGTCATTTTCCCCACCTTCCCTGCCCATTATTTCAATATCCCCTCCCCCACTCCCACACCACCTGTCTCTCCCCATGAAGAATCTGCCTCCTCCACACCTTCCCCGACAGCAGCCGGCAGCCCACCGGCAGACACCTCCCCTAGAGGCACCAAGCGAGCTGCCACTGATGACAGCCCTCTTGTCCGGAGGAACTTGGACAGCGCCTTCACGCGGGTGAAATGTATTAAGCATGTGGCCAACAAGAGAAGGCTGTCCAAAGCCATCACGAGTAGCAGCTGGGACAGCAGCAGCAGTTCTGATGTCCGACTAGTGGAGCCACCTGCCCTTCAACCTGCTGACGACCCTGTCCCCCAACCGGAGGAAGAACCGGCACCTCAACAGGCTGATGAACCTGTTGATCAACCTGCTTCGGAACCTGCCCAGCCACCTCCCCAACGCAGACGCTACCATCAGATTCGCGTCAGCAGCAGCAGCGAGGACAACGCATAAAATTTAAGTTTTTATTTCTTTTACTCCTCTTATTGCTGCCTGCCCTTATATATTTGTGATGTACTTTTATTTTTTCATGTTTTTCTTTATTTGTTTTTGTGTCTTTTTGCATTGAGGGCAATGCAACCCTCGAGTTTGGGGGTGGCAACCCTCCATATTTAATGGAGTCTTTAGCACATCTTTTGTTTAACTGTTGTGTCTTATTAGTTAAGTTCTTAAAAAAAACAGAAAAATAAGAAAATAAACTGTTGGCTTAAAACTGTGAAGTTAACTTACCTGTCATGACGGCTCTGTCGTGGCAGCATCTTTAGGACAGGTTAAGGAAAAGTTTAGAACCTTTCTATAGTTCTGAAAACTTAAACACTTTTGTGACTGTTATATTGCTTAGATTTCTTTTAGCCAAACTAGAATAGGAAGCTTAGAACTTGGATAGCCCCTAGAGGTGCCTAACACTGGCTCTAGGAAAGAAGTTTAGCAAAAGAAAATCAAAAACCTAGAGGTGCCCGAAACCGGCTCTAGGAAGCTAACTAGAGGTGCCCAAAACTGGCTCTAGAAAAACTTAGCTTGAAAATAGAAGAAAAAGAAGCATGAAAATGTGCCTTCTAAAAGAAAGTAAACTTTAGCATAAAAATTCAAGTTAAGAAGTTGAATATTCTAGTGAAACTAAGAGAGTCTTAGCATATAACTGTTCACAAGCATGCACACACTGCACGAGAGCTATAGAGAAATTCCGGACAGATCCTAACCCTTCCAACAGGTTGCTGCCGCCATAGAGAATGAGCGACAGGTAAGGGACAGTTCACTGTTTGAAGGCCAACACAAAAATTTTCAGTTTTCTTTTAAGTCTTCATTGCTTGAGGGCAAGCAAAAACTTGAGTTTGGGGGTGTGTTGAGTGTGTAAAAGTTCTATCATTTACACCTTTTTAAACCCATATTTCTGCTGCATTCAAGCATCATTGCATTGCATTTAGGTTAGTTTTTAATAAAACATCACAATTATATAAAAGGCACGGATTCTACTGAAAGATGGCTATTTTTGCAGGTATCTGTCACAGTAGATGTCGAAGGCAGGCGCAGGGCAGATAAGCAGGAGAGCTAAACTGGACAAGTAGCTGAAGAAGACGAACCTGTCATGGACCTGTCGTGACAGCATGGTGACAGCATATTTATGAAGAGGAAAAGTGAAGTGGACCTCGATAGATAGAGAAAAATCTGCTCGTCTGTCGTGTGGAAGCCGAATATTTTTCCAAGCCCCGGATCAAAAGATATGTCAAGCCAAAGCTCAAGGAGAGGAATTTCCATGAAACAAGGAGGCGGCTGAAAAGTAGGAATCCTTAGAGATTTAATCTTTATTAGAATCTTACTTTTAATTAAAGTTGTAATCCTTGTTACCTTAGATAACTTAAGCCCAAAGCTTATATAAAGGGCATAGATTAAACCTAGGGCATAGCCGACTACCCCATAACCGAAACCTAAACCCTGCCGTTTACCTGTCACCGATATGTTCTAAATTCCCCCTAGGGCTACGGGTTGTTTTGTAAAGTAGTTGCAAGGGTTGCTTTGTTTTAGGATTTTTCAAGTTCAATAAAATAAACTTCAAGTTCTTTTATCTTGGTTTTAATATCTTGCAAGAGCATCGGGAGAGCATTGTGAGGTTATCTATTTACTTAGCATCGGGAGAGTTAAGTATACGAAAGAGGTAAAAGCGCGTTCTCTAGTTTATAGTTGAACCATCTCGTGCTTAGGGATAAGGCGAGGTTAAGTGGCTAAGGAAGAATTCATACACATCGGTGTTCATCCTTCGATTCACGCTGGGAGGTATCATCAAAGACGTGATCATCGACAGACTTGTGCCTAGGGATAGGGCAAGGCAGATCAGGGATTCTTGCCAAGCTTGAAGTACGGAGTTAGTGTTCGCTGCCGCGACAGCTAACGGACAGACGCCGCGACAGGTGCTGTCGGCGACGGGTGCGATGACAGAACTGGAGATCCTAAGCAATTCAATACCTACACTACTGAGCAACTCAATACCAGCCCATTCTCTCTATCTTGATACCTCAATTTCTTTTATTTGCGTTTTTACATTATTACTCGTGACAACTCTCAAACTATTTTTTTTACTTTGTGCAGTGAAATAAGGTGAAGTCATTAGCCCAATCCCTGTGGAGACGATATCCGATACTTCGTATCACTTTACTACTTGCGTCGTGTATACTTGCACTAAATTTGCGATAGACTATTTTACACGCAACAACATCTAACAGCGGAATATTAATATGAACCTGCTTAAAAATATAATAAATCTTTTTGAGCTGAGATTCTTGCTTAGCTTGCTATATCCGTTGAGGAAAAGGAGGTGGGGGACGGTAATCAGCAATACGTCCTTCCCACTGCATACGAATCTGAGGAGGTTTAGGTTCATCAACTTTCTCCTCTGTCGCTTCTGCTGTCGTGACAGGCTCATCGGCAGTAGTCTGTTTGTTACCTGTCGGGGCAGCTTCCTCGGCAGGTTTATCTAAGGCTGGTTCCTTTACTGTTTCAGCTTCCTTTTCCGGCCCTGGTAATTTCTTCCCACTCATAGTAGTAATAGCTTTACACTGCTCATGTGTGGGCTGCCTAGCATTTTCAGTATTACTAGGAAATCCTTCAGTCTGCCTCGGCTTAATATGTTGGGAAACCTGACCCATTTGTGTCTCTAGAGATTTCAAAGTAGCTTCATGATTCGTCATCCTCATCTCTGTTTTATCCATAAAATTCTCTGTTTTCTTGACAAACTGATTCATATTCTCAATATAAGTACCTGTCTGAGACATAAAAGTGGCCAGAGTCTGCTCCAGTATACTGCTCGTTGCGGCTAGTTGCTGCTGCTGCTGCTGCTGCGGCGGCAGTTGTGGCGACAGTTGCGGCGGCAGTTGCTGTTGCGTCAGCAATCTAGGTCCTCCCTGATTCTGATTGTGTGCTTGAGGATTCAGGGCATTATTAGGATTGCTCCAAGAAAACTTGGGATCCTTCCTCCAATTGGGATTATAGTTGTTGGAATTGTAATTTGGCTTGTAGTTTCCAACATATTTCCCCTTTTTCTAACTGTATAGGACACTCATCCGAACCATGATTTCCCTCACAGATTTCACATACCTCCTCAACAGCAAATCCATGTTGTCCATCATCATTCAATAACCTTTTCATTGCTTTAGTAAGGAATGCTACCTGTGATTTCATCGTGCTGTCGGCTTCATAATCCTTGACAGCTAGTACCCGTTTACCCCCTCTTCTTGCTGTCGGAAACTGTTCCTCATTCTTGGCCAGATTTTTCAATACTTGCATTGCCTCGTCCGGATCTTTATCCAATAATAGTCCGTTTGCTACTGAATCAATTCGAATACGAGTTTGTAAGTTGGCAGCATTATAAAACTTTGTTACCTGATTCCAGACGGGGAATCCATGCATTGGGCAGTTCCGTAGAAGAGTAGTAAATCTGTCCCAGGCCTCGTGCATCGGCTCGTCATCTTCCTGTTGAAAAGTAGCAATTTCATTACGTAATCGCTCAGATAAATGCGAAGGATTAAAACGAGATAAAAATTCACGAGATAAATCTGCCCAAGTTCTAATTGAACCCGGTGTAAGTTTATTCCACCAAGTTTTAGCTCTGTCCCTCAATGAATGGGTAAATAACCGAAGCCTCAGTATCTCCGGATTAACTCCTGGCAGTCTAAACGAACCATAGATCTCCTGGAACGTTTTTAGATGCTCCCTAGCGTCCTCAGTAACAGCACCACTAAACTGCCCGGCATTGTTGATCATACTAAACATGACAGGTTTCAGCTCGAAGTTGTCGACTTCAATATCCGGCAGCGTGGTTTCCAGTTCTACATGATCGTTCAACATGTAGTCACGACAGGACCGTCGTCCGGCGGCAGCGGGCGGGTCGCCGACAGGCGGGTTAATATCACTGACAGGCGGGTCGTTTCCATTGTAGGCCATCTTCTCTAGCTGTTCCTCAAGGTACTCGTTCCTGGCTCGTAAGTGACGAAGTTGTTTCTTGAGATTGAATGAACGTTCGATTTCCGTATCTAATTGATACTCAGGATCTTCACCTCGTTTCGATCTGCGCATAAACAAGAAACCTTGTGAAAAGCAAGAGTTGAATGCACCAAAGAAAAACAGAAAAATAAAAATAAAAACAAAAAGTGCAATAAAAGAAAAGGTAGAGTTATGTTGCCAATCCCCGGCAACGGCGCCAAAAACTTGTTCCGTGTAAAATAGTCTATCGCAATGGTAGTGCAAGTGTACACGACGCAAGTAGTAAAGTGATACGAAGTATCAGATATCGTCTCCACAGGGATTGGGCTAATAGCTTCACCTTAATTCACTGCACGAAAGTAAAGGAAATAATTGAGAGTTGTCACGAGAATAATAAAGTAAACGTAAATAAAAGAGTAGAAATATCAAGATAGAGAGAATGGGCTGGTATTGAATTGCTCAGTAGTGCAGGTATTGCAGAGTTTAAGAAATCCAGTTCTATCGTCGTCACCCGTCGCGGAAGCACCTGTCGCGGCAGCAGTCCATTGGTCGTCGCGGCAGCAAACACACCAACTCAGTACTTCAAGTTTGGCAAGAATCCCAGATCTGCCTTGGCCTATCCCTAGGTCCAAGTCTGTCGATGATCACGTCTTTGATGATACCTCCCGGCGTGAATCGAAAGATGAACACCGATGTGTATGAATTCTTCTTTAGCCACTTAACCTCGCCCTATCCCTAGGTACGAGATAGTTCAACTATAAACTAGAGAACTTGCTCTTATTTCTTTCGTATACTTAACTCTCCCGATGCTAAGTAAATAGATAACCTCACAATGCTCTCCCGATGCTCTTGCAAGATATTAATAACCAAAATAAGAGAACTTGAAGTTTATTTTATTGAACTGAAAATTCCTAAAACAAAACAACCCTTGAAACTACTTTACAAATCAACCCGTGGCCCTACGGGGAATTTAGAACATGTCGGCGGCGGGTAAACGGCTAGGGGTTTTGGTTGTCGGTTATGGGGTAATCGGCTATGAGATCTTCCTAGGTTAAAATATATGCCCTTATATAAGCTTTGGGCTCAAGTATTATAAGTTAACAAGGATTACAACTTTAATTAAAAGTATGATTCTAATAAAGACTTAATCTTCAAGGAATCTACTTTTCAGCCGTCCTCCTTGTTTCTTGGGATTTTCTCTCCTTGAGCTTTGGGCTTGACATATCTTTTGATCCGGGGCTTGGAAAAATATAAGGTTTTCACACGACAGACGAGCAGAATTTTCTCTATCTATCGAGGTCCACTTTGCTTTTTCTCCACTAACTTACTGTCGTCCTCTGCTGTCACGGCAGCACCATGGCAGCATTGTCCTCTTTATATGCTTGTCCAGTTCAGCTCTTCTGCTTCTCTGCCCCGCGCCCGCCTTCACCGTCTACGACGGCGACAACCTGCCAAAAACAGCCATTTTTAGTAGAATCTGTGCCTTTTATATATTTGTAATGTTTTGCTGTAAACTAACCTAAATGCAATGGAATGATGCTTGAATGCAGCAGAAATATGGGTTAAAAAGGGTGTAAATAATAGAACTTTTACACACTCAACAAGGGTCCCCCTATCGCAGACCTCTTCCGACAGAGAAGTCGCCGCATTTCTCCCCATTCAAGATCAGAGAAAAAGAAATGGATGAGATACATTCCATGACTCTGGTGACCCATCATTCACTAAAGCCCATTCTAGTCATGATAAAACGCAGAAGGTCCCAATCCACTTTATCGTATGCTTTTTCTAGGTCAATCTTGAGTGACATGATGCCCTTCTTTCCCTTTTTTTCCTGTTTGATAGCTTGGAATGCCTCGTTAGCAAGAATAATGTTGTCATGGATCAATCTGCCGTGTACGAAATCTGATTGATAATGAGTAACGAGCTCAGGGAGAAAAGATTTCAACCTCGACGCCATAATCTTAGTAATAACCTTGAGAGAAATTGCATAGACTGGTCGGCCGAAAGTGGGATACTTCACAAGGATTCGATTTCTTGGGGATGAGGACTATGTTGGTTTTATTGAGTCCATGGTCCAGACAGCCATCTTTGAAAAATGTGGACACCATCCCTATGAGATCTCTTTTGATGGTCTCCTAAAAAGTTTGATAGAAACATTCAGGGTATCCGTCAGGTCCCGGAGCTTTAGTGGCTCCCATGTAGAAAACAACCTTCTTGATCTCCTCTTCATAAACGTCTCTACTGAGTTCAGAATTCATCGCATCAGTCACCAACTGGGAATATAATTGTTAAGGCACTGGAATTCGATAGTGATCCTTAGTGAACAACTTTTGGAAGTGTTGCTGCAGAAAGGTTGCAATATCCTCTGGTTTCTCAAGCCAGGTACCATCATCCTTTTTGATTCTGATTATGGAGTTGGTTCTTCGGTGTTGGATAGTCGTGGCATGAAATAATTTTGTATTTTTGTCTCCCCATTTAAGCCAATTTACTCTGGATCGTTGATTCCAGTATCTCTCCTCGCTCTCCCATTCTAAATCCAACTTCTTCTTTAGTTGTTTGTATTCTTCAAACTCGAGTTCATTGAGCTTCCTTCCCTGGAAAGATTTGATCCTGACCATCAAAGCTCGCTTTTCCTTGTTCTTCTGTTTAGCCTTCGCTTTGCTCCACCTTATGAGGGTCGTTCTAGTTATTCTAATTTTCCTCCCAAAGCTATGAGAAGTTCTCTCCATCGGGGAAGATTCTCATCCTCTACGGATAGTTTGGGGACATTCGTCATCTAGTAGCCATTTGGTCTCAAATTTGAATTCTTTTTTATATTTCCTGGAAAATCCCAAGGGGAAAAGAATGATAGGAGCATGGTCAAAAGCAAGTGCTATATCCATTAGACCCAGAGCTTTTGGATAAGCAACACTCCAGTCGGTGGAGCACAACATTCGATCCAGTTTCTTGAGGATAGAGTTTTCACCGTTTCTCTGGTTGTACCAAGTAAAGAAACCACCCTTAATTGGTAGTTCAACAAGTCCAGTATAATTAATAAAATTCAAGAAGCAAGAGGCCTCGTCCAGATTAAAGGGACTTCCCCTTCCTTCTCCTTCTGTCTAAAAACCATATTAGAGTCACCCATCACAAGCCATTTAGCATCATATGATCTACGGAGTTGCCTTAAACCTTCCCAAAAGGCTTGCTTTTCTTCTCTGTACGGAGGACCATAAATAAAGGTCCCAAACCATTCTTCACCATCTTGCAAGATCACTCTCGTATCAATGAGGTTCTTACCATGTTTAAGGATGGTAATTCTTGCATCACTTGTCCACCAAAGAGCTAGACCTCCTGCGATACCTTATGGCTCCACATAGAAGGATGACTCTATTTTCATCTTCATTCTAATATCAAGATATCTTTTCTTCTGCTTGGTTTCACTAAGGAACACAACATATGGCCTATGTTTCGTCACAGAGTTTCGAAGAGCTCTAACCGTATCTCTATTCCCTAAGCCACGAACGTTCCAAGAAAAAATGGACATAATATCGAGGGTCTATAGAGTAAGAAACAGAATACCGAGAGCGAGCGTAAAGACCACAACCAAGGACAAACCGTGCAGCGCAAACCAACCTCACACAGAATAGCACCAAGAAAGCCAACGACCAAAGACACATCAACCACTTGGTCCTCACTGCACTCTTAAGGCACAATGATCAAACAATCACTACTGCGTAATCCGAAGAACAGAGAAAACCAACATGTAGGGCCCCAAACCAATAACAATCAACAGTACAACAAGAAAACCCAATCATAAACAAACACTAAAAGGGAACGAGGAAGTACACCAGAGATGGGGCAAAACGAAGCAACGATCGGGGCAGAAGGGGGCGAGAAACAAGAGTCGGGGTCATCAATCACGGGTGGAAATGTTGGCGATGTTACCTGACGGGGAAGCCGAAAGAGCGTTGGTCCTGAATGTGATGACCTTTATGCAACAAACCACCGGGGAAAACAGAACCAAAAGACCTCCAACCAAGCTCAAAACCTGGTCGATACAACACAGGGACTCGCTTGAACCGCTTGCTCTCCGGTCACGGCGAAACCAACCCAAAGAATCTCCAAACCACCTTCCAAGACTGCTCAACTACACACTGCAACGCCGACGATGGAGCTTAGGAAGGAAGACCACACTCCTGAGACTGTCAATCGATCAAAACTCGCAAGGATTGAGGCAAAAAAATCGAAAGAGGGAAAACCTAGGGTTCCGGTGCGTAAAAAATGTAAACTTCAAAATGTTTTTTTAACGCTAATATATATATATATATATATATATATATATATATATATTGATAGAATTCTAATATATATTTTTATATTTTACATTGTCAAAATTATTTATATCTTTTTACTTGTCTAATAGTATCTGTATTTCATATTTTTAATATAATTATTTTTTATAATTATCTTTTAGAATTTTAAATCTAAATATTTTTATTGTTTAAAAAATTTGATAATATCAAAGCAAGTACATTTGATCGGTTGGTCAAGCTGCTCATCTTTGTTTTATCGTATTTCCTTATGTCATATGTTCTAGACCCACTAGGAGCATTCCCCACTCCTAGAGTTCTTTCTTCCCTTCCCCTTTAGGTAGGATTATGATTAGATTTAAGATTTTTTAAAAAAAAACTTGATAGTATCAAGGATAATTCTACAATAAATGACATGTATTGCAATGTACCACTATTCATATGTATCGCAATGTACCATAATTGTTTTAATTAGTTTTGAAATTTCAAGGACCGAAAGTGTTATTATCCTGTTTTAGAATAAAATATTAAAAAATAATTTTTATATTACTTTTTCAGATTTTATTTTATTTTTAATTCAAAAAATCATTAAACTTTTATTACTATAATAATTCTTACATTCACTATAATTTAAGGGTAAAGTTCACAAATGATCACTAAACTTTGATCAATTATTTAATTGGTTAACCAAACTTCTAACTGCTTCAATGTTAAGCATTAAACTTTTAATTTTCTTTCAATTTGGCTATTGACCCGTTAACAACCGTTAAGAGAGTGATCTAGCTGTTAAAATATTTTGTATAAAAACACATTTAGTCCTCCATGTTTGAATGTGTAAACGTGAAGGACTAGATGTATTATTATACAAAAATATTTTAACAGCCACATCACTCTTCTGATGGTTGTTAACATGTCAGTGGCCAAATTGAAACAAAACTAAAAGTTTAATGCTAATATTGAAGCAATTAGAAGTTTGGTTACCAAATTGAATAATTGATCAAAATTTAGTGATCATTTGTGAACTTTACCCTTAAATTATAGTGAATGTAAGAATTATTATAGTAATAAAAGTTAAATTATTTTTTGAATTAAAAAATAAAAGAAAATTTTGAAAAAGTAATATAAAAATTATTTTTTAATATTTTATTCTAAAACAGGATAATAACATTTTTGGTCCTTACGATTTCAAAACTAATTAAAACAGTGAATGGTACAATGTGGTACATATAAATAGTGGTACATTGCGGTACATGTCATTTACTGTAGAATTACCCTAGTATCAATAGAAGAACGAGTCAATTTAATTTAGATAAAATATCATTATATATATAGGGTAATTATATCATGCACTGCCTTAGAAACAATTTTTTTTGCAAATGTCTTAGTTTTAGTGTAATTATATATATATATATATATAGGGTAATTATATAAATAGTTAGAGTTTAGGGTTTAGAGGTTAAAACCTAAACTTTTAACATATTACCCTGGAACATAAACCTTAACTGTAAACCCTAAATTCAAACACAAACCTTAAATTCTAAACTCTTAAACCCTAAATTAGATCCCAAAATCTTAAACTAAGAGGATTGTGATAACTTTTTGTTTTCACCTATAAAATATTCTCATATATAAATAGAAGAGACAAAAGTCAAAATCAAATTTGAAACTTAGTGTCAATCAAGATTAAAGTAATATCTCATATCCATATATTATAAGTTTAATCAATATACAAAAAAAATCGTATCTAAAAATCGTATCAATATATTATAAGTTGAATATTCTTTAAATATTATTTAAACTTTTGAAATGGAGACATCATGCATGGAGCCAACTAAGCGAGGCTAGAAAGGCAAACAAGCTTTATCTTCAACGGATGGGTCACGCAATTTCCTCTTCTTAGAACGAATAATTATTAATATTTAAATATATTAAATTTATGAACTCAATAAGTGTCCCACTAGAAAAGTAGATAATGTTCATCCTATAAGATACATGTTCAAATTACTTTGTTTATAAGGTGTATATGCATTGTCAAATAGTAAAAGATATGTATAAACATATACTACTTTATAATCACTTTTAGACTTTTTAAAAAAATATTGAATTTATATAATATAAATTGATTTTATGTTATAATCAAAATAGTAGAAAACAGAAGTTAATAATAATAGACCAAAAGTACTACCCTTTTGCAATATTACATTATTTGGTAGTTATACCTAAGAAGAATCGACCAGGAACATTTAATTCTAGGTTGGTCCAAGGCCTATATGTTGTTTTCAAATTTAATTCAAACATAGAGAATTTTTTTTAAATATTTATCAATGTTATACTTTTTCATATTTTTATTTTATAATTACTTATATTACATATTTAATATTTAATAAAAATAAATTTAAGAGTGTAAGAAGCCCTTAATTTTTTTAAATATAATTATGTCCCTTAAACTTTTTTGCATCTATTTAACCCTCGACCCAATACAAAATTAATTAAGTTATTTGAACAATTTTTATCATTAAATCTTAACATTTTTTTTTCTTTAGATATCGATCACTGTCACATAATACACTATAATTCTATTATGTGACATTTACATATATTTTTTTTAAAAAACTAAAATAACTTTTATAAGCTTTTTAATTGAACTTTAGGAATTTTAATGAATTTTGTAAAGAAAATGAAAAATATCTAAAAATGTCAAGAGGCAACATTGTGACACAATGTGGTGTACTAATTGATTTAAGAAAATCTTGCTAGATTCATCTGTCAATGTTGGTTAAAAATTTAATTAATTTAATTTATTAGTTTAAAGGCTTAATTAGGTGAAAAATATTCAGAATTTTTAATTTTTTAAACTTAAAGGAGGTTTTACAAAAGAATTAATAATTCTAACTGATATTTCATATTTTAATTTTAAAAATATAATAACCCAAATATATTAAAATTAAAAAAATTGAATATATCATAGGAAAATTCTACAACGTGCGACGAACATCGATGAACACCACTAATGATGAACACCGATGAACACCATTAAATTAATTAATAAAGATTTAAAATTTCAAGGACCCATCATACAATTGATAATTATTTTAAAAATTCAATTAAATTATTTTTTATATATATTACAATTTTATTTTTTAATAAGGGTAAACTATATATTTAGTACCTCACTTATTTTCGTATTTCTATTAAACCCTCATTATTTAAATATTATTTCAATTTGACCCTATTCTTTATAAAAAATAATTTAACCCTCAACCTAAAACCCTAAACTATTAAACTCTTAAACATATACCCTAAACCATATACCATTAAAAATAATTTCACCATCATCGATTCAATTCAATTCAATGAATCGTTGAATTCTCCTAAAAAAATAATTAAATTATTTTTTTATATATATCAAAATTAATTAAACTCGAATCTCTTAGAATTAACACTATCTTCTTATTTGAGATGAAGAGACCATCACAATTAATCACAATTAATTCAATTCATTGAATTCAATTAAATTATTATATATATATATTAAAATTTAATATATAGTACAAACCCTGCTCACTTTAATCTCCAACACCATTGTTCCTTTCACGACTCATTGAAGCTTTTAATCAGAAAACAAATGGTGACCGTCTAGGAAGTTCGTAAGGCTCAACGTGCTGAAAGGCCGATCACCGTTCTGCAATCGTCACTTCCGCATCACAAATAGTGAGCACAAAACGGAGCTGAAAGAAAAATTCAAGCGCATGTGTAAGTTTATTTTCTTTTCTTTCTAGCCGATCTTCGTGTGGAAATAAGATGATACGATGTCTGCTTGGTGAAGTCCGTTTACTGGGTGAAGAAGAACTAAACAGAAAAAAGGCTTATTCAATTTAATGAATTGAATTAATTATGATTAATTGTGATGACCTCTTCATCTCAAATAAGATGATAGTGTTAATTCTAGGAGATTCGAGTTTAATTAATTTTGATATATATATATATATATATATATAAATAATTTAATTAAAATTTTTAGGAGAATTCAACGATTCATTGAATTGAATTGAATCGATGATTGTGAAATTATTTTTAATGGTATATGGTTTAGCGTATATGTTTAAGAGTTTAAGAGTTTAAGGTTTAATAGTTTAGGGTTAATTTTTTTATAAAGAATATGGTTAAATTGAAATAATATTTAAATAATGAGAGTTCAATAGAAATACAGAAATAAGTGAGGTACTAAATATATAGTTTACCCTTATTAAAAAATAAAATTTTAATATATATATATAAAATAATTTAATTGAATTTTTTAAAATAATTATTAATTATATGATGAGTCATTGAAATTTTAAATCTTTATTAATTAATTTAATGTTGTTCATCGGTGTTCATCGATATTCGTCGCACGTGATATACTCATCCTATATCATATCATTGATACAAATAATCATTCTAAACTGATTTTCTTTGGTAAACAAATTTAAAATGATTTCCAAATAAAGTTTATTAGTAGGTAACAACTTTTTATCAGTCACTTAATAGGTTCTGAACTCTTAATAAATAGCTGACCAACTGAATAGAAAAAAAAGCAGTCCAATTGATAGTTTGATTCCTTTCCTTTTAAAATTTATATATTTTAAAGTCTATAAAACCCACAAACTAGTCACAATAATAATCAATTAAATGAAAAATTCTGCAAATAAAAACATTATCGAGCATTAAATCTTAGATTAGTATTTAATACATTAATAATAAAAAAATTACAATTCTACAAATAGTATATTTATATATCATAAATTTTAAATAAAGGGATAAAGTCAGAATATTAGTTAAGAGAAAAAATGTAATTAATAATAAAAAATAAGATAAATCAAAATAAATTAAAATCGAGAGATCTAAATAAATAAATATCATATATTTTTAACAATAAAAAATGGGGAATTGACCTTTTTTTTATTAAAGAAAGGAGGTATACTAACGGAATGGGGTATTGACTCACGAAACTCAAACGTCATGACTGCTCCGAAGAATTCGGAGGAAAATCTTAACCCTAGCGGGCACGCTGCTTCGGATGGTTTGCTGCCGTCTCCCGGCGAACTGGTGGGGCGGCCGTCAGACTCCATTGAGACTTCACCACTGACTATTGAGGCTGCGGGTGGGCAGGTGATCTCGACGCTGGAAGGTGCGAAGGAGTCGTTGGAGGTGGAGATGGAAGCGGGGTGCGAAGGAAGGTCTGGGGCGGACAATGCTACGGAGGCGATGGTTTGTGATACGGATAGCGGTTCAGGGGATAAGGAGGCGGTTCCCAGCTCTCCCGACATGGCAGGTCCATCTTGTGCGAAATTGAATTTCCGGGACGTTGTGATCGGTCGTAACAGGGAGAACTCCGGGTTGAATATGATCTCTGAACTGGACGTTGAGTTACGTCCGGAAGATGTGAAGGTACGTTTTATCGAGGGTACTCCAACCATTGATTTTTCGGAACGACTTCACTCTGAAATTGATGCAAAGTTGGTGAATTCGGTAATGGTTAGACTTTTGGGTCGATCGATAGGATATGCCGCCTTGCTTTCGCGTATTAAAAGCTTGTGGAATCCTAGTGGGGAGATATCGTTGATCGATTTGGATAACGATTATTTTCTAGTTAGGTTTGCTAAGGAGGAGGATTGTGAGAAAGTGTTGACTGGCGGGCCTTGGTTGATTTATGGTTCCTATCTCACGGTGCAACCATGGAGTAGGAGTTTCTCGACGTCGATTGATCATCCTGAGCAAATTGTTGTTTGGGTACGTTTGCCGGGTTTACCATATCGTTACTATACTAAGAGTATATTCAGATACATTGCTGGTACTTTGGGGAAAGTAGTGCAAGTTGATTACAATACGGCGGAAGGAAAGAGAGGACGGTTTGCGCGTTTGGCGATAGTGGTAAATTTGAACAAACCGCTAGCACCGTATATTGTTATTGATGGCCGGAAACAACGACTTGAGTATGAGGGGTTGCCGATTATTTGTTTCACTTGTGGCAAGTATGGACATACTCTTGAGGCTTGTAAACCGACAAGTGCGACCGCGCAGCACGAGGTTTCCGGGGCTCGTGGATTGGAGGCTCAAGCAGAGGAAGAGAAATTTGGGCCGTGGATGCATGTTACGAATCGACGGCAACGGAGGAATAGTAATGTGAGTGAGGGGGCTCGGCTAGGTGCTGGTATGAAAACCGATCGGAGTGTAAAAGGAGGCCGGTTTGAGGCACTTCGAATTATGGATGTAGAGAATGGGAATAGCGCGAGGAATGAGGTGTCTAATCCAATTCGAATGGATTCTCCAGTTATGGTAGGAAGTTCGGATGGGGCGAAGAAGAAGCTGTTAGCAAATAGCAGTAACAAGAAGGGAAAGGCCACGGTGGTGGCTCCGCAACCGATAACGACGCAAAAGGGGACTTTGGAAAAGGGCAGTTCCTCGAGTGCTGCGGAGGGGGCTCAGCGGAGTTCTATTGATTTGGTGAGGGAGGCTAATGGTAATACCGATGGGGTGGTGACCAGCGCTTAGCGCAGGAGGTAGCTTCGATGGAAATTGTGGTTCCGGTTGCTAGCAATTTGGACCCTCGTAATCATACGGTTGTTAAGGTGATTCCACAAGGTTCGAGTGAAGCGGAAAAAGGAACACAAGGAGGCCGGGAAGGTGGTACTGTCGGTAGTGGGGTGGTATCAACTGAGCGGCGACTTTCGAGAATTAAGTCCGCGGCACGTAAGAGCCTGTATGTTGTGAAGAAGATTCTAGCGGCGCGACAAGAGAATAAAGATCCTAATAATGATCAAATTGTGGATGTTGGTAAGTGGATATCAAAGATGACGGCCGAGTTGAAGGAGAAGCCTTCCGATAGCGTGGCGAATCTCCTACCCCCACCATCGCCGTTGACGGAAGAACGGGGGAAAGTTCAGTGGCGGGATAACACGGTGTTTGAGGACAAAGGAAGGACGGTTTGATTCCTGTTACCTTCTCTTTTTTCGTTTGTTTTTATGATTAAAGTACTCTTTTGGAACGTCCAGGGCGCGTCAGTCCCTGATTTTAACCGTTACTTGAAGTTAATTGTTAGAACGCAGAATCCTGATATTGTGGCCTTGATGGAACCTCGTATCAGTGGAAGGAAAGCGGATGCGTTTATTCATCGACATGGGTTTGGACATTCTTTCCGGGTTGAAGCTTGTGGTTTCTCTGGAGGAATTTGGGTTCTTTGGAAGGATACAGTATGTGTTGATGTGCTAGCGGTGTCTCACCAGTTTGTTCATGCAAGGTGTGTGCATCAGGTTAGTAGGAAATAGTATAATTTGACGGTGGTTTATGAGAGTCCGGATAGTAGACGTAGGGGTCAGTTGTGGAACGCGTTGGCCGCTTTGCAACCGCAGCCTGATCAGCCTTGGGTCTTGGGAGAGGATTTCAATGCCATCCCCAGTGCCGCGGATCGTCTTGGTGGTTCCAGCAAGCGGGATGGTGTTTGCAGGAAGATGGGGGATTTTTTACTTCAGTCAGGTTTGCAGTGTTTGGATGCCCATGGGCCAAGGTTCACTTGGAGGCGAGGAACCCTCCATCAGAGGCTTGACCGATGTATTGGTAACGATTTGTGGTGGGAGAAGTGGTCGGATTCGTGCGTGTACCATTTGGCGAGGATTGGCTCTGATCACCGCCCGATCTTATTGGTTGGGAAGTCGTCTAGTTCTGTTCAGGTCCGTGCGAATTTCAAGTACCTTGCTGCATGGCAAGATAATCTGGGTTTTTCTGACATGTTGGCTAGTGTATGGAACTCTACTGGGGACATCAGGTCTAATCTCGATAAGTTTACGAAGGAAGTGAGTATATGGAATAAAGAGGTCTTCGGCGACATCAATAAGAAGAAAGCCCGCCTTTTAGCCCGGATACAAGGGATCGAGAATAAGTTAGAATTTTCTTCGAGTGTTTTCCTGAATGAGCTGGAGGTTGCCTTGAAGAAGGAGTTGAATGATGTGTTAGCACAAGAAGAAAGTTTGTGGTTTCAGCGTGCCCGGACACAGTGGATTCGCGATGGTGATCGGAATACGCGTTTCTACCATTGTACTACTAAGGCAAGACAGAGTCGTCGGAAGGTGACTATGATTAAGCTTAATAATGGGGCATGGAGTGATGATAGTTCTGAGATTAAGCAAGGCGTGGTGGAATTCTTTCGTCAGCTATTCAAAGCGTCTACCGCTAGGCTACCGCAATGGAATATCCGTGGGCGTTTTGCGCGCTTATCGGATCTGGAGCGGTCGAGGTTGGTTTTGCCGGTTGAGGTGGAGGAGGTGCGAAGAGCTTTGTTTGATATGGAGCCTTTGAAGGCTCCTGGTTTTGATGGTGTGCATGCTATGTTTTATCAGAGGAATTGGCCAGTAGTGAAGGAGAGCGTTGTTGGTTTCGTTCGGGATTGTTTTACTCACTGGAAGGTTTGTGATGAAATGAACAAGACGATTTTGGTGTTAATTCCAAAAGTGGTGCCGCCAGAGTCCTTTGCACATTTTCGGCCGATCAGCTTGTGCTCGGTGGTGTATAAAATCTTGACCAAGGTGATTGTCAATCGGTTAAAGCCACTGATGCCTAATCTGGTTTCACCTTCTCAGGTTAGTTTTGTTCCGGGCAGGAATATCATGGATAACGTGATTTTAGCCCAGGAGGTTATTCATACGATGCGTAGTAAACACGGGTGTAAAGGTTGGATGGCTTTGATGATTGATCTGGAGAAAGCCTATGATAGGCTGGAATAGGGTTTTATCGCAGATTCATTAGTTGATGCTGGGCTTCCTGGGGATTTCGTTCATTTGATTATGAGTTATATAACATCCGTTACAACTAGCATAAGCTGGAATGGAGAGTTGACGGATAGTTTCAGACCTACCCGTGGGATCCGCCAAGGAGATCCGATGTCACCGTATATTTTTGTGCTGTGTATGGAGCGTCTGTCGCAGGCTATTGACGTGGAGATTGCAAATGGAAGTTGGTCGGAGATTAGATTGAGTCGGGGTGGACCCGGTATTTCGCATTTATTTTTTGCGGATGATATTGTTTTATTTTCTGAAGCTAACATGGCGCAAATGCAGGTTATTAGTCGTGTTCTCGGTTCTTTCTGTGATGCCTCAGGTCACAAGGTCAGCAGGCCTAAGACAAATATATTCTTTTCGAGTAATACATCTGCTCATTTGAGGGCTTCTATTGTTAGTGGGTTCGGTTTCTCCGAAGTTGCGGACCTGGGAAAGTATTTGGGGATACCGCTGCTTCATAATAGAGTTTCTCGGGCGACTTACAGTTATCTGATTGATAGAGTGAAAGACCAATTGACCTCGAGATCGGTTCGGGCTCTTGCGTTCGCTGGGCGTGTTACTTTGGCGAAGTCTGTTTTACAGGCGATTCCCACGTACACGATGCAAGCTTCTTGGTTGCCGAAATGTGTTTGTACGGAGATTGAAAAGCTTATCCGAGAGTTTATTTGGGGAAGCAGTGGAGATCACAAGGGAATTAACCTTGTTCGTTGGGAGGAGATGCAAAAACCCATGCTTGACGGAGGTCTTGGTTTGAAGAACTTAGAGTTAGTTAATCACTCTTTCCTTATGAAATTGGGATATCAAATGCTAACGGAAAATGCTAAACTTTGGGTACGAGTTGTTCGTGCCAAATATAAGGTGGAAGGTGCATTGCCGGGGAGTATATCGGTGAGGAATGGTAGTCGTTTATGGGCCGGGATTAGCAATGTATGGGATAAGGTGGTCGAAGGTATGAGGTGGATTGTCCGGGATGGGTGTACGGTCGATTTTTGGTACGATTCATGGCTTGATGAGGTAGGACAGCTTGTGGGTTACATTGACGATGAGATGCAGCCGGAGCCCTGTCCGGTGGTAGCCTACACGACGGGTGACGAAAGTTGGGATGTGGAGGCCCTCCGTGCGGTCTTGCCGGAGGAGGTGGTTCAGCGGGTGTTAGCGTGTTACCCACCGGCCGGTCATCTTGGCCCCGACCAGCTTGGTTGGTATGATGACAAGCGTCATCGGTTTACTGTCAAGTCTGCATATAGAGCTTTATCGGGGGCTGATGTTGCAGTGTCGACGGGGATTTGGCGGTTGTTATGGAGGTTGCACTTGCCTTATCGGATACGCACATTTTTGTGGCTTGTTGCACGGGAAAGGTTGCTAACTAACACGGAACGAGTGAGACGTCATATGACGGAAGAGGATCGGTGTAGTATTTGTGGTAATGGGGTTGAGGATGTTCTCCATGTGTTGCGGGACTGTAGTGTTGCACGCGGGGTGTGGCGAACATACTTTGACGAGAACAGTGCTTTCTTTACTTTGGACTTGGGCGGCTGGTTGATGGAAAATGTAACGAGCAAGGGGTTAGGCGGCGCGCATGGCAAGGATTGGAAGCTGTTGTTTCCGATTATTTGCTGGAAACTGTGGCTGAGGAGGAATAAGAAGCTTTTCGATCCGGAGTTTGTTGAAAATGAGGATTTGCGGTTTGCGAGTCTAAGGTATTTGGAGGACGTTAAGTTAGCGCATGCATCGGCCGAGGGTGATGGACCCTCTATGTCTCGGGTTCTATCGCGAAGAAACCGTTGGAAATGTCCTCCGAATGAGTGGGTGAAAATTAACGTTGATGGTGCGGTTAATATCTCGACGGGGGATGCGTTTTTGGGAGGAGTTTGTCGCATGGGTGTTGGTGTTTGGGTTTTCGGCTTTGCTCGGCAAGTTGGTTGTTGTTCGGCTTTGATGGCGGAGCTTTGGGCGATCTTAGAAGGGTTGCTTCGTGGGTGGAGCGCTGGGTTTCGGAAAGTTATTATTGAATCAGATTGTCGCGAGGCGATTGGTCTTGTCTTGCATAACTCCACGATACGGACGGATAATGCCCTTGTTGTTGCTATTGTGGATATGGTTCAACGTGATTGGGAGGTCTCTTTTGAGTGTGTCAATCGGGAGTCGAATTGCGTGGCGGATTGGTTGGCGAAGGAGATTCGGGATGCCGGATTGTGCACGAAGACGTGGGAGGTGCCTCCTGCGGATATTTTGAGCTTACTTGACTCGGATAGGTACAATGATGTTAATGTTCAGTCGGTAGGCATAGGCTAATGGCTGGGGTTCTTGTTATTTTTGTCGCTTGCTTTCGTCTCGTTTTCTTTGTAGCTCTGACACATGCACTCTTTTTCCTCCGTTAGGTTTAGGGAGGTTTTTTAACGAGGCATGTGCTAGATGCTTTTTCCCTATTAATCGAAAAAAATATTAAATTTTTAATTTTTAACCAACAATCAGTTGATCTAGTTAGACGAGACATTAGATTTCTTTTAAATAATATTAAAAATTTAAGTTATGGCGTTGCGAATAAAAAAATTAAATTAAGTACTCTATCTTCTTCTCATGTTTTATCATTATCAAACAATAAAATATTTAAATCCTTAGTATATATAAAAATGATAAATTACAGAAATCATCACTTAATTATCTTCTCAGTCCTATTTTGGTCACTCAACTTTCAAACTTTTCATTTTGCTCATTGAACTTTAAACATTGAATGTTTTTGGTCACTTATCCATTTTTTCATTAACAGCACGATTACATGGATTTTTTTATTAATATTTGATTTTGACGTGGTTTTTTTATTAATATTAGGTTGACATGTAAGATTTAAAATAAAAAGATAAATCCCTAAATTCTACCCAAATACCAAATCTCACAAATCCCCTTGCAAATCAACAACTGGTCAGTTTCTTGTTGCTCTTCACCAACGAATTTATTTCCATAAATTGGTTCCAACGAATCATGGGATATTGTAGCTCTTCACCAACCCAAAACAAAATTTGGCTTGAAAGTTAGAACTTACTGGTTTGCATCCCAAATCTTAACCATAGATAACAAAAACCGAGAACAAAAAATGGATGAAATGCCATCATTTCAAGGGTAAATTGTACGTATCATCACTCAACAATTTTCTCACTCTTATATTGGTCACTTAACTTTTAATGAAAAAAATTAAATAACTAAACTTTATACATCAAACGTTTTTGGTCACTCAAAATATTTTATAATTATTTTCAATTTTTTAATTTTATTTAATATAAAAATAATTTAAAATAAAAAAGAAAAATCATATTGTATGTCGGCCACCATTCGCCGCCGCCGCCGTTGGTTGTAGATGGTGGCCGTTCGGTCTTATATTTCACCAGTTACTTTGTCTCACTCCCATGAGTCCGAATCCAACCTTTATTTTGCCCGAAAGTGCTCTGAAAACCATGAAAAAGAGATCAAAAGTGAGGAAAACGAAAAGTTTATATCGAGATTCACGAGTTTCAAGACATTTTTCGGTGAAACAACTACCGGATTCGGACTCAACGTGTCAAAACGAGTCATCCGTTGCAATTTGGGGTCAAATGACCACCGATGGTCGACGGTGGCCGACGGGTGATGACAATGACGATGATTATTGAAATAATTTTAAATTTTTTATTGTTTATGTTAAATTATTTTTATATTAAATAATATTAAAAAAATAAAAATAATAATAAAATATTCGTGAGTGACCAAAAACGTTTGATGTGTAAAGTTCAGTTATTAAATAGAAAAAATTGAAAGTTGAGTGACCAAAATAGGAGTGAGAAGATTGTTGAGTGATGATCTGTACAATTTACCCTTATTTTAAAGATCCCAACGGCGGAGAGAAAAAAATGAACTATTCAACAATAGATTTGTGAAATTTAGGGTGTGTTCTTGTTAAACGGACATTAAATTCGAGTTTTGGAGGACGAAACAAGTGTGGAGGGAAATTTTGAGACTCATTGTGTGACCGGTTGTGGTGAGTGGTGGTCGGGATCTGAATATATGGAGAGAAAAGAAAAAAAGAAAGAAAGAAGAAAGTAGAAAATGAATGGAAAAATGAAAAAAATGATTTTATAGGGATACAAAATGACATTGTTTTGATGCAAATTACGCTTTTTCAAAACGACGTTGTTTTGGTTTTGTGTGCCATGTCATAATATCGTTAATTATTTAACGATAGAGTGACCAAAATATGAATAACTCGAAAGTTCAATGAGCAAATTAAAATGTTCAAAAGTTGAGTGACTAAAATTAGAATGAGAAAAAAAATTCAGAGATGATCTATGTAATTTACCTATATATAAACTATGATTTTAAGGTTTTAATATAATGTGAACATCCATACTTATCTTTTATGGTGGTGTTAAAGAATTTATAAGCAGAAAAGAAAATAACATGAGATCAACAAATATAAGACACACCAAAAAAACAAGATTCAACGTAATGAAACAGAGTATTTAAAGTATTTTTCCATGCAGATCTATACAATATATACAATAGTTTAAAAGTTCTCTTTGAAGCAAAGTAATTTAAGTTGTGATTTTGGGTTAATTTTATGGATTTATATTCAATATACTAGTGGTGAAAATTAATTTTTTTTATAAATATCTTAGTTTTAGGGTTTAGATATTTAGTTTAGGACTAAGAATTTAAGGTTTAAAGGTTATGTTTTAGGGTAATATGTTGAGATAATCAATCGGTTGTGAATGGCCAAAAGGGGGTGAATTGAAAAATAAAATTTTTGGTGGAAGCAAAGCGAGAAATTGAAAGAATTGAACACAAATAGATTTATAGTGGTTCAACCTTCTAACAAAGTCTACATCCAGTACCTTAACTTTGGCTAAAGGGTCAAATTTGCCCCTGTAGTAATCCGAAATCAGCAATGTTGCCCCTAATTTTTTTTTCCCGTAATTTTGCCCTCAAAGTCAGTCAATTGTAGAATGTTCCCCTTTGACCGATTTTGACCGTTAAATGCTGACGTGGCAGTTAACGGTGCTGACGGGGCAATTTTACCCTCAAAGTCATTCATGCAATTTTGCCCTCGAAGTCATTAATTGCAACACTTTTACCCTTGGTTTATTTAGTTTTTGAATAAAATTGGATAAATAATTTGTGTTTTTTCGAGTTGAACTTTAACAAACAGAATATATGAAAAATCTATTAACAAATTGATGTAAATATCCTTTGAGTCCCTAGTAATTTTAAAAATAAGAAAAATGAGAACTCTCACAAAAAATCAAAATATCATTCAATTTTTTTAAAAATCTATAAACTTAATAAAAATAAATATGATATTAAAAAAATATTGAAAATAAACCAACGAGAAGCGTGTTAATTGAACGGTGAACGCGAACTATTCTATTCGAACGACGTTCGATTGACACACTTACCGACGATGGGTTGTTAGGAAAAAATGTACGATGATCTCAGAAAATGACATTAGTGGTGTTCGGCAAAAATGGCATGGGAGATAAATACATGGATATCCATAATATAAAGCAGAATTCAACCTGAGCCACATGATTCGAGTTCACCGTACATTTTTTCCTAACAACCCATCATCGGTAAGTGTGTCAATCGAACATCGTTCGAATAGCATAGTTCGTGTTCACCGTTCAATTAACACGCTTCTCGTTGGTTTATTTCAATAAATTTTTTGAATATTGTATTTATTTTTATTAAGTTTATAGATTTTTTTAAAAAATTGAATAATATTCTGATTTTTTGTGAGAGTTCTCACTTCGAGGGCAAAATTGCATGAACGACTTTGAGGGTAAAATTGCTCCGTCAGCACCGTTAACTGCCACGTCAGCATTTAACGGTCAAAATCGGTCAAAGGGAAACATTGCTACAATTGACTGACTTTGAGGGCAAAATTACGGAGAAAAAAAATTAGGGGCAACATTGCTGATTTCGGATTACTACAGGGGCAAATTTGACCCTTTAGCCATTAACTTTCTACTAATGATTTTCAACAATCACTAAAGAATTTTGTCCCCTTTTCTAGGCTTAGAAGGAAACTATTACAAGATCAAAGCTTTCTACACAAAGCTTTGATGACCCCTCTCTTTTACAAGAAAGAATGGAAAATGTTGAAAGAACATCTCAAAGGTGAATAATTTGCCCCAATACAAGTTCACACAACCCAAACTTGAAATAAAGAATTACAATTTGCTCACTCAAGTGGGTTACAAAAAAATTGACTCTAAAAGGCTAAAGAAGATTGGATTTGTGCTTGAAAGTTGATCAAAAGTTGTTAAAACAGCTTTGGAACCTTGTTTATATACCCCTCATTGATTTCTAACTGTTTGGGTGGTTGAGATCATAAATATAACCGTTGGGCTGCAATTTTTTAGCAATAAATGATGTTTGGTAGGCAGATGTATCGGTACACGGGATGCCGTATTGGTACATGTCAAAAGAAGAAAGAGTCGTTGTACAAAGGGGTATCGATACACGTGAGGGCGTATCGGTACGGGAAGTGTGATTTTAAAAAAGTGTATCGATACAGATAGGCCGTATCTGTACGATTTTTGCTCACTGAAATCCGAGGAAAATGTCCTTGAAAAAATGCATCGGTACGCCTATGGGCGTATCATTACGGTTTAACTAGCTTTTAAATTTTGGTGATCCCAACAACTGACAAGGCAATGGTCAAACATTAAATGCAAAGATCTTGAAAATCTTAACACCCCGTATCGGTACAGACAAGGTCGTACCGATACTCGTAACCATAAATATTTCCCAAGTTGAATGTTGTATTGAAACGGAGGAATCTGTATCGATACCTTTTTGCAATTACAATTCCAATAGCCAAAAATTGTATCGATACAACCAAGGGTGTATCAGTACGTCTGGGCGATTTTGGTTAATTTGAGTATAAAAAACACTTAGAAAATATTTTGGGTTATTAGTTTGACTTAGAAAAAATTTTAAGTTCAAATCCCTGTCATTTTGTGAGACTTTTTAAATACTTAAAAATTTATCCGATTTACAAATTGGTCCTTAAACTCTATGTTATATCAAAATCAAATATAGCTTTACAATCTCCCTTTTTTATATAACAAAACAAAAGTAAAATTTTTAAGTTTCAAAGAAACACCCCCTTTCTTTAAAGCTAAAAGATTTAACTTTGATTTTTTTTTTAAATTTGATCTAAATTTCTTTTCTCACCTTTTTGTTAGAGAAAAATCAATGGGATAATAAGCAAGATATAAAAAATTAATAACAACAAGCGTAAAAAAACCAACATAGAGAGCATTAAGGTTCAGAATAATTCGAGCAACAATAAAACGTCCAACTTTAATCCTAAACACATAAACCAAAGCAAATAAACTTAAAGCATAGGTGTTCATAAAACAAAAGACATAGGTGCATAAATCTTAATATGATATTGTTGAACTAATATTTTGATATAATAATTGAAAAATGTTTTGGACAAATTTGAAAAGAATTTAAAATATGTCTTTAAGTCCAAACAACTTGAAAATAAGTTTGAGATGTTTAAAAAGATTTTTGGCAAAGTTTTAAACGTCTTTAAGTACTCAAAGGAGACTTTTCAGCACTACCATACCGACACGGTATACCACGTATCGATACCTAGGCCTTTTTTCTCCACTTTTGATTCTACCAAAACCCGTACCGATAGAGGCTTGCCCGTATCGATACGGATAGGGGTCGTACCGGTACGCCTTTAAAGCGTTCCGATCCCTGCTTTAACAAACCCCAATGACTATTTCCCAACGGTCTTTTAAAATGCAGAATGTACCGATACGCTTAGGTTGGTAAGAGCCCAACGACTAGTTCTGAAGAAGGGCGTACCGATACGGGTCCCCATATACTGATACGATAGGCACCAGAACTGCAATAAATGTGGGAAATAAAGTCTCGAACGACTTCAATTCAACCCTAACGGCTAGTAAGGGCTACAAACTCAATTAGGAGTATAAAAGGGACATCCAAGCATCAAGAGAAGACTAATGCTTCAAATGTCAACAACACTATGATGAAGATTTTGTCTTAGAGCTTAATTGTCCATTTTCTTGTATAGACAACACTAGTGAGCTAAACATTGTTAAATTTGCTCAAGTGTTTAGGTTTTGGGTGAGAGCTAGATAGTGCAAACAATTACCTATTAGAGAGATTTCAAGTTTGCTTTAGAATTTCTCTTGTAAAGAGGGCTTTCTCAAGCTTTGGGTAGAAAGCTTTGAGGGTTGTAAAGGTTGCCTCCTTAGCCTTGAAAAGAGGACGAAATTCTTAATGAATTTGGTTGAAATCCTTAGTGGGAAGCTAAGGAAGTGGATGTAGGTTCTTGTTAGAAGGCCGAACCACTATAAATTCTTGTGTCCAATTCCAATCTTTTAGCTTCCACTAAAACACCCAAAAATCCAACTTCTCTGAACTTGACAAACACATCGGTTGAAGGAAATCGAACACCATAAAACCCAACAATTGGTATCAGAGTGAGACTCAATCAAAGAAGATTAACATCCTATTGAGGTGATCTGGGAAGCTCGATACAACATATCAACCAACCGATCAAATGGTGCAATCCATCGACAAGCCACCATTTTTCGACGGAACACACTATGCCCATTGGAAGACAAGAATAATTTATTTCATAAAGTCCAAGGACTACAAGCTTTGGGACATAGTAGAAGACGGTCCGTTCGTGCCACAACGAAGGAAGGCAAATTGGAGCGCGGATGATCGCAAGAAGATGAAGCTCAATTGCAAAGCCTTGCACATTATCTTTTGTGCATTGAGCCCCAACATCTACGAGAAGATGTTTTCTTGTGAAGATGCCAATGAGGTATGAGACAAGCTTTAAGTCACATGCAAAGGAACCAACGAAGTGAATGGGACCAAGATCGGACTCCTCAACCACGAGTATGAAAACTTCAAGATGAATCCGGAAGAGGACATTAAGAAGATGTTCGATAGGTTCTCCACTATCACCAATGGACTCAAAGGTTATGGAGAAGCCACCCCGAAAGAGAAGCTTGTCCGAAAGCTCATTTACTCCCTTCCCGAGTCATGGGACTAAAAAAGGACCGCCATCATCGAAGCCAAGAATCTCAAGACTTTGAAGCTTGATGAGCTCATGGGGTCACTTCTCACTCACCAAATAATGAAGAAAAACAAAGAAGAGGAGAAGGAAGAGATTAGAGCGATGAGGGAGAAGAAGCTCAAAGGGCTTGGCATCAACACAAATGCTATTGCTCTCAAATCATCCACATTCCCTCATGTAGATTCAAGTGAGGAGGAAAGTGAAGATGAAGAGATGATCTATCTCTTCAACAAATTTGCCTGGTTCATGAAGAGCAAAATGGAAAAATCCAAGCATGAATCGAGGAAGAAGATGAAGGAATCCCACAAGTCCAAAGGGAAGAGATCATCTTCAAAGCAAGCATATGTGGCCACATGGAGTGATGAAGACTCCACCGATGATGAGGTAGCCCACCTATGCTTGATGGCTCCCAATGAGGGAGAGGTAACTTCTAACTCATGTATTTCAAATTCATATACATTTGATGAGTTGCAAGATGCCTATGATGATTTGCTTTTGGAATTCAAGGCATCATTTTCTAAGAACAAAAAGTTGCTTTCAAAATTGAAAAAATGAGAATGATTTGCTTTCCAAAACAAATCTTGAGTTTGAAGCAAAATTGAAAGATTTTGAACAAAAAGTTTCACATTTGCAAAACTTGCTTCAAACAATGGAAAAGGATCATCAACAAGAATTTGATGATCTTAAAAAGGAAAAAGATTTGATTTCAAATGAACTTCAAAAGAAAAATGATTTTGGAAAATCAAATTTTTATGTAATATAATCTAGTGCCCCTAGATTCATAAATGGAAAATGTTTTAGAAGTGTTTGGGTCCCAAAAGGACTAATCACTTCAACTAAAAAGGATGAAATTGAAAAATGGATTCCTAAGGGGACTAAATTTTGTGCAACTAACGTCTATGGATCCAAAGCAATTTGGATGCCAAAATTTGTATGATTGTCTTGATTAGGTGTGATGAAGGTGTTCAACAAGTCCAATCAATGAGGGGGAGCTCCATGCGCACAAGGAAGAACACTTGAAGAAGGAAGGCTTCACATCATCCCTTGGAGTTCAAGTGTTGGTAAAATCTAGTTGTTTTTATTTGTTTAATTTGATTTATTTTCTTTTAATTGAACTAGATTATCATGTGTTGGACTAACATCTTTTGATAATGCTTTGAGTAAGGGGAGCCAATTTTAAAACCAAAATTCTCGTTTTTGTCACCTTTTTTAAACCTCCTAAGTTATTTTGAACTTAAAGTTAATTAAATTCTTTTTGATATAACAAAAAGGGGGGAAATGGTTTGAAAAATTGAATTTTCAAATGAATAAGGGGGAGCTTTAATTGATTTTGAATTTTGATTCTCTTATTCAAAATTTATTTCACAAAGGGGAAGAAATCCTAAACAATTTTTCAAGTTGGTTTTATTATATCAAAAAGAGGGAGATTGTTGAACTAATATTTTGATATAATAATTGAAAAAATATTTTTGACAAATTTGAAAAGAATTTAAAACATATCTTTAAGTCCAAAAAACTTGAAAATAAGTTTGAGGTGTTTAAAAAGGTTTTTGGCAAAGTTTTAAACTTCTTTAAGTATTCAAATGAGACTTTTCAGCACCATCGTACCGATACGGTATACCCCGTATCGATACATATTTTCTCCAGTTTTGATTCTGCCAAAACTCGTACTGATACAGGCTTGCCCGTATCGATATGGATAGGGGTCGTACCGATACGCCTTTAAAGCGTACCGATCCCTACTTTAACAAACCCCAACGGCTATTTTCCAATGGTCTTTTAAAATGCAGACCGTACCGATACGCTTAGGCTGGCAAGAGCCTAACGACTAGTTCTGAAGAAGAGCATACCGACATGGGACCCCGTGTACCGATACGATAAGCACCATGACTGCAATAAATGTGGGAAATAAAGTCTCCAACGGCTCCAATTCAACCCTAATGACTAAAAATTCAATTAAGAGTATAAAAGGGACATCCAAGCATCAAGAGAAGACTAATGCTTCAATTGTCAACAACACTATGATGAAGATATTGTCTTAGATTTTAATTGTCCATTTTCTTGTATAGACAACACTAGTGAGCTAAACTTTGTTAAATTTTCTCAAGTGTTTAAGTTTTGGGTGAGAGCTAGATAGTGCAAATAATTACATATTAGAGGGATTTCAAGTTTGCTTTAAAATTTCTCTTGTAAAGAGGGCTTTCTCAAGCTTTGGGCAGAAAGCTTCGAGGGTTGTAAAGGTTGCCTCCTTAGTCTTGTTAGAAGGCCGAACCACTATAAATTCTTGTGTCCAATTCCAATCTTTTAGCTTCCACTAAAACACCCAAAAATCCAACTTCTCCGAACTTGGCAAACACATCGGTTGAAGGAAATCGAGCACCATAAAACCCAACAGATATGATATGATATGAATGCGATGCAAAGGCCTAAGTAGCGTCTTTATCATCTTCATCTTCATCCTCTTTATCCAAAGCATTGTTATCAAGAGAATGTCCACGCCACTCTACATGGAATGCGGTAAGAGTTATATCCATCGAGGCATGACGATTTTCAATGGAAGTAACTCGAGCCTCCAAAGATGTCAAACGAGTATCAAGGGTTGTGAAGCCGGAGTTCATACTCATATCCAACGAAGAAAACTTCCCATTAAGATAGGCCATGAGAGCATCAAGGGAAGGTGGAGCAACCAGAGCTTCTGAAACGACTTGAAGAGGTGCCACTGGATCGGGTTGAGCATCTTGAGGAAGATCTGCAATACGGATCTATTCACCATTGTATAGAGTGAACTTGGCATGGCGAAGGGAACGCTCATCAATAGGATCAGTGAGAGGCTCGACAAGGTCATAGAAGCAATCAACACCAATCTTGTGAAACATGTAGCTCAAAGCGGTGCCGCAGGTGAAGGATGAAACAAGAGTAGTATGTCAATGTTTCACAAGGTAGACGATCTCGGGAAACATAATTTGAGCAAGGTTCAGACGCTTACCCTCACGAAAGAAACAAATCCAAAAATCATCAACTTGTTGGATTGTAGAGAACTTCCCATCGGATGGGCGAAACCACGAAGTGTTAAGGAGGTGAAGGAAGCGATCATGGACATCAAGAACGGTCACGGATCCACCAAGAGTATGTCCCAAAGAGTTCTCATCATCTATTCCCACATCCTCTAAACCCAAAAGATTAGCTATAGTCGAGGAATCAATTTGAAATTTCTTTCACATAAGGTCAGATTCTATGGCTACAACCTTAGTTTTAGTTTGGTTATAAATACATCGGGCATTAGAGTAGAAAATAACAACAAGGTTGCAGTAAAGAATGTCAGGTATGCTAAAAAAAGCCATAAACTTCTATTGGTTCATTAATTAAGGTATTTGAATTGAAAAATATCTGAAGACATGGATGGGATAGAAACAACACGCTCTCGACGGATTTTAAAATTTTTGTATTGTTTGAAATGATCAATGACATTGTGATATTGAGGTTCATTAAAACAATTTTGAAAATATAGGCTAAGTTGGGTTTTGTACCATTATTTTCGGGATTAGGATTGGAAGATTGACCCAATTCTCTTCTCGCTCTTTTCTTAGGAGTAATGGTAAAAACCTGAAATCAAAATCAAACCACAAAAACAATGTATACATAAACATCACATTCAATCCAATCAACAATCCAATGATTAAGATATTGTAAAAACTTATATTGTATAGTTTAAAATCATATACAAGTATAAAAAGAACTTTTGGTAAAATAAAATTTGAAAACAGTGTAGAAAAATATACGAGTATAATTTTATATTCGAATAAAAATTTTCAGTTTTGAAAGAATTTTTGTGAAATCTTTAAAAACTATGATATATATGTACTAAACAAATAACTTTTGATGAAAAATAATATACACTTATAAAATAAAAATGAAAATAAAGAAAAGAAATTTATATCTTGAATATGAGATTATTGATGAATGAGGAGATGATGAAGCACAAAGCTTAATGATTTTGCTTGGGTTTGATGAGAAAACCAAGAACCCTAATTTTTTTTGATGTTTTGTGTGAAAAACAAAAGGATTTGTGAGGTTTATATAAAAACATTTGTTCTAGGGTTTTTAAGGTTAGAGTAAAATTAGGAAAAAGCTCTTTTAATGACATTTAAAGACCTTATTGGCTACGTGTACTGATACGCCACTTGTACGTATCGAAACCACATACTGTTACGGTGATACCCCGTACTGATCTCAGACTCGTACCGAAACCACGTACTATTACAGTATACCCCATATCGATACCCATGTGCCAAAATGACATTTTTTGCAACAAGGAGCTCAAAAATTCGATTTTACTCGAATTGAAATGCATGAAGATGATATGAGATTATCATGTATGAGCAAAAACAAATGCATACTCCCCCTAGCAATAACCATAGATTCATATAGGAGCAAAATCACAAAATTATGGAAATCAACCAAATTCAAGCAAGATTTAAATACCAAAAGGCTCTAAGGTTCAAGAAAGGCTAGTAAGCCACAAGAGTTCAAAAAACAATCTTTATCTAAAGGTTTGTTGAAGATGTCCGCTAGTTGGTTCAAGGTGTCTACGTATTCTAGAACAACATCGTTTTTCAAGACATGATCTATAATGAAATGATGTCTTATCTCTATGTGCTTGGTTCTAGAATGTTGGATGTGATTCTTAGTGAGACATATAACACTAGTGTTGTCACACTTAAAGGGATGATACCTACATCTGTTCCATAATCTAAGAGTTGTTGCTTCATCCAAAGGACTTGAGCATAACAACTTCCAGCTAAAATATATTCAGCCTCAGTGATAGATAATGCTACACTATTTTGCTTCTTATAAAACCACGATATAAGCATACTACCTAAGAATTGACAAGTTCTAGAGGTACTTTTTCTATCTTACTTACAACCTCCATAATTCGCATCCGAATAAGCATAAAAACTAAAGTATGAGTCTCTAGGATACCAAAAACTCAAACAAGGTGTGTCTTTAAGGTATCTAAAGATTCTCTTAACTGCTTGTAGGTGTGATTCTCTAGGACTAGATTGAAATTTAGCACACAAGAAAGCACTAAACATTATATATGGTCTACTTGCGGTAAGATAAAGCAAAGATCTTATCATTGATCTATAAAGCTTTAAATCAACACACTTACCTATTTCATCTTTGTCAAGCTTTGTAGAAGAGCTCATTGGTATGGCTTTAGGTTTCACATTCTCCAAGCCAAACTTCTTGAGCATATGCTGATGTACTTAGCTTGATTGATGAAGATGCCATCTTTCTTTTGTTTGATTTAGATTCCTTAGAATAATGAGAGCTCCCTTATCATGCTCATTTCAAATTCAGCTTGCATTAACTTAGGAAAATCTTGGCAAAGTAATTCGTTAGTAGAACCAAATATAATATCATCAACATAAAGTTGAACTATTAAAATGTATTTTCCTTTTCTTTTAATAAAGAGTTTAGTATCCACCTTTCCTTTGTCAAAACCTTTTTCAATTAAAAAGTTTGATAACCTTTCATACCAAGCTCTAGGAGCTTATTTCAAACCATACAAAACTTTAGAAAGTTTAAAAACATGGTTTGGATATTTTAGATTTTTAAAATCGGGTGGTTGTTCTACATACACCTCTTCATTAATAAAACCATTTAGAAAAGCACTTTTTACGCCCATTTGAAAAAGCTTGAATTCATGATAACATGCAAATTCAAGAAGCATCATAATAGCTTTCATTCTAGCTACGGGTGCATATGTTTCATCAAAATTAATTCTTTCTTCTTGAGTGTAACCTTGAGCAACAAGTCTAGCCTTGTTTCTCACTATGTTACCACTCTTATCTAGTTTGTTTCTAAAAGACCATTTATTTTCTATGGTAGATTTATTACTAGGCCTATCAACTAATATCCATATTTGACTTCTCTCAAATTGATTTAACTATTCTTGCATGACCAATATCCAAAATTCATCATTTAATGCTTCTTTAATATTTTTAGGCTCAAAGCATGAGATAAATGCAACAAAATTACAAGTATTTCTAAGAGAAGATCTAGTGGTTACCCCTTTGGATGGATCACCCAAAATCTCACCGCCTTTGACATAGTTGAACTCCCTTGGGTAGATGACCTTCTTTTCCTCTAGAGTCATGTCCTTCAATGCTTCTAGAGGTTGATCTTGTGCTTCTTCTTTGGTTGAAACTTTATCCACCTTTGATGTTTGTCCTCCATCAATGGCATCAAGAGTTCCTACATCATCATCATCACAAGAATCCTTCCTCGAAAGGAGGTTATCATCGAAAACCAATGAATAGACTCTTCAACTACCAAAGTTCTCTTATTAAATTCAAGATAAGCTTTAGAGTTTAAAGAATAACCTAAGAAAATAACTTCATCATTTTCTGTATCAAATTTGCCCAAATTGTCTTTTCCATTATTCAAAACAAAATATTTACATAAAAATGGATGGAAATAGCTAATGTTATGTTTTTTGCTTTAAAGAAGCTCATAAGGTGTTTTTTTAAAATATGCCTAATCATTACTCAGTTGACAATATAACAAGTCGTATAAGTGGCTTCTGCCCAAAAATACTTTGGCAAATTATTTTTCACAAAGCATGGTTCTAGCCATTTCTTCTAAAGTTTGGTTTTTTCCTCTCAACAAACCCATTTTTGTTGAGGAGTGCGAGGAGCAAAAAAAGTATGGCTAATCCCACTTGAGTTACAAAAATCTTCAAAACCGAAATTTTCAAATTCGGTTCCATAGTCACTTCTAATGTGAGAAATAGAATGACCAACATTGTTTTGAGTTATTTTTGAAAATGTGATTATTTTTTCTAAAGCCTCATCCTTGGTACTTAAAAATAGAACCCAAGTAAATCTAGAGTAATCACCAACTAAAACAAATGCATATGATTTTCTATCTAAGCTCATAGTCCTAATATGGCGAAAAAGATCCATGTGAATCAATTGTAAAACTCTACTTATAGAAACACCATTAATAGGTTTGAAAGAAACTCTTTTATGTTTGCCTTTTGTACAAGCATAACAAATTTTATCATAATAAAATTTTATATTAGGCAAACCTCTTACAAGATCATTTGAAATCATTTTTTCTAAAACATTCATACTTGCATGCCCTAGTTTTCTATGCCATAACCATGAATCATGCTCATCTTTTTCAACAAAATATGCGTTTGAAATATGAACGTCATCTAGATGCACCATGTATATGTTTCCTATGCGATGACCAATAAGCACAATTTTGTTAGTTTCAATGTTTATAGTTTTGCAACCATTTAAATAAAAAAGCACATTAAAACCTTTATCACAAAGTTGGCTTATACTCAAAAGATTATGTTTTAAACCGTTGACATATAAAACATTTTCAATAAGGATAGAAGAGTGATTACCAATGGAACCAATTCGTTCAATGTGGCCTTTGGAGTTGTCACCGAAAGTCACTACTTTTCCATTCTTTGGTTTTAGCTCCAAGAACCGACTCTTGTCACCGGTCATATGTCTCGAGCATTCGCTATCAAGGTACCATGAATTTGAACTTGAAGTTTTGGCTTTGTAGCAATGCTCCCCTACAAATAAAGATTAGGTCTTGATTTTTGGTACCCAAATCGTTTTGGGTCCATGAGTATTAGCTCCCAAAAACTTGGTTCTCTTGGGAATCCAAAAAGATATGGCGCTAATGTTGTTAGAAGTAACTAGTTCCTTAAGAACCCAAACACTTTTAACCTTCTTACCATATGAGGGCAATTGGAAGCCTCTTTGCTTTTAGCTACTAAAGTTTCTCTTCAAATAGTTGGGTTTTAAAGAACTTTCTTTTTCAATACTTGTTTTCCCAACTTTGCTTAGAGAAGCTTTAAGATCACTCACTTCCTTGTGGTGATCATCATGAAATTTTGAAAGAAGGTTGTTTAAATCTAAATTTTTCTTTTCGAAAAACATTTTGTTTTTCTTGTAAGTTGAGAACCTTCTTCTCAAGTTCTGAGTTGGTTTTGAAAAGGGAATCATTTTGGTTTTTCAAATCAGAAATCATTTTCTTGTTTTTTAAAATCGATTCCTTGTATTTTCCAACCAACTCATCGTAAACCTCTTGCAACTTATTGTAAGCTTTTTGAAGCTCATCAAAAAACAAATCAAAATCAGATGAGTTAGAGGTTACCTTAGGATCCTCCTCAAGAGTCATGAGGCAAAGGTTGGCCACTTCTTGCTTCTCTTCATCAGATGATTCCTCATCGCTCCAAGTAGAAACATGAGCCTTGAGCTTCTTCTTCTTCCCGAAGCTCTTCTTTTCGAGTTGGGGGCAATCAGTTCTAATGTGCCTCAATTTCTTGCACTCATAGCAAACAATATGGTCTTTCTTCTCTTCTTTGTTCTTGTTTTTGAAATCCCCACTTCGATTGAACTTTCTTCCCCGGTTGGAACTCATGAACTGAATGAACCGTTTGGCTAACATAGCCAATTCTTCTTCTTCATCTCCACTTGAATTGATTTCTTCTTGTGAGGCTTTGAGAGCAATTTTAATTTTCTTCTTCTCTACATTCTTTTCTTCTTTTTTCTTCTCATCTTCTTTACCTTTCTTCATGATCTCATGAGTAAGGAGAGAACTCATAAGTGCATCGAGCTCTAAGGTTTTGAGGTCTCTGGCCTCGATGATGGCGGTCTTCTTTTCATCTCATGACTTGGGAAGGGAGTAAATGAGCTTCAGGACTAGCTTGTCTTTGGGGATGACTTCTTCGAAGCCCTTAAGACTATTGAAAATGACGGAGAAACGATCGAAAATCTTGGTGATGCTCTCATTCGGATCCATCTTGAAATTTTTGTAGCTCAAGTTGAAGAATCCAATCTTGGTCTCCTTAACATCATTAGTGCATTCTTAGGTGGTCTCGAGCTTGACTCATATCTCATTCGAACTTGTGCAAGAAGACATCTTGGAGTAATCATCTTGTCCAAGCACATAAAAGAGCATCTTGTCACGGGGCTAGGTCTCGATCCACTTAGCCACGTGCGGCCCTAGTCGCAAAACACTCGAAATACGGCTAGGCAGCCTTACTTCTAAGTACTTAAGGCTTAGACTAGAGTTGTGCGAAAGCTTTTGGGAAATGACGGTGATGGCTAGGAAAGGAAATATAAGCGAGACATGCTATTTTCTAAGCAAAGAGCCTCGTTAAAAACTCCCCTAAGCCTAGACGGGGAGAAAAGAGTACTCGATGCTTTCTCTTATTAATACTCAAAGAAAATAAAGAAGAGTGAAAATGTGGAATGATTACAATGGTGAGGGAAGGGCTCTTTTTATAGCCTTGGCCCTCTCGATCTAACGGTTACAATGGATTTGATCCGACAGTCAAGAATTAGCCTAGCTCTCTACGAAAAAAGAAATGATTTGAAGACAACAAAACCTTCCTTATCATTGTGGATAGTTTCCTTGTGTGTGGGGAGACAAATCACCATGGATTGGGGAATTGTTGATGGCATGTCCTTTCCATGTTTGTGTGGCTTGAATGGATGAACACTCTCCAATATGTGGGCTGAATCGGGCTTTTGGGCAGCCTTGGACGGATTGGGGCAAGGCCTCGGATGGGTTGTAGGCAGCCTTGGGTGGATTGGTGTGGAACCAGCCCAAGGCCTCGGATGGAACCCCTTGTGTGGCCCAAGGTGTGCTGGATTCGGCCCCTAGGTGCTGATAGGTGGCATGGGCGCTGGGCGTGGCCCCTTGGTGTTCCTGGATGGTGCTCGTCTCGGCCCCATGGTGTTGGATGAGATGTATCGTGCGGACTGGGCTCGAATGGTGTGTGGGTTGTGTGCACTCATGGCCCCCTTGGTGTGTGGGCGGTCCGACCATGGGAAGTTGGGCTGTGACATTCTCCCGCACTAAATTGAGCGACGCCCTCGTCGCTCGGTCTTGGTGGAAATAGGCTATCTTGTCCTCGAACTGCCATAGGTCTTCGGCAAGCTCCCAACTACCCTCGGCTTCGGGCTGTCCTTTCCAAAGCACAAAGTATTCGTGCCTTGGCCTATGGCCTGGTCGTCGAATCACTCGTTCCGTTAGAACCTCTTGGACCTCCTTCCCGAAGGAGACTCTGACTCCAACTGGTGCTCGGCTCGATCTACTCCACTCTAGATCATCGGCATCCTCGTGGTACGACTTGAGCATGTTGATGTGAAAGACGGGATGGGCTCGAAGCTTGGGTGGTAACTCCAACTTGTACGCCACCTTGCCTACGCGCTTCACCACTCGGTATGGCCCTTCATATCTCCTAATGAGCGCCCTGTGGATAAAAGAATTGTGAAGTGTTAGATTTAACTTTGCGAGAACTAAATCTCCTACCTGAAATTCGGAGTCCCTTCACTTTTGATCGGCCAACTTCTTTGCTCGCTTGGCAGCCTTGTGAAGGCACGCTTGGGCTAAGTCTCGTTCTTCTTGCCATGCTTTGGTGAAGTTGTAAGCGGTTGGATTTGGCCCATCGTACTCGGTCAAAATAGAGTTGGGAGTGAGAGGCTGTTGGCCGTTCACGATCTCAAATGGGCTACGGTTTGTCGCCTCGCTCCTTTGTAAGTTGTACGAGAATTGGGCCACGTCCAATAGCTTGGTCCAGTCCCTTTGTGTGGCACTCACATAGTACCGTAAGTAGATCTCGAATAGTGCATTCACCCTCTCGGTTTGTCCGTCCGTTTGGGGATGGAAGGTCGTTGAAAAATTCAAGTTTGGTCCCAATAACTTGAAGAGCTCGGTCCAAAATCTACCGGTGAAGCGGGTGTCTCAATCGCTCATGATGGTCTTTGGGATCCCCCAATACTTGACCACGTGCTTGAAAAACAAGCGGGCAGCCTCCTCGGCTGGGCAAACTTTGACGGTGGGTATGAAGGTCGCGTATTTCAAAAACCTGTTAACCACAACCATGATACTACAAACATTATCAACGTTAGGTAAACCGATAATGAAATCAAGTGATATACTTTCCCATGGCCTCTCGGGTACGGGAAATGGTTGAAGTAAGACCATTGGCTTCTTGGCATCGACCTTGTCTTGTTGGCATATGAGACAAGTCTTGACATAGGCCTCGATGTCGTCTCTCATGTTGGGCCAATAGTACATCTCGGAAATCAACGCTAAGGTGCAGTGCATCCTCGGATGGCCTGCCCATCTTGAATCGTGGCACTCCTTCATGAGGTGCCTTCGTAGGTTGTTGTAGTGTGGAATATAAAGGCGTTGTCCTCACATGTAAAGCAACCCACTCTCAACCCAAAATTGTCGGGATTTGTCCTCCTTGGCATGCTCAATCAATGCCTTGGCGGAAGGGTCGTGGAGAAGCCCTTCCTTGATGCTCTCTAGCAAATCGCCCTCGGGTTGGCTAATGGCAGCAAGTGATGCCTTTCGGCTCAAGGCATCGGCTACGGTGTTGGCTTTTCCTGGCTTATGTTCCATGAAAAAGTCGAACTCGGCTAGAAAGTCTTGCCACCTAGACTGCTTAGGAGATAACTTCTTTTGGGTTAGAAAATAACTTATTTTACTATTATCGGTATAGACAACAAACCTCGAACCCAAAACGTAGTGTCTCAACGTGCGTAAGCAATGGACTATGGCGGTCATCTCTTTCTCTTAGACGATATATCGTCTCTCGGTCTCGTTTAGCTTTCGGCTCTCGAAGGCTATGGGGTGCCCCTCTTGCATGAGCACTCAGCCGATCGCATAATCTGATGCATCGATGTGGATCTCGAAGGCCTTGGTGTGGTCAAGTAGGGCCAGCACCGACTCACTTACCATGGCTCGCTTGAGCCTTTCGAAGGCCTCTTGGCAACTCGCATCCCACGCCCACTCTTTGTCCTTCTTTAATAGCCCGGTTAGTGGCGTGGCAATGTGGGAATAGTCGCGGACAAACCTCCGGTAGTAGTTGGCTAGCCCGAGGAACAAGCGTAGCTCGGTGACTCTGGTTGGAGGCTCCCACTCGTCGATGGCCCAGATCTTACTCTTGTCCATCTTGATGGTGCCTCATCCGATGATGTGGCCTAGGAATGGCACTTCTTGTTGGGCGAACGCACACTTCTCCCTCTTGATGAATAGCTTGTTGTCCTGAAGCACCTGCAAAACCTTTCTCAAGTGCCTTATATGCTCTTCAAAAGTGGAACTATAAATTACTATATCTTCTATGTAAACCACCACGAAACTATTAAGGAAAGGGTGTAATACCTTGTTCATTAGCGTGCAAAATGTGGTTGGTGCGTTGCTAAGACCGAAAGGCATGACGAGAAACTCTTAAGAACCATACCTTGTAGTGCATGATTTCTTGGGCTCGTCTCCCTCGGTGATCCTCACTTGGTAATAGCCCGAGCAAAGGTCGAGCTTCGTGAACCATCTTGCGCTCCCAAGTTAGTCAAACAAGTCGGCGATCAATGGGATCGGGTACTTGTTCTTCATCGTGAGTTTGTTCAATGCGCGATAGTCAATGCACATTCATAAACTCCCATCGTGCTTCCTTTGGAAAAGCACCGGTGCACCATAAGGCGCCTTGGAAGGTCAGATGTAACCAGCATCCAAGAGCTCTCTCAATTACCTTCGAAGCTCCTCTAGCTCCGATGGTGCCATCCGATATGGAGCCTTGGCAGGTGACTCGACATTCGGAATCAACTCAATCTTGTGGACCACCTCTCTGTTGGGTGGCAACGCCTTCGGCAACTCGGAAGGCATCGTGTCTTTGAACTCCTCAAGAACTTGTCCCACGACATCGGGGAGCTCCTCAGCTTCAATGGCCTCGTCCACCTTGTGCACGGCAAGGTAGGACTCCTCCTCATTTTGAACACCTTTGTTGAATTGGATGGAGGACAACATCTTGGCTCGAACACCTGCATCTCGACTCACGGGCACCACACATTGATGTGCGCGGTCGAGTATACATAAACAATTGGTAAATGGCAAGATAATCGCGTTAATCCGATCGAAGAAAGATAAACCAATGACTATATCATAGTCGTCTAGAGGGATTACCTTGATGGTCTCGCGTCCTGTCCAACTTCCAAGTTGAAGCACTACCCGCTTTGCTACTCCGACAATGGGTTCTTCCTTGGAGTTGACCATTTTGATCCATCCGCTTGCCTTCTCCACATGAAGGCCAAGCTTCTCTGTGGCTCCCTCGGACGTGAACACCTCGGATGCTCCGGTTTCCACCAATGCACTCAATTGCTTGCACGCAATCGTCACTTCAACGAACATGAGCCTCTTCTTCTTGTGACTCGACTTGATTTGAAGGGAGCTAAAGATTGCGCCAAGTTGAACGGCTTGCTCGTTTGAATTACCGTCACCTTTGATGGCTGAAAGGGCGACCTTCTTTAGGCAGTCTTTGATGAAGTGAGGCCCATCACAATGAAAGCATCTGAATGGGCCTTGATCCTTCTTCTCCCACGGCCTCACGAACCGGTGGGATTTGTTGTGGGAATGCTTTCTATTACCATCCTTGTCGCCTCCGGATCTTGATGGTTTGTCTCAATTGTTGTTGTGCTTCATCTTTGATTTGTTGGAATCATTTCGATTGGCGTTGTGATCCTTCAAGGACTCGGCAACGTCAATGGCTTTGGAGAGTTCTTTCACATCTCTCCGCTCCAACTCGGTGCATACCCACGACTTTAGCCCATCCATGAAATGGAATAGGGCATCTTTCTCACTTAAATTGGGAATTTGGAGTTGCAGCTCGCTAAACTCCCGTACATAATCTCGGATTGACCCTTCTTGCTTGAGTTTCCTAAGCTTGGATCGGGCCTCCTTTTCGGCATCTCCGGGGTAGAATTGTTGCTTGAATTCCTCTTGAAAACCAGCCCAAGTCTCCACGGATGTGCCCCTCGTTTTTCATCTGAACACCTGCGACGCCACCAAAGCAAAGCAAGGTCAGCTAAATAAATTGACACGGTACTTACCTTGTCGACATCGGTCATGATGTCGGACGCCTTGAAGTACTGCTCAAGTCCCCACAAGAAGTTTTCCACTTCTTGGCCAGATCTCGCCCCTCTGAAAAGCCTCGACTTAGGGACATCGGCAAGACTCCTCGATGGGCTTGCAGTCACACCATTGGTCACACTCACAGCGGATTTGTAGATGGAAATCTCACTCTTGAGCACGCTCACTACTTCCTTGAGATCGATCAACTCGACTTTGAGGGATCCGTTTTGCAATTCCAAGTTCTCTATGGCCTCATCAATGAGCTTTTGGAAATCTTCCTTAAGACGATCACCACGGTTCTCCAACTCCTCTAGTCGGTCATCCACTTTGCCGACTCTCTCTGTCGACTCTCTTGCGGACGTCTCCAACCGTGTGACTTTGTCTTGCAACGAAGAAGTTGCATCCCTCGAACTCGCCCTCTTGGCTTTGTTGAAACGGGTCTCAACGGTCCTTGCTGGGATCACGGTAGCATCACTCGGGTTCGTCATCTCGGACAATTCTTTGTGAAAATGTAGCTCTAATACCACTTGTCACGGGGCTAGGTCTCGACCCACTTAGCCACGTAAGGCCCTAGTCGCGAAACACTCGAAATGCGGCTAGACAACCTTACTTCTAAGCACTTAAGGCTTAGACTAGACTTGTGCGGAAGCTTTTGAGAAATGACGGTGATGGCTAGGCAAGGAAAGATAAGAGAGACAGACTATTTTCTAAACAAAGAGCCTCGTTAAAAATTGTAAAACCTATGTTTGATTTTGATATAATTAGATCTTTAAGGATCAATTTGTAAAACTTAAAATTGTTTTTATAAGTCCCTTAATAAGTTTCAAAACACCAACACTTTAAAACTGATTTGTAAAACTCAAACTCAAAATATTTTCTAAGTGTTCCAAGGCAAAACCATTGAAAATCGTTCAGGTGTATCGATACACTACCAAGCGTATCGATACCATTTTGCCAAACTTGGTTACTGTCGGAACATGTATCGATACGGCAAACCCTCGTATCGATACACCCATGTGTTAAATTTCAAAGAGTTTGAATAGCGTACCGATACGGCAAACCCTCGTATCGATACGGGCTTTATAATTTTTAAATATTAAGTCGGTTTAAAAATATGACCGTTGGTGTCAGTTGGTTGGTAACCAAACTTTAAAAGGTCGTTGACCTGTATCGATACGCCTAACCCCCGTACCGATACGGATGTCGACAGTGAGCTAAGTTCAGAAAATGGTATCGATACGGCCCTTACCGTTTCGGTACCCCGTACCGATACGCTTACGCGCGTATCGATACCCTTTATTTATTGCACACAATGACTCTTTCTTTTCTGAGACATGTACCGATACACCTTCCCGCGTACCGATACTGGTAGCTGCAGAAGTGCATTTATGGTGGTAAGAGAGGGTTCCAACGGCTCAATTTATGTTTCCAACCACCCAAACGGCTAGAAATCAATGAGGAGGTATAAAAGGCATATCCAAAAGCTACAGCAACAACTATTGATCTTCAAGAAAACACCTATTCATCAAATCCAAGCAATTGTGCCAAAATTCCTATTTGTCTAGAAACCCCAATTGTAATTTTCATTCATATCTTGTTCAATTGGGTTGAGTGCTTGTAATTGGGCTATCATTTGTATTGAGAGATACCTTATTAGCCAACAAATTTCTTTGTTTACTTGTGTGAGGATTGGGTTGAATTTTGGGTAGAAAATTCAACCGAAATTGTAAGGGTTGCCTCCTTAGCCTAGAAAAGGGGAAGAGCAATTAGTGGAATTGTTGCAAATCCTTAGTGAAGCTAAGGTAGTGGATGTAGAGTTCATTTGGAACTTGAACCACTCTAAATCCCTTGTCTATTATTTTTAATTTGCAATTTCCACCATAAAACCTTTAAATTTCCAATTCACCCCCTCTTGGTTTATATCGATCTTGCGATCCACTCAACAATTGGTATCAGAGCCTACCTTTTTGAGGATTAACAACCACAAGAGGAGTTCCTTGGAAGAGTGTGATCATCAAAATATCAAGAGATGGCTTCAACCTCCGGTTCGGGCATGTACGAGTCACAATACACTACAAAGCCTCCTTTCTTCAACGGTGATAACTATTCTTTTTGGAAGAATAGAATGCGTCTCTTCATCAAGTCAAATGACTATCTAGTGTGGGATGTCATTGAAGATGGGCCATATATTCCATTGAAGCAAGATGGTGAAGGCAAGATGGTTTTGAAGAAGAAAGTGGAGATGAGTGAAGAGGAGAGGAAAAAGATTCAAGTCAATGATAAAGCTCTCCACATGCTATTTTGTTCTTTCGGTCCGGACATCTATTCAAAGGTCTCATCCATCGAAAGTGCCAAAGAAGTTTGGGACACTCTTGAGACTACTTATGAAGGCACCAATGATGTTAAAGAAACTAAGATTGGAATTCTCAATCTTAGTTATGAAAATTTCAAGATGGAGCCCGATTAGACGGTGTCAAAGATGTTTGATCGTTTCTCCACGATTGTCAATGGGCTAAAAGGCTTTGGAGAGATCATACCAGAAGACAAGCTTGTCCGGAAGCTACTCTATTCACTTCCCGAGTCTTGGGATGGGAAGAGAACCGCTATCATCGAAGCAAAGAATTTGAAAACTTTGAAGCTTGATGAGCTTGTGGGTTCTCTCCTTACTCATGAGGTCATGAAGCAAGGAAGGGAAGATGAGAAGAAGAAAGAAGAGAAAAAGGTAGAGAAGCTTGAGGTTGAGAAGAAGAAGAAGATGGGAATAGCTCTCAAGGCTAAAGCTTCGCAACATGATGGGAGCTCATCTAGTGAGGAGGATGAACTTGAAGAATTGGATATGATAGCAAAACGATTCTCACATTTCATGAGGTCCAACTGGGGAAGAAAAATTCAAAGGAAGATGGACTTCAAAAGCAAGAACAAAGAAGAAGGAAGGGATCCTATCATTTGCTTTGAGTGCAAACAACCCGGCCACATACGTTCGAGTGCCCTCAACTCAAGAAGAAGGGCTTTGAGAAGAAGAAGAAGCTCAAAGCCAAGCTTGCTACTTGGAGGGATGAGGAGTCATCGGAGGATGACGAACAAGAAGTGGCTAACCTTTGCCTCATGGCATTGAGGAAGATTCCTCCATGGTAACCTCTAACTCATCTATTTTAGATTTTGAAGAATTAAATGATGCATAAGATGAGTTGCAAGAGGTATATGATGAATTAGTTGAGAAATATAAGGAGTCGGTGATTAGGAATAAAAAGATTATTCTAGAACTAAATGAGAAAAATGACTCACTTACTCAAGCTAATTTAAAATTTGAGAAAAAGATATTAGGATTAAAAGATGAGTTAAAATTCTTTCAAGATGAAAATTTTGATCTTAACAATCTTTTATCTCAATGTAATAGTGAATACCAAAAGGTGTTGGGTGAGCTAAATGAGCTCAAAAAGTCTTTGAAAAATATTGGTAGTGTCAAGCATGAAATAGGTGAATCCTCTAGAACACACCAACCTAAGAAAAAGACTAACTACTACAAACAAGGTAGCTATCCTAGACGTAGTAGAGCTAAAAGAATTAGAAGTGTATGGGTTCCTAAGGAACTTGTAAAATCTAATAATATTATTGCTATGTCATCTTGGATTCCTAAGGGAACCAAGGTTTTGGGAGCTAACACTCATGGACCCAAAATGATTTGGGTACCAAAAACCAAAGTTTAATATCTTTGTTTGTAGGGGGAGCATTGCTACAAGGCCAAAGCACTAAGTCAAAACTCTTGGTACCTTGATAGTGGATGCTCGAGGCACATGACCGGAGACAAGAGTAGATTCATGGATCTAAAGCCAAAAAGTGGAGGAGTAGTAACATTTGGTGACAACTCCAAAGGCCACATTAAAGGTATTGGCTCCATAGGTAATCACTCTACTATTCTCATTGAAGATGTTTTATATGTCGATGGTCTTAAACACAATTTATTGAGCATAAGTCAATTGTGTGATAAAGGATTTAATGTTTTATTTGATAAACATGGATGCAAAATTGTGGACATTAAATCTAATAATATTATGCTCATAGGTCATCGTATAGGAAACATATACATGGTGCATCTAGATGACATGCATACATCTCATGCATGCTTAGTTGCTCAAAATGAAAATGATGCATGGTTGTGGCATAGGAAACTAGGACATGCTAGCATAAGTGTTTTAGAAAAACTAGTCTCTCTAAATCTAGTTAGAGGTTTACCCAAGATAAAATTTTCAAATGATAAAATTTGTGATGCATGCTCAAAGGGTAAACAACATAGGTCTTCCTTTAAATCCATTAATGATGTTTCTACTAGTAGATGCTTACAACTAATCCACATGGATTTATTTGGGCCAATTAGGACTATGAGCTTGGGTGGTAAGTCTTATGCTTTTGTACTTGTTGATGATTTTTCTAGATTTACTTGGGTTCTCTTTTTAAGTACTAAAGATGAGGCTTTGGAAAAATTCATCACATTTTCAAAATTAACCTAAAATGATCTTGAACTTAGAATTTCACATATTAGAAGTGATCATGGAACCGAGTTTCAAAATTTAGGGTTTGAAGAATTTTTAAATGAAAATGGTATTAGCCATAATTTTTCGGCTCCTCGAACTCCTCAATAAAATGGGGTAGTTGAGAGGAAAAATAGAACTTTACAAGAAATGGCTAGAACTATGCTTTGTGAAAACAATTTACCTAAATATTTTTGGGCGGATGCCACAAACACCGCTTGCTATATTGTAAATCGAGTAATGATTAGGCCAATTTTAAAGAAAACACCATATGAGATTTTAAAATCTAAAAAGCCTAACATTGGCTATTTTCACCCTTTTGGTTGCAAGTGTTTTGTTTTAAATAATGGAAAAGACAACTTAGGTAAATTTGATGCAAAAAGTGATGAAGCCATTTTTATAGGTTACTCTTTAACCTCTAAAGCCTATCGAGTATTTAACAAAAGAACTTTAGTAGTAGAAGAATCTATTCATGTTGTATTCGATGATAACCTCCTTCCTAGGAAGGATTCTTGTGATGATGATGATGTAGGAATCATAAATGCCTTTGATGGAGGACAAACTTCAAAGGAGGATGAGATTCCAACAAAAGAAGAGGACTCACAAGATCCACCTCTTGAAGCCTTGAAGGACTTGGCTATTGAGGAAAAGGAAGTGAGCTACCCAAGGGAGTTGAACTATGTCAAAGATGGTGAAATCTTGGGTGATCCATCCAAGGGGGTAACCACTCGTTCTTCTCTTAGATTAATGAACCATGTTGCATTTATCTCATGCATAGAGCCTAAAAATATTAAAGAAGCATTGAAAGATGACTTTTGGATTATGGCTATGCAAGAAGAGTTAAATCAATTTGAGAGAAGTAATGTTTGGACATTAGTTGATAGGCCTAGTAATCAATCTACAATAGGAACTAAATGGGTCTTTAGGAACAAGCTAGATGAGAGTGGTAACATTGTAAGAAATAAAGCTAGACTTGTAGCACAAGGTTACACTCAAGAAGAGGGAATAGATTTTGATGAAACCTATGCACCCGTAGCTAGAATGGAAGCCATTAGGATGTTGCTTGCATATGCATGTTATCATAATTTCAAGCTTTTTCAAATGGATGTTAAAAGCGCATTCTTAAATGGTTTTATAAATGAAGAAGTGTATGTGGAACAACCACCGGGTTTTGAAGATTCAAAATTTCCAAATCATGTTTTCAAACTTACCAAAGCTCTTTATGGTTTAAAACAAGCTCCTAGAGCTTGGTATGAAAGGCTTTCAAATTTTTTGATTGAAAAAGGATTTGAAAAAGGTAAGGTGGACACTACACTTTTTATAAAAATGTATAAAAATGACATCTTAATAGTTCAAATTTATGTTGATGATATTATTTTTGGTTCTACTAATGAATGTCATTGTCAAGAGTTTGCTAAGTTAATGCAAGGTGAATTTGAGATGAGCATGATGGGGGAGCTCTCATTCTTTTTGGGACTCCAAATCAATCAAAAGAAGGATGGCACCTTCATCAACCAAGCAAAATACATAAAGGATATGCTCAAGAAGTTTGGCTTGGAGAATGCAAAGCCTCAAGCCACTCCAATGAGCTCATCTACAAAGCTTGACAAAGATGAAGGAGGTAAGTGTGTTGACTCTAAGCTTTATCGTTCTATGATTGGATCTTTGCTTTACCTTACCACAAGTAGATCGAATATCTTGTTTAGTGTTTGCTTGTGTGCTAGGTTTCAAGCAAATCCTAGAGAGTCTCACCTTATAGCCGTTAAGAGAATCTTTAGATACCTTAGAGATACTCCTTGTTTAGGTCTTTGGTATCCTAGAGACTCTACCTTCAACCTTCATGCTTACTCGGATGTGGATTATGGGGGTTGCAAAATCGATAGGAAAAGTACTTCGAGAACTTGTAAATTCTTAGGTAGTATGCTCATATCTTGGTTCTCTAAGAAACAAAATAGTGTAACCTTATCTACCACCGAAGCCGAGTACATATCCTTAGGGAGTTGTTGTGCTCAAGTCCTTTGGATGAAGCAACAACTCTTAGATTATGGAATTAAAGTTGAAACTATACCCCTAAAATGTGACAACACTAGTGCAATTTGTTTAACAAAAAATCCCATCCAACACTCTAGAACCAAACACATAGAAATAAGGCATCATTTCATTAGAGATCATGTCCTTAAGGAAGATGTGGTTATAGAGTATGTAGACACCTTGAATCAATTAGCGGACATATTTACAAAACCCTTAGACAAAGAGCGTTTTTGGTCCCTTAGGAGAGAGTTAGGTCTAGCTAGCCTATCTTGACCTTTTTGGACCTCTTTTGTGCTTAAATATACTTGATCTTGTGAAATGCCATGTTTGTATGCTTAGACTCCTTTTTTCATCCATGCCTATAGTTAGGGGGAGTATGCTTCTGTTGAAATATGCTTAGAACTGCTCATTCATCATTTGCATACCTTTAAGAGATGTTAAGTTCGAGCCTTTGGTTGTTCTTTGAACCAAATATGCATTTCTGGGCATCCAGTATCGATACGGCTCTACGCGTATCGATACCTGTTCTTCATTCCGTTTCCCAGAATTCTCTTCGCTTCACGAGTATCGAAACGATTAACCTCGTATCGATACAGGTCATTTCGATACGGACCCCTCCGTTTCGATACGACTTTCCAACGGACATTTTTGCAGAAAAGACAATTATATCCCCGTATCGATACACCCTCAGGCGTATCGATACTCGACTGCGCTGATGGCATTAAATTAGCTTTTAATGAGTTCAACTTTTACCAAAATTCAAACTTTTCAAAACCTAATTAACCCTAGCCGTTTTTGCCTATAAAAAGGCACTTCCTCCTTCATATTTTTCACACCTCAACTCAAATCTAAAAGAGTTTTTGAATCAAGCAAGGCTTTGTGCTCTCTCTCTCTTCTTTGTGCTAGTTTTTCTTCAATCTTCCAAGTTTCTATCAAGGTAATCTCTTTTCTTTTCTTTTTCAATTTATTTTTTGTTATTTTGTTTCATCTTTTTATCAAAACCTTTGTTTTCTTCAAAAATTTTCTTGAAATTTTTCTCAAAATTTTTTCCCTTGATTTTTACTCAAATTGAAGAAATCCTTTTTGCTTAATCTCTCTTTTAGATCATGGCACCAAAAGAACCTTCGAGGAAGCGTACAAGGGTTAATCAAGCCGGTAAATCTTCCACCCTTGGAGCGATTGCTCGTCCAAACTACTCCATCATCTATGAGCAATGCTTTGATGGCAATTCGGGTCTAACTCACTTTCGTCAATATGAGAATTATAAGATCCGTGCCGAAAGGGTAATCTTCGTTCCTTTTCTCAATTCGGAACGTTTTAAGTTTGAATATCTTTCTTTGTTTCATCGTTGGAACTTCATGGAGTTCATCTCTATTCCCAGTGTTTTCTATCGCCTTTTGGTTTTGATTTTCTATGCCAATGCCAAATGTATTACTCAAAATGGGGAAGTTGTTGCCATTCGCTCTTATCTTATGGGGAAGAAAATCATCCTTGATGTCAAGTCTATTTGTGAGGTTTTCAAGTTAGAGGATGAATGCATTGATAATGAGCATGCTTTGGGGCATGTTCTTAGTGGATCCGTTACCGCCCTAAATGCTCAAGACCGGATCTTACATTTGATGGTGTCGTGGTGGTTTCGTCCCTCCGGAGGAAAATATTCCACCATCCGTCAAGTGGATGATTTTTGGATCCGTTGTTTCCGTGAGCAAAAGCGCCCAAATCTTGCTCGACTTATGTTCCAGGAGATCGTCTACCTCGTGCAAAATCGTCACACACCTCACGTCACCTCCTTTACATATGGTACGGCTTTGAGTTATTTCTTTATTAAAAAGGATATTGATTGCTCTTATGACTATCCAACTCCCCTCACCGATCCCATTGATGAATGATCTCTTGCTCGGGCAAAGTTTTCATATTTTAATGGTGATTGGGTACGTCTTGCCGAGCTACCTCCCGAAGCCGCCGCCGTATTTGAAGAGGCTCAAGCTCCTCAAGTCCCACAACCCAACATGGATGCTCCCATGACCTATCTCAATGAGCAATTTACCGGGTTGCGCACGGACATGAATACTCGTCTTACTTCAATGGAAACTACCTTTGATACAAGGATGACGGGTATGGAGAATCGCCTCACATCCCTTGAAAGCGGGCACAATTCCTTGAATATTTCCCTTGCCGCTTTCTATGATGAGTGGCGCAATAGCATGCGGGATAATGAGCCATTGGGAGTTGATGATGAAGAGGATGAAGATGACGAAGACAATGCCTAGACGTTTCTTCTTGCATATCATTCATATCATTTAGGATATTCTATTTTATGCACCTATGTTTTATGTTCTTAGGATTAAAACCTATGCTTTGATTTCTTTTTTGCTTTTGTTTGGATTTCAAGTATGTTGCTATGATGAATAAAATTTATGTTGCTTATTATATCTTTGATTTCTTTATGCACTTAATTGTCTCAACGATTTTTTGATCTAACAAAAAGGGGGAGAAGAAACTAGCTCACACTTCAAATATTTTGATTTTAATTCAAAGGTTACCAAGCTTATATTAAGGGGGAGTTAACTTTGTAAAGGTTTTTCAAAAATATCAAAAATTTTAAGTTTTAGTTTTGTTATATCAAAAAGGGGGAGATTGTAAAACCTATGTTTGATTTTGATATAATTAGATCTTTAAGGATCAATTTGTAAAACTTAAAATTGTTTTTATAAGTCCCTTAATAAGTTTCAAAACACCAACACTTTAAAACTGATTTGTAAAACTCAAACTCAAAATATTTTCTAAGTGTTCCAAGGCAAAACCATTGAAAATCGTTCAGGTGTATCGATACACTACCAAGCGTATCGATACCATTTTGCCAAACTTGGTTACTGTCGGAACATGTATCGATACGGCAAACCCTCGTATCGATACGGGCTTTATAATTTTTAAATATTAAGTCGGTTTAAAAATATGACCGTTGGTGTCAGTTGGTTGGTAACCAAACTTTAAAAGGTCGTTGACCTGTATCGATACGCCTAACCCTCGTACCGATACAGATGTCAACAGTGAGCTAAGTTCAGAAAATGGTATCGATACGACCCTTACCGTTTCGATACCCCGTACCGATACGCTTACGTGCGTATCGATACCCCTTATTTATTGCACACAACGACTCTTTCTTTTCTGAGACAGGTACCGATACACCTTCCCGCGTACCGATACTGGTAGCTGCAGAAGTGCATTTATGGTGGTAAGAGAGGGTTCCAACGGCTCAATTTATGTTCCAACCACCCAAACGGCTAGAAATCAATGAGGAGGTATAAAAGACACATCCAAAAGCTACAACAACAACTATTGATCTTCAAGAAAACACCTATTCATCAAATCCAAGCAATTGTGCCAAAATTCCTATTTGTCTAGAAACCCCAATTATAATTTTCATTCATATCTTGTTTAATTGGGTGGAGTGCTTGTAATTGGGCTATCATTTGTATTGAGAGATACCTTATTAGCCAACAAATTTCTTTGTTCACTTGTGTGAGGATTGGGTTGAATTTTGGGTAGAAAATTCAACCGAAATTGTAAGGGTTACCTCTTTAGCCTAGAAAAGGGGAAGAGCAATTAGTGGAATTGTTGCAAATCCTTAGTGAAGCTAAGGTAGTGGATGTAGAGTTCATTTGGAACTTGAACCACTCTAAATCCCTTGTCTATTATTTTTAATTTGCAATTTCCACCACAAAACCTTTAAATTTCCAATTCACCCCCTCTTGGTTTATATCGATCTTGCGATCCACTCAACAAAAACTCCCCCTAAGCCTAGACGGGGAGAAAAGAGTACTCGATGCTTTCTCTTATTAATACTCAAAGAAAACAAAGAAGAGTGAAAATATGGAATGATTACAATGGTGATGGAAGGGCTCTTTTTATAGCCTTGGCCCTCTCGATCTAATGGCTACAATGGATTTGATTCGACGGTCAAGAATTAGTCTAGCTATCTAAGAAAAAGGAAAGGATTTGAAGACAACAAAACCTTCCTAATCATTGTGGATAGTTTCCTTGTGTGTGGGGAGACAAATCGCCATGGATTGGGGAATTGTTGATGGCATGTCCTTTCCATGTTTGTGTGGCTTGAATGGATGAGTACTCTCCAATATGTGGGCTGAATCAGGCTTGTGGGCAGCCTTGGGTGGATTGGTGTGGAACCAGCCCAAGGCCTCGGATAGAACCCCTTGTGTGGCCCAAGGTGTGCTGGATTTAGCCCCTAGGTGCTAATGGGTGGCATGGGCGTTGGGCGTGGCCTCTTGGTGTGCTTGGATGGTGCTCGTCTCGGCCCCATGGTGTTGGATGAGATGCATCGTGCGAACTGGGCCCGGATGGTGTGTGGGCTGTGCGCACTCATGGCCCCCTTGGTGTGTGGGCGGTCCGACCATGGGATGTTGGGTTGTGACAATAAGCATATCTTTATCGTTGACTTGTAAAATCCTCTGATCTTCACCGCTCATCTCTATCTTGGACTTTGGAACAAACTGGTCGCCTTCAATCTTCATCGGTATACTTGGTCCATCTTCTACTACATCCCATAGGAGGTAGTCATTTGATTTGATGAAGAGCCTTATGCGATTCTTCCAATAGGGATAGTTATCCCTATTGAAATACGGTGATTTGTTGATGGATTGAGATTCATACAAGTTGTTATCGAAAGGAGAGGCTATGGCTTCGATTGTGGATTGATGTATCTTCTTAGGATCGACTCAAGAGGATGTTAATCCTTCCAATGAGTGTTGCTTTGATACGAATTGTTGAGATAATCAATCGGTTGTGAATGGCCAAGAGGGGGTGAATTGACAAATAAAAATTTTGGTGGAAGAAAAGTGAGAAATCGAAAGAATTGGACACAAGAGATTTATAGTGGTTCAACCTTCTAACAAGGTCTACATCTGAAGAACTAATGTTTTGATATAATAATTGAAAAATAGTTTTGGACTAAATTGAAAAGATTTCAAAAGTGCCTTTAAGTCCAAACAACTTGAAAATAAATTTGTGGGTGTTTTAAATGGTTTTGGCAAGGTTTAAAACGTTTTTAAGTAGCCAAACTAGGTTTTCTAAAGCAACCGTTTTGAAACAGAGGGGCCTGTATCGAAACATTTTCAAACTGCCAAAACTCGTACCGAAACAGGGCTTGCCTGTGTCTCGTGAAAATTTTCCTTCGAAATTTTCTCTACTTTTCCCTATAATTTAATCCCGACAGCGTGCCCCATAATTTATAATTTGTTAGGGTTTAGGTTTAGGAGAATTTGGTATGTTTTATTCTAATCTATTAAAAAATTATAAACTGATTTTTATTTTTTTAAGAGATTGATTTTGTTAGGGTTTAGGAGAATTGGGTATATTTGATTCTAACCTATTAAAAAATATTATAAATTAACTATTAAATTTGATTTTTATTTTTTTAGGAGATAATTTTAATTATAATTTTAGTGCTTTAGATTTTTAAAATTAAAAAAAATAATGGTATTCATCGGTGTTTATCGTTAGTGGTGTTCAATAATGTTCGTCGCCCGTTGTAGAATTTTCCCAATAAAAATGTATAAAAACAAACTTAAAAAAATAGGAAAATTCTACAACGGGTGACGAACATTGATGAATACCACTAACGATGAACACCGATGAACACCATAATTTTTTTTAAAATTTTAAAAATCTAAAGGATTAAAATTATAATTAAAATTATGTCTTAAAAAATAAAAATCAAATTTAATAATTACTTTATAATATTTTTTAATAAATTAGAGTTAAATATACACAATTCTCCTAAACCCTAACAAAATCAATCTCTTAATAAAAATAAAAATCACTACTCCAACATGGAGAAGCAAAAGTGTTCGATTTAAGCGTGCCATGTTCCAATGGAGAAGCTTCTTTGAAAAGCTGAGGGAGAAGAAGGAATACGATAAGTTTTGGTTGGAAAAGGCTATCATCACTACTCCAACATGGTACGACGGCTCGGACAAGTACCGAAGGGTCCTCAGTTCTTAATAGAATATGAGGATGACGATGATGACAACGACGATGATGACGATACAAATGAATCATATTATGATGAATAATTCTGAGCCTCTTTCAGATGCTGAAAGAAGTTAGCGAGAACAACATTCAGTGCTTTCTATGTTCCTTAAAATTGTTGTTGTGAGTAACCTAAAACAATGTTTGACATTGTGGAAGAATGTTAGTATTTATTTTGGGTAGAACAATTGAACAGGGAATATAGGTGATGGATACGGGGGCAATGTTTCGATCTTTAAATCGGTTAAAACCGACTTTATCGCTTAATTGACTGATTCAGGTTAGTTCGGTTTCTCCAGGTAAATGGTTTAAAGTCTTGGTTGGGATGATTTTGTTGTTCGGATATTAAATTTCATAATCGAATCGATTCAATTCTATGAGATTTGAGTTTAATTAATTTTGATATATATAAAAAATAATTTAATTTAATTTTTTTAGGAGAATTCAACAATTCATTGAATTGAATTGAATCGGTGATGGTAACATTATTTTTAATGGTATATGGTTTAAGGTATATGTTTAAGAGTTTAAGTTTAATAGTTTAGGGTTTTAGGTTGAGGGTTAAAGGTTAAATTATTTTTTTATAAAGAATAGGGTCAAATTGAAATAATATTTAAATAATGAGGGTTCAATAGAAATACAAAGATAATTGGTGTACTAAATATATAGTTTATCCTTATTAAAAAAATAAAATTTTAATATATATAAAAAATAATTTAATTGAATTCTTAAAAATAATTATTAATTGTATGATGAGTCTTTGAAATTTTAAATCTTTATTAATTAATTTAATAGTGTTCATCGATGTTTATCATTAATGGTGTTCGTCGGCTTCCCTTTCTCCGCCTTCCAGGATTTGTATCAATGGCGGAACCGCACCGGCCTTCACCAAGCAAAACGTGCTTTTAACAGCACAGTATCCATTGTGGACTTTGCAGAACGCCGTCGCCGATAGAGGGACACAGAACCAGCTCGGTTTTTTCGACTTCGTAAGTGATACCGAGTTCTGGGATAGCTGCGCAAGTGAGGTCGCGGCTCGACATTTTGCGACCGAAGATCCACAAGACAGCAACTTCACTAGCAATGGGATTGCCTCGTTTTGTGCTGCGAGAAGCTGTAGTCTTTTGTCTGAAGGAACCGTGAATCGAATAAGTACACCCGCAACACCTTCCGCTAAAGAGTTCGATGTCGATGTTCCAGTTGAAGGGCTTGAGTTCAACATTGATATCAAAATCGGTAGCAATTTTGCTTTCTTAAGAACTTCGGTCATGGTCTTGTACTCTTGTTGATAATTGGGATGTTACTCAGTATGCCAACTGCAGTGGCCTTATGGGTCTCCAAATTTTTTTTTTGTCCAATAATAATTTAAGTTCTTATAAATTTAAATATTGGATAAATTAGCCTATGATTTTGAGTTTAAATACGTAATAAGCCATTGCAATTTCGAAATTCAATATTTTTGGCTCATGCCATTATTCGATCCTAGCTCCGCCTCTGCCTACAACCACACTGAAAACCCAATAGAAACAAAAGGTTGCAACACATATCCCACTATATCTCAATACTAGAATAGATACACGTTCAAATAGACGTACACTACATATTTGATTATTATTAATAATTTAATATTATTATAAAATATAGTTTAAGTATGGTAATTACAAATATATTAGTAATAATCAATAATTTAATATTAATATAAAATTAATTTTAAACTTTCTTATCGTTTTTTTGGTTAACCGTTTAGCGAAAAATCATAACCGTTCCTATCTCGTTTAGCCGCTAATTTAATCGGTCCAGTTACCGTACGGTTTCGATTAATTTTTATTGGTACGATTACCTATCATTTAATCTGATTTTTCCGGTATGGTACATCGGTTCGAGTTTTTATGAACACCCTTAAGTTAGGATGTTAGTTAGTTTAGGAGTTTTGAATTTAGTGGCTATTTTAGAGTTTAGGGTTTAAAACCTAAAATTTCTAACCATATTACCCTAAACCCGACTCTAAACTCTAAACATGACCACCAAATTTAAAACCCATAACCGCTTAAATCTTAAACTAAATCCTAAATGCTATATTTGTTTTTTTTCTCTTTTTTTTTTGTTTGTTGTGGTGCTGGCTAATTTATGCACGAGTTTCCCTTTTCGCAGGTTTGGCGTTTTATAGTGGTGGATGTCGTTCCTGATATGATGGGTCCTTTTTTTCTTATGTCGTTTTTGCTGTGGTTCGAGCCTTTGGTCTTTCCTTGCGTAAGAAATATTTTGGCTCTGCCACCTGGTGCTCCGCCTCTCTCGACGTCTGTCTTCTAAACCCAACTTTGGAAAAATTATATTATGGGTAGTTCCCACCACGTCATCTATACGACCAACCAATAGAAATCACCCATTTCACCATGATTTTTCCATGTCATTTTTTTCAACCAATGAATCTTCACTAAAATTTTTTTCATGTCATTTTAAAAACTGTTTTTTAGAAGTTATTTTATCATTAAATTAATGACATGAAAAAAAAAATGATGAAGTAGGTGGTTTCTAGTGGTTGGTCCCATAGATGACGTGGTGGGAACTACCCATAATATAATTTCTCCCAACTTTGGCTCGTTTTTTAATGGTAGTCTAATTTCGTCAATGTCATTTCTTTATCTCTTCACTAATATCTTCATCCTTTGGGGCTGTTAGAGTTTTACGAAGGTAAGAAAGAATAGTGATAGAGCTCAAAGATTTCTAAAAATGGGCCTCTTTGCCTTCGGTCTCTGTCAGTCTCTATTCGACTCTACCGCAGAAAGGAAAGTCTATCTTAAACTTTTTTGATCTCATGAAGATGATAGTCTAATGAGAATTAGTACGTTTGTTCCGACAGGAGCGCAGCCTTGAATGTATCTATGGGGTATTATTTTCTTGAATGATATTTAAGAGGGGTTAATTTATTTATAAAAGGGTGTCAATAATATATATTTTTAATTTTTCATATACAAATTATATAAAAAATACAAATTTCTAAAAATTTTAAGTATTAACAGACACTTCAATTATACATGTGGCTCTGCCAATGATTCTGACTAAATAGACCGTCATGAATTTGACGAGTGGTCATAATCCTTGTACGTTTTTGGGCACGTTGCATGTTCGCTTTTCGACCTCCCGTAATGAAATTTTCATTTGTTTAAAAATGGTTAGAGAAAAAATTACCAACCATAAGTGATCGGGCATTGTGACGACACCTAAGAGAGACCAAATCATGCTTTCTCAAGGTCCAATCACTCGGGCATGACCAAGCAATTCAAAGATGCCCTTACGGGACTAATCATACAAGTTTGGGAAGTTGGGCTTCACCAGGGCGTCGGGCTTGAAAGCGTTAGGCTCAAGGAGATTTACAAGCCATGCTCTTTGCTGCATGTGGTTTAAAGGCCCATTTTTTAGTTTAATTATTATACTTTTTATTTAAGTGATTTTGGGACATTTTATTAAGTTACTTTGTGTTTAATATTATTGTCAAGTTGTCTTTAATTTTGATGCATTTTATTAAACTGATATCACATGTAGGGGTGTAAATGAACCGAGCTTGAACGAACAAGACTATGTTCATGTTCATTTGTTTATTTTTAAAGGTGTTCATATTCAGTCCGTGTTCATTTAAATTTCTAATATTGTGTTCATGTTCGTTTATTTATTTTTGAAGGTGTTTGTGCTCGTTTATTTAGTGTTCACGAACCTGTTCGTTTAAGTGTTCACGAATATGTTCGTTTAACTATTCATGAATGTGTTCATTTATTCGTTCGTGAACATGTTCGTTTATATGTTTAGAAATGTTAACTATATTAACAATATATAAATAAATAAAACAAAAGTAACAAAACAAAACATACATTTCAACATGAACTTATATAACATCGGATGGAAATCGTCTACCCCTTAACTATGCCCCTATTGGTGCCTCTATTTTAAATATCGGGTTTAGGGTTTAAGGTTGTGCCTTAGGGTTAGGGTGTAGGGAATTAAGGGTAGGGTGTATTTTTAGGGTTTAGGATATGGAAATTAGGGTTAGGGCTTAGAATTTAATTTTTAGGTGTTTTTTAGTAGGGGGCATATAAAGAGGCATGATTAGGGGGCAGAAGATTTTTACTCAATAACATCCTTAGCAACAACAAAAAGTAGTATTTAGATACATCCACAAGCATTTTCATCCTATAAACGAGCATATAAATGTGTCTATAAACGAGCTTATAAACAAGCCTATAAACGAGTCTATAAATAAGCTTATAAACGAGCTTGTTTGTGAACATAAACAAACCGAACAAACATTTGTTCGTGTTCATTCGTTTATTAAACGAACATAAATTTTTTGTTTATAGTCGTTTATTTAGCTTAATAAATGAGCATAATACGAACGGTTCATCAAACGCTCTATTCATTTACACCCCTAGTCACTTGTTTCATGTTTACGTTGCATATCCATGTTACTTTAATTTGCTGCATTATATATCATATACTAGTATTTATCTTTGGACATATAGGGTATGTCATTGGCTAGCCACTTGAAGCACGAAAAGAAGCAATTTTTGGTGCATTTTAGAACATTGAACCGTCCATGCATGAAGGAAACTTTAAGGCAGCCTTATTCATACATGTATGAATATTTGCATCTATTCACCTACCTATATCATGGCTTTGGACAACATGTGAGAGTTTTGGAGCCACTTTGGAGGATTCTAAGATAATAACTCTTCACATTTCTAGAGGTTTCTTTCTTTCATTCAAGCAAGTTCATTTGAAGACAACTCTTCACATTTGACAACTCTTCACATTCTAAAGGGTTTCTTTTCATCCATTCATACATAAATTGTATAAGCACTCTTTCATATTCATCCTAATTCCTAACCTATAAATAGAGGCCTTGAGTTCATTTGTAAGAAGGTAACTTGAATGAAATACATATCTGAGAGTGCCTCATTGTTCTTAGAACAACTTTTTTGGCTTATCAAGCATAGCCTTGTGGCGCCAAACCCTTCTACGGAACTCATCACTTCCATAAAGTGTGGTGTTCATCCATCAAATTATAACGACGATTCCTAACTCAATATAGTTAGAGGGTTTTGTTCCATCCTTCACCCAAGCATCTGATTCTATTCCCAAACACAATCACAAAGCTTACCACCATCCATCGTTACCATCTTCACCATTTCAACCAATTCCAAACCAATTTGCAAGCCTCCATCATTACCAATCAAGAGCACTTTGATTTCGATCGGGATTCAACGCAACTCGATTTCATCCAACGAAGGCGAGCATGCACCAAGAAGTGCAATGGGACAACACTGAGTCACAAGTTCGAAAACTCCATTTGAAATTTGTCCTTATAAATCTTGTCTGACCCTAACAATTTGAGAGACTCTCATTTGTTTTTCGGTTTCACCATTGATAAATAAATAATCAAAACAAAACTTATATGTTGTGAAATTGCTCAATTGCAAACATTGTAATAAAATTACATTGATTAAGGCATGAAACTACCAAGTTCCATTGATTAAGGAAAGACAATCATAGCTTGAATTCATCTTGTTCTTGTATTCTGCCGTTAGGTTGTGGTAACGAATAAATTATTTTAATTACCTAGTAAATTTGACGTTAGGTTGTTAATAATATTTAATAGTTCAGTGTTTATTTTTTTGACAAAATTGAAAAATTAATGTATATTTTATAATTTTTAAATTTTTATTGATTGTAATCGTTTTGGGATAGTTTAGTGACTATATGTGAACTTTACCCAATTATCTTGAACGGTATTTCGATTGTATTAATCAATTTAGGGTAAAATTAAAAAATGGTCACTAAATTATGATTCAATGTTCATTTTTGTCACCAAACATTCAACTGTTACAACATGGTTACTAAACTATCAATTTTGTTAAAAATGATCAATGAGCCCTAACTGTTGTTAACTGGGGTGACTAACAGTTTGGTTAAAATTGTTTAATTGCACAATTAGTCCTCCATATTTGTACATTCGATTAATTTGGCCTTATTTCAAAGAAATCAATAAACTTAGGCTCATTATTTACAAATTCTATCAATTTAGTCTTTTTTATTACAAATAATTTAATATTTTTTTACTCCAAGAAGATGGTGACACATGTCACCATCAAGTTGAAAGAAAATAAATGAAAGAAAAATGCGATACCCTACACCCGATCTAAAAGTTATGATCGAATCTAGAATGTCACTGAGTAAAAACAATAAATTTAAATTTTAGAAAAATAATAGTTTAACAGTCCATAACCAAATATCAGTTCAAAAGCCACAATTCAAAAATTATTTAACTTACAGAATTAAGTAGTACTTATAATCAATATCTGTTTAAAAATTCGAGACTCTCCGAGTGATGTCGAATGCTGACAAGTAAACATTAATAATAAAATAAGCTATAAAGCCTAGTGTGGTCTCTAAGCACTGAAAATTAACCAGAGAGCATACATGAACATAATTTAACCAGGGATCATACTGTTAATAAAAATTTCAACCAAACATCAGTTTATATATACATAATATATATAGAATCAAATAATGCAGAACAAATGTAGACTAGGGCAAGACAATACAAATGTAGACTCGGCTATAAGCTCCATATCTACCCATCATCCGCTAATAACCACGGTCATAGTTCTCCAAAACTCATAACACCTTATTTCTCCAACGACCAGTAATGCATTAATATGTTACTGTAAACAATAACGGATGGCGACATATCACTAAACGGTCAGTAATACGAAATGTTACATCGTTCTACAATATTCAGAAACAATAATAGTGCTTCCACATTAACAACCCAATTCCCATGTAGAGTGCAATATGATGTACAAACGACCTTTCAGAACATAATATAACATAATTGTCAAAGTGTACGATATACAAGACAGTAATAGATGAGTCAGAAATGAAATTCAGAACGATAACAATTCAGTCATTTAGATCAGTCAATGTTACAAAAAAATTGATAATACATATTAACTTTCAAAACAATAAAATAAATGCCAAACTGTACATAATACAAAATGGTATATGGTTGAATCGAGAATTTAGAACATTATATCTTACTAAATAGACATACATATTTCCTCATTGGGCATATTTGTTTCAGAACAATAACAGTTTAGACTTACATACAGATCTATAATACGGTCATGTCCGTAATACAAAATATCATATTCTGAGTCATAGTTCATATCACAGTAAACAAATAAATAGTGATGTAACGATCCAATTATCGGGTTAGTGAATCGGGTCTCGAACCCGGGTACTGAGCCTAGTGGCAAAGAAAAAGAAAAAGAATATGTGTATTTATTAAATTGTTTTATCTAATGTTGGGAGAAGGGTTTTTGAATTTAAAATGGGTTGGTGGATGGTTGGGAAAAGGGAAGACTTTATTTGAGAGTGAGAAAAATGGTGGAAGAGAGAAAAAGTAAGAAGGGGGAGTTTGAAACCTCGTTCTGTTGCCCATCGGACCGTCGTGCACGACACCACCAGCGTCATTGCCTTTAGTTCGCCGAGACGAACTCGCCAATGGTCCTCTTTCTGCCGCTGCCACTCGCTGGGGTGAAGCCTGAGAAGATTTTGAGTAGTTGAAACGGCATAAACTGCCATCCTCCGTCGAAGGGAGAGGCCACCACGACGTTCCCTAGCTCGAGAAAGGGTGATTTAGAGCTTTCCATCGTTGTCCAGCCAACGGAGGCCACCGCACGCGCCACCAGCCGCACGTGGTCATCGTCTTGGGCGGTTGAAGCCATTTAAGCTGAGCCAGATTGAAGCTGAGCCACGTTGACTTCGAGCCGAGCCGTTGACTTTTTTTTGAGAACCTTACATGGAGATTTCTCGACGTTCTGAGTCCGTTGGCTTAGTCTGTTTCACCTAATTCGAACTCGGTAAGTTGTTTTTACGCATTTGACCTTGTGGTTTAGTTAGTGAATGAGGTTAATTAATATTGGTGGTATTTGTATATTTATGAGGATTGTTTAGGTTCGAATACCTGATCAAGGGGAGTGTTTGAGGAGCTTGAGTAAGGATTTATAGATGATCGCTTAAAGTTAGTGTTGAGTTTTAAGGTGCTCGATTCCTTCAACCGATCTTGCTCACCAAGTGGTGGAGAGGTGGAATTTTGGGTGGATGTGGTGTGGAAGCTAAAAGATAAATGACACAATGATTTTAGAGTGGTTCAACCTTCTAACCAAGGTCTACATCCACTACCTTAGCTTCCCACTAAGGATTTCCAATCAACCCACTATTGATTCGTCCCCTTTTCTAAGCTTAGGAGGAAACCCTTATACACCGGTCAAGCTTTCTACCCAAAGTCTTGATCAAACTCTCTTTACAAAGAGAAAAGATAAGCAAACTTAAATCCCTCTAATATGTGATTGTTTGCACAAATAAGCTCTCACCCAAAACCTAAAACACTTGAGCAAAATTGACAATTTTAGCTCACTAGTGTTTGTCTATACAAAGAAATGACAATTTAAGTATAAAGACAATTCTTGATCATTTGTTGATTGACAATTGAAGCATTAACCATATCTTGATGCTTGGAGGTCCCTTTTATACTCCTTAATGAGTTTGTAGCCGTTACTAGCCGTTGGGGTTGAATTGGAGCCGTTGAGTACTTTATTTCCCACCATAAATGCAGTTTTGCTGCTATCCGTATCGAAACGCTCAAACCCGTTTCGATACGATCTTTAAGTAGAAAGAGTCGTTGCAACACCCGTATCGAAACGCTCTTGGCCGTTTCGGAACACCCGTATCGAAACGCCTTTTGTAACACCCCAAAAATTTCCCTAATTTGAAAACCCTAAAATTTGGGAATTTTAATTAAGAAACCCTAATTGAGTTTAAGGGTTAAATTGAGAAAATTTAGAATAATAAGGCTTATCTTTGAAATTCGTGGGTTAATTTGTAATTTATGAAAACTTATGTGTTCGTTTTCAAACCCTAAATATCTTCGGTGGCTTCTTTTGTATTTTACCCATTAAATTGGGTATTTAACCCATGTTATGGTTTTGGAAACGGGTAACAGTTCTTGTCAGCCGCATCTCCCTCACTCTCTCTCGACATCTTCCTCACCATCACCCTTGTGCATCCGGCGAAGCTCCGATCAAGGGCTCTCCGGCCACCGTTCGTCAAACCGGGACCATCCCCGAGTGTCCCTTTGCCGTCCGATCAAAGCCCAAGCCTCGATTTTCCCCTCATCGTCGGCCGTTCGCCTGGAAATGGTAAGAAACCTTTCGGTTTCCTCGCGCCATCGTCGTCGTCGTTCAAGTTTGGGTAAGCCTCGCTAGTTTTCGTTTTGTTCATGCGTTGTTGGTTGTGGATTCCTTTGTTTTTCTGTTTATTTCTGATCGGAAACGTTCGTTGCTCATTGGAATATATGTTTCTTTTGCAAACTGTCGTCGTCGCGTCATCTCCGACGAGTTTGCGTAGCCGCGTCTCTGTTCGTCGGATTGGTGAGCCGTTGCCTTCCTTGTTGATAAGGGTTGCATCGTCATTCTCGTCTGGATCTGCCACCGTCGTTGTTTGGTCGTGCCGCCGCTGCCGTTGTTTTGTATTCGCGCCGCTGTCGTGGTCTTTATGCCTCCGTCGCCGCCGATTGTCTTTTGTCGTCGTTGCTCCTGCTTCGTCATCTCTGCTGCCGTGTGGCCTGGTTCCTTATCGTCGCTGCCGCCGTCCGTTGAGCTTGCCGCCGCCGTCAAAGGTTCTGGAAACCCTAGCTTGGTTGTGGTAAAGTGTATTGTTGGGTTTGATGTGTTTGGTTATGGGTGTTGGGCTTTGGGTTGTATGTGTGGCTTGTGTTGGGCTTGTGTGTGTATGATTGTGGGTTGGCCTATCAGATTGTGTTAAAGTTAAGTGTTGTTGTGAATCTAATCTGATTAAGTGAACCGCCTATCTTGAACTGAACCGGCAGTTGGACCAAACCAAATCTGTTATCAGACTGAACCGGCTTTGGACTGTTGACCAACCCGAACCAGATCAGTGAGCATTGGACCGAACCATAAGTCTTGAACCGGATCGTTGACTTTTGACCTTGCACATTTGAATTTTGACCGGACCGTTTGACCATTGACCGAATTGGTCTTTGACCAGTTTGATCAAGGTTGACTGTTGACTTTGACCAGAATTGACCAGTTGACTTTGACTTTGAGTTTGACTAAGGTTGACTTTGACCAAAGTTGACTTTTTCAGAAAACGTTCATCCTAACCTTTCTCGACGTCCTGAGTCTGTATTCGTTGCCCGTTTTGTCAAATTAGATCCCGGAAGCTCTGTTTTGTTATATTTAAGTATTGTTATTGGAGTCTGATAAGTTATGGATTTCAGAATTTAATTCGGAATATTCTCGTGTTCAGGTGCCGACTTTGGGATCGTTGGGTTACCTCCAGTTGTTCAGACCGATCGTGCACGTTCTTCGAGATCTTCACGTGAGTATATCTTCAGTTCGGTTTTCAGTATTTTTAGTCGGTGGCTTAGTGTTAGTAATAAATACTAATATAGTATTCATACCCCGTAGGTCCTGATTCAGCTAGATCTGAGCGTAAGACGCGCTTTTCTCGACATTAGAGCTTCTGTTGCTTAAGGTGTGTCTCTTCTTGTTTTATAAACTTGTGTGTTTCTTTCTGTGCTTTTCTGGTATTAATATAAGTAAATGGTTTGTACATTTGGTGTGCATATTCTGTTGTGATTGGGTGAATGTTTTCAGACATCATGCATAACATGTCATATTGTGATTTAAGTGAAATATCGGATTTTCAGAACTGTAAAACATCGGATTTATAGTATTGTGCAACTTGAAATTTCATAATTCAAGTTTCGGATCAGACTCGGATTTTAAAATCTGTATCATATCATTGTGGGTATATGGTTTGAAATTTGTTCGGGGAAGTTCAGTGGTTTCAACCTTCGGGCTGAACTTCGCTTCGGATTAGTGGTTTCACCCTTCGGGCTGAATTCCGTTTTGGATCAGTGGTTCCACCCTTCGGGCTGAGTTCCACTTCGGATGGTGACGATGGAGAAAGTAGGTTCTAGGGAACCTTACTTTTCGGTGTATCGGAGATGGGTACTATGATTCATGTGCATCAGACATCATATCATCATGATTCAGTTTCGTTGTGTTTTCAGAAAAGTCTTTATTAGAAAATAAAATATTGTTTTGATTTGTTTTGTTTTCGTTACTCTTTAGAGACACACTAAGCTCTTTAGCTTACACCCTTTAGTTTTTACTTTTCAGATATCTCAGACTTTTTAGGCGATCGGTACTTGGAGCATCTCTTATTTATTCAGATAAATTATTATTCAGTACGAACATTTTTGTTATCTCAGAATTGTTGTTTTAATATTGTTTGGGATATTTGTGTAATATGGACATTGAAACAGTTTTTAATTTGCGTTTTATTAAATGCATGCATTTATGAAGTTACTTTTGGATTTTTAATTAATTATCGGAACATCGTTTAAAAGATTGAGTTTTATTTTAATCGGAGTATTTGTTGAGTTTTACTTATGAAATCTATTCTTTTGAATTACAAAATATTTTTAACCTAAATTGTTTCTTGAGGGACAAGTTTCCAATCGATACTTCCTAGATTCGACCCATTTCTTCTAGGCCGGGTTTAGGGGGTTACACCTTTCACCGTATCGAAACGATCTGCATTTAAATGTTAGTTGGGAAATAGCCGTTGTGGTTTATGACCGTTGTGGTCGATGCCACGTAGGCGTATCGAAACGGCATAGCCCGTATCGAAACGCTAGGCAAAATACACATCCAGAAAAGACCCGTTTCGAAACTCGTTTCGAACACTGGAAGACCCCGTATCGAAACGCCTAAGGGTGTTTCGATACACCTGGATGGTTTTGTTATGTTTGGCTTTAAAACATGTAAAAACCTTTAAAAGCATCCCCTAAACATAGTTTTAAGTTATTTGGACTTTGGAAATAGTTTTGAATTCTTTTCAAATCAGTCCAAAACATTTTTCAATTATTATATCAAAACATTAGTTCTACAGTTAGTACACTTCGAACTCCTATTTCTTCATGAGCATCATAAATGTGATTGTTTTGTGTGTTAGTATCTACAAATTAGGTATACAATGAATATGAATGTTTGGAGATCGATATTATTAGACTCGATATCTGTGTGAGGCATGATGATGTTGTGATTATGATGAGACTCATGAAGACTTTAGAGATCGTATAGGGTCGTTTGAGATGCTTGTATAATTGCTTGATGACTAGTTGATTGATTGGTAATTGTGATGACTTATATGTTTGTTCGAAATGAATTAACGTGATTCGATGGAAGTTGTACGTAAGGGGTAAATAATGGTAATATTTGAATAAATGATCATGAAGTCGATAATTAATATTAATTGATTGAATGCATTTAGTAAACAAACCTTAATGAATTTCATAAGTTTTAGGGATCGAATAAAGCGTGGTAATATCGTAATTCGAAGAATTGTACGAACCCGTGAATAAGGTATCGGTACGAGCTTTAGTTGTACTAGTACGCGATTGGAGATCGTATTGGCACTGGTCGACTCGTATCGGTACTTGCGGAAAACTAGGATTTCCAATGAACAACATCAGTATCAGTACGATGTGAGTATCGGTACCCAAAGGTATCGTATCGATACTCGTGTTCGAGTACTGGTACCCACTGAACGGAATAATCTATAATGCTAATAAAAAGATAGAAATTGACATGGGATGTTAATGAGATAATATGGATTAATATAGATAATTAATGAGGATGATTAATGTACACTTCCATAATAATTAATAACTTGGTAAACGTTGGGTGACTTGATGGAAATAGCAACCGTAGGGATCCTTGGTGGATTTTATGATGTTGTGTACTGTGTGGTAGACATATCCTTCCTATGTGCTGATGTGGACACCTAGATGGTTGAGTTACCATTGTTTGGTGGGATCTAGATACCTAGTGTGAGAAAGAGTTGCAACACCATGGTTAAAGATTCTCGAATGTATGATCACGGTGCTTAATGGTCGTGGGCCTCATTCGAAGATGCTTGATGAGAGATTCTGAGCATGGGTGTATGATCCTGATGCTTAGTGGTTGCGAGCCTCACCCCAAAGGGTGTATGATCCCGATGCTTAGTGGACGCAGGCCTCACTCAGAGTGTATGATCTCGATGCTTAGTTAATGCAGGCCTCACTCCAGGTTTGTGGTATGACTTTGTGTGCTTTTGCTCAGATTACCTACTGAGATCCTGAGTATGGTTGAGCCTTGTGTGCCATGTATGATGATTGCTATGATGAGAGCATGTGTTTAGGCGACTAGTGTTAGCGCCACATGTTTATTTATATCCCATTATTGCTCGTACTAGCTTGCATGCTTATGTTTATGGTTAGCATGAAGTATAGTTGAGATGTGAACCACTGAGCTTTGTAAGCTCAGCGCTCAAAATCGTTGTTTTCGTGCGTAGGTTGATCGTGGGATCGAGGAGCACTATCAGTACGAGATTCCAGCATGTGGTGATTTCCATAGTACGATACTTGTGTTTAGTGGGTTGTGTATTCATAAGACCTTACGTGGCCGAGTCTGTAATTCTTATTTTTGAAATTGTATTAATCAAATCGAATGTTCAAATATTTTTAATTAAATTTGAAGCTCCTTTGTAACGTTTGACTATTGATCCATGTTTTAAACTATTGTCTTTAAATGTTTTTGATAAATACTTTATTGGGCTAAACGGAGTCGAGAATTTTTATGGTAATAGATTAGGCTTAAGGCTCAAATATAACATCCAAATTTAGGATGTTACAAGTGAAGCACAGAGTTCAGAAATCAATCACACAATGGTCAGACATGGTACACGAACTCATATGAGTCAGAGAATTCAGACATTGAGCACAAAAGAATATAATACGGTAAAGAGACACACAGCTAAAGATAACTCGAGATCGTTCGAACTATTATAATGCCTTTATCACTTTCCGAAGTTATACTGGATCCCAAAAATGGGTGTGCGTGAAACAGTAATTAATCGTACATTTCCAATCAAATGAACCAAAAATATAATATTATTATTTTTTATAATACAATAAATAATCTAAAAAATTACTTTATTTTGCTAGGAAGCAAGTGGCTCTATATTTCTGGAAAAACTACGTCCAGAGTCAAAAGTTGAACCTGATGAAAAATAAATGGGATCCGAAGAACTATTAATTAAATCCATACTGAAATACTCGATCTCTTCCTGGTTGTGTTGATCGGCATTCGAATCCTTTTGCATTGAAAGAATCTGCTCCAGTTGTATGCTAACTTCTTTCATCGTTGGCCGTATCTTCCGGCTCAAGCTCAAGCACTGGTGCGCGAGTTTGGCCAGCATCATCAGAGCTTCAGGTTTCGCTTGGTTCGTAATCCGAGCGTCGACGATGTCCAACACTCGGTTCTCTTCCATCGAATCTATGAAACACGAGGCTAAACCTCTACGATTCTCTTCCCGTTCGAAAGAAACTGGCCTTTCACCCGTTAGTAACTCAACGAGCACGACCCCGTAGCTATATACATCACTCTTCTCTGTGAATTGACTCGATTGGAAATACTTGGGATCCAAGTAACCGAATGTGCCTTGCACATTCGTAGTCAAGTGAGTTTGATCATTGGGAATCAATCTCGATATCCCGAAATCCGAGATCTTTGCCCTGAATTTTTCATCCAACAAGATGTTCGTGGACTTGATGTCCCGATGATAAATCGGAACGGAGGCCGAAGAGTGCAGATACGATAGAGCCTCGGCGCTTTCTTTGGCGATTCTTAACCGTGTTTCCCACGACATCATGAATTCCTCACTCTGATCATGCAAATACTGAAAGATTGTTCCATTCGGGATGAACTCATAAACCAGCAAAGGAACTTGGGTCTCCAAACAACATCCTAGTAACTTAACCACATGTCTATGGTTAATTTGAGAAAGAATCACAACTTCATTGATGAACTCTTCAACATTCTCCGCAACCATTTCCGTGGACCTTTTAACGGCGACGATTCTTCCGTCAGCCAACATTCCTTTGTACACGGTGCCTTGGCCGCCCTGGCCGAGCACTCGGTTCTTGTTGAAATTATCCGTGGCTTTATCCAACTCCTTGGAAGTGAATACCTTGGTGCTCTCTAAACTACCTTCCTGTGCAAACATTTGTTGTTGTAATAATAACCCACCATTACGTTTAAAAAACTTCTTCTTCAACCTGATTTTCCTTCTTTTCTTTAAAAATTTGTATGTCCACCATCCACCCATGACTAAGAACAATGATCCAAAGCCAAGTCCCATTCCTGAAATAAACCCAAAAACTGTATAGTGGAGAAGAAATAATGGTGAAATCATTAAATTTATGTTAGGGGATTGAGATAAAATTATAATTTTTTTGGCCAAAACTAAAAATTTTATGTTAAAAGAGCTTACATTGAATTATTAAATTTTATGAAGGACCAAAAGTATAATTTTTCAATTAAAAGAACTTAAAAACCTACAACTTTTATATTTAACCAGGCGACCAAGGTCTCTATGAAAACATTATCCTTAGGATACATCCCTAATTAAAAAAAATCAACTTTGAAGTTTGGGTCAACTATCTTATAGATCACTAAACTTTTGAGGTGATTCTATTTTGACCATTGAATTATTATTATTTTTCAATTAGATTACTAAACTATTAAAATAGTTTCAATCAAGTCACCGACAATATATTAACGGAATTGTTGATGGTGGTTCTCTGTTTCAAGTTATCTTAGGTCATTGGACTAATTGGTTATGTCTTCATTTGTAATATGTAAACGTTTCTGATCGTGAATAATAATGACATGCTACTCTTTTCTCGGGGTTGAATCTTTCAATCCTGAATTGAAGAGTTTTTTTTACGAGAGACGTGTTTTCTTTTAAATTATTGATGTGACAATTAAAAATATTTATATACTCTTAAAAATTAATAAGTTTGGGCCGTTGAGATATTTAGCTGTGATTAACCATTGAACTAAGCTCAACATTTAATTTGTATTTGACAACATATTATATATAGACCATACAAAATCTTTTAAAAATGTTATTTAGTAATAAAAAATGAAAGGTTGGCGATGAAATCAATGGTGAAATCAGGAATTTTATGTTAGGGAATTGAGAAATTTTGGTCAAAATTAAAATATTTTATGTTAAACAAATTAAAATTGAATTATTAATTTTCAAGAAGGACCAAAAGTGTGATTTTTCAATATAACAAAAAGATTTAAATTGAATAATTATTTTAAGTGAAATTAATCGAATAAGACCAATCCAAGAGAGAAATTAGAGGGAGATGATTACCTAAAGGAATAATCCAAGTTTCTCTTCGTTCACATTCGTAAGAACCGAGCCTGTTTATACACTTCACATTCCCACAAGGGTTTTGAAACTTGTCCGCGCATTCATCAATATCTGCATAATTTCATCGAAACAAATTAAGAAACAATAGATTCGAGTGAACATATATTATTTTATAATCATACCGAGCAATTATTTTACCTTCGCATCCATTAAGGAGATAGGCGTTCCCTCGGTAACCATTGTTACAATAACATCGAATCGACTTGTCGCGATGAGGCTCGTCAAAAATCAAACCATACTCCCTACAACTATATTCTTTCCCTGATTTGCTCAGCTCGAAATCCGCTTCGGGTATTGCCCAATCAAGCACGGCACCGGCCGATTTGTTCGCCGAATTCGAGTCCCTCCAACTTTGCTCCACCAAGTAAGCCGAGTTGCACCCGTCCGATCTGCTACCAAACGTAGGATTAAACGCCTTGAGATACGATGCCATTACGGTCTCACAGCACGTACCGTCGTAGCAAGTGTTACTAAGATTGCGACCGAAGACCGCGCCCCCGGTACAAGCCACGATCCTGTTCCTAAACTCGGAAAAAAAGAAAGGACTTTCCGTTAGGCTCACCCCGTGGCTGGCTTCCGTTCCCGAACAGTTCACCGAAACTGATGGAGCCTTGACACGATGGTATTCAAGATCGGAATCGTAATCCGACGATCTCAAAGAGAAATTCAGCACCTCCATGTTGATTCTCTTGAGTAAGACCGTGGTTGAGGTCTCGTTGCAAGAGACCTCGAACCATGAATTCAAGGAACAACCGGGTCCGATTCCGAACGGGTAGGGTACCGTAACATTCCCACAGCTTTGTTTACAACCGGGTTTGGCTGTGGAATTCGCCGCTGATGCTGGATCGGTAATCAGCAAAAGCAAGAAGCTCAGACTTAATACGTATCTCCCAATCATTCTTTCCCCTTTTCCGGTTGTTGCGAGATTGGAAATCAGCAACAGCAAGAAAACGAATTTTATAAGAAAACGATGACGTTTTTGTACGTGTGTGTGAAGGTTAACTAAATTGGATGACAACGGCGCGGGATGGGACGGGCCTTTTGGCCGTCTGATCTCAACCTAAAACATAAAATTTCGACTTTGATTTGAATCTAATATAACATTATTTGATCTCGACCTGACATAATAGAAGTGTAATCCGATTTTATTTTGACTTTGAAATTTTAACAAAAAATATATTCGACTAAAATTTTTTCGTTCTAAAAAAATAAAAATATTACATGTATAAAATAAAAATAAAATATAAAAAAGCATATTGTGGTATATGTATCTGGGGTGGAGCGGGCGTATTTCAACTAAACCAGACCCATAAAATTAAAAAAAAAATAATAACCTCAATCCATTTCAATCTATGATTAAAAGAAAAATTCTACTCCAATCGAATTGAATTAGATCGAATCGAGACGTTCCCGATCTAGAAAATTTGCCATCCATAATTTATTAAAATACGTTATTGTCTATATTAAATGCTGCATGCTTGTTAGATAGACTTTCCCACCAGTTTTCATATATTTATATGATGATATCTTCTGGTCAAATATTTGTCATGTTTGACAATTAGCTGATAGCTGATTTGACTAGCGGATTGTATCAGCCGATTATATAAAAGTGTTTGGTAAAATTAACTGATAGCCGATAGCTGTTTGATTATTTAAACGAGTAAAATGACATATAAGGACATTTTTATATTCAATACTTGTTTGAATAGTTTATTAGTTATTAATATTTTGTATCTAATTATTATTAATTAGATATATAAAATTATTTTTAATATAACTTTACTAAACATGTTCAAATGATTTATATATTAATTTATTATTTATATAATTATTTTAATATAATATAATTAATTAATATATTTAAATACACATATAAGTATGTGATAATAAAAAGAAAAAAAAAAAGTAAATAGGATTAGCTTATAAATAGATGGAAAAATATTTAATTTAGGTTATTTTGAGATTTTTGATAATTGGTAAGAGTAAAAGAGTCTTTACAACTTTAATATCAAACCTCTAATATCAAAAAGCTCCTATTGTGAGCTTTTTCAAAATTAGCGATTTCACCCCAATCCGCTCTTTCAATTCATTATTTACCAAACAACAATATTAACGGATTTGACTGGTGAAACCTCTAATTATGCCTCAAATCTCTAATTTTTGCCGAAACTTTTATTTACCAAACATGCCATATTTATACGTGTTTCTAATTCAAATATTAAGCTTTATTATTTTATTAAAAGTCCAATCCGGATAATATAGATTGCACGAGAAATTCAAGTCAGGAGTAACTGAAAAATATCATATACAATGACAAAATTGAGATAAACTTTTGGAGTTGAATATAAATAGTGGTAAAATAATGTTTAATGTCTAATTGTTAAGTTTATTAATTTAAAATTAAAAGAATCAGGATTAGAGTTGAATTTGTTTAATTTTTTGAATAAATTAATGTGATTATATTATAATATATGTATATATTTTTTAAATTGACAAAATCTAATAAGTATCTAACAATGACATAAGAGACATAAGAGTAATTAAATCTAAAAAATAGGAACAGGAACACATTAATTAACTTAATTTTTCTAACCTAAAAATTAAGATGAACCTTTAAAGTAATTAGACTAAAAATTAGAGACTTAAAGTTTAATTTCTTTAATTTTAAAGTTAACAAAGACTTAAAAGTTCAAACAAAATTAAAGGAAATTTACGATATGAGAAATTATTAGATGGACTCGGCTCACCGTTTCATCCGTGGTCCCAGCCAATAAGGTTCATCCATCTCATTTTAACTTTTAAATAACTCCTAACTTTCTATTGACATGTAGGAAAGATAAATTTACTTCGAAAAAATGAGGTTAATAGACTTTATTAGTTGAGAATAAGGACGACATGAAGAGCGGAATCCATCTAATATTTTTTTCTCTCGTTGTACATGTAATCACGTTTCTACTTTCTATTCTATCCACTACAAATGAAGTTTAAAAAAATTAAATACGTGTGAATTTTTTGAGTGATTTTTAGGCCTGTAAACGAACCAAACGAACACGAACGAGGGTGTGTTCATGTTCGTTCGTTTAACTTTAACCGAACATAAACGAACACAAAATTTCTTGTTCGTGTTCGTTCATTAAGGAATGTAGCTTGTTCGTGTTCGTTCACGTTCGATCGTTTAAATGGTAAACAAACATAAATGAACATAAACGAACACAAACGGACATATATAATTTGTTAAATATTTAATATTTTTGGTTAGTTTGATTAATTCAGTTAATTAACCGATTTTAAATCGAATTAATCGATAATTGAAATTGGAAAAAACTCTTAATCATCAACCGAAACTTAAAATGATCTAATAGATTAACCAATTTTTTTTGTTCGGTCGGTTAGTTCGGTTTAACCGAATAATGAACTCCCCTAGACATATGCGAATAAATTTAAATGAACATAAACGAACAAACATAAACGAACGAACATAAATGAACATAAACGAACGAACATAAATGAATGAACATAAACGAACGGATTACCGAACGTTCACGAACATAAACGAACGAACAAGCCTTTTGTTCGTGTTCGTTCATTTAATTAGACGAACAAAAAATCTTGTTCGTGTTCATTCATTTAATAAATAAACGAACTTCCCGCCGAACGGTTCGCTGAACGTTCGGTTCATTTACAGCCATAGTGATTTTAGTAGAGAAAAGATTATTGTTATTCTTAAAAAATATAAGTTCGAACAATTTGTTTACTACATGTGTATATTATTAAAGACATGGATAAAATCAGAATTTAAATTAAGGGCAAAACATAAATCTATGAGAGGTGTATATATAAGTGACAGGGAACAACAACCCCTCCCATTACTTAATAAGTGTTTTTGTCACTTATCAAAGAACTAAAAGAAATTATTAACAAAGACTCAGTGTAATGGTAAGACATAGTATTTTTAAAATATATATATATATTTAAATTTCGAAGCCGAAATAGCTAGAAAAACAATGAATATAGAATATGAAATATAAAATAAACATGTATTAAACCAAAACAAAACTAATAGAAAATAAATTATATCATAAGATTATACTAAAAAAACCTTCAACAAAGTAAAGTTAAAAAGTTATGTGTTTTTATATACTATTAAATAAAAAACTATAAATAAAGACATGAGAGATCTCTGACCATCATGCCGGTTTTTCTGACTTCATTGGTAATAAATAATAATTGTAGGATATTAACATCATTAATTATTGATAGTGTTAGACTTTTCAACTGCATGGAATTGAATTTTGTTTTCTCTGCCAAAAGTCGTATTATTTTTAATTCAAGAAAAAGCTACTGAAAATTAATACACAGCAGCCTTTAGATTCATACATAAAATCTTAGGGTAGGAATGGATACGCAATTTTAGTAAGATATGGTACGAATTTTTAAAGGGTAATTATCATGTACACCCACGATAAAAATTTTCACAAGTGACTTAATTTTAGAGTTTAGGGTCTTAGTTTAGGGTATAGGGTTTGGGGCTTTAGGTGTAGGGGTTTAGAATTTAGGGATAGTAGTTAGAATTTAAGATTTAGGGTTAGATTTTAGGCTATATAAGTTGAAACCTAAATCTTAACTATATTACCTTAAAAACTAAACTCAACCCCTGAATCCTAAATTCTAACCATAAACCCTAAATTCTAATCACTATCCTTAAATTATAAATCCTTAAACCTAAACCCCTAAACCATACACCATAAATCCTAAAACTAAGGCGCTTGTGAAAACTTTCAGTTTCCACCGCCAGTGCATAGGATAACAATCCATTTTTAAAAAGTTATATTTGTTGTGAATAAAATAAAGAAGAACAATAATAAGAACAAAGAACAAGAATGGAAGAACAAATAGATGAGAGGGAGAGATAGATTTATATTATTCTCAATACTCAAGTGTATACAATGCCTTCATTAGATCATCTATTTATAGGCATAAGAAGTACATAATACATTAAACTCTAATTAATGAAGATAATATTTCTAATGATAAAGTAAATCAAATCTCCTTGATAAAGTCCTTATCATTATAGACATCCACATAGATAAATATTCATAACACTCCCCCTTGGATGTCTATGAAGATAATGTGGCTCGTTAAAACCTTACTAAGATAAAAACTCAGTGAAAAAAATTCTTTAGTGAAGGAAAAAGTGTACACACATTTTTGATACGCATAACATATTGCCTCATTATAAACTTTACCAGGAAAACCCATTGGGACAAAACCTCGGTTAAGGGAAAAAAAAGTGCAACGCGTATTTACTCCCTCTCATGAAAACATCACAGAAGATCTTTGAATTTTCATAATTCAATCTTGAATATTATTTTTCTAAAGATCGCGAGGTATGAAACTTTGAAGTAATATGTTCCATGATGTATCCACTTTCAAACTGAGATATACATCTTGCATTATCTTCACACAAGATAGCTTTTATCATATCTTGTAAAAGTAAATCAACATATCTTTTGGATATGTTGGGTCAATAGTCTTAGCCAAACACATTTTTGGCTTGCCTCGTGCATGACAATTATTTTTACAAAATTCGAGGAGGCATTAACGAATATTTGAAGATCTAAATGTAATGATCTTTGTATATCCATGGATATTGCTTGACCAACTAATATACGGTGATTCAAAACCAAGAAAAGATATAATTATCTTTATTCACATCCAACAATCTTACAATAAATATGCTTTATCCATATTGAATCTTCTTTAAGATTCTTTCAACTTATGCCCATTCATAGACAAAAACACATATTTAAGTGCTCGATCTTTAGGTCGAGACAAAACCACATCTTAAGATTTTTCTCTCAAATTCTTTCCTTAAATAACCAAATGCTTTGAAAGCTCTTCAAGAGTTCTAATAATATAATGAATCTTGATTCAAATTCCTTTACAAAATACATAAGGAAATCTTATCATTCTTATAGTATTTCATCAATTAGTACTCATTAAGGCGATTATATCAAATGCGCCAAAATATTCTTGAGACATGTCTGAATAAATTTTCTCGGAAATTTCCAAATGCTTCTAGCATTTTAAATCCTTCAAGGATAAATATGGATCCACAAATAATTAGACGCATGTAAAATTTTTCATAACTTCCAAAGTAATTGCATCCACCATGAAGTAATTGAAACTTTTCATAAATCATAGTTCAAGTCGTATTTATGATCACTTATTTGTGCCTCACTTGCATTACACCTTTATGTGTTTGGACTGCTGGTCCAAATACTTCTATTTTAGAAGTTCAAAACGTCTTTCAACATCGGCCAATTCAATATCTATACTTCTGGATAGATTTTATACAAGATCATCGATTTCTTTCTTTACTTCTATAGAAGTATTTTATGTAAAATTGTTTGTAAAATCATTATCGACAACTTTCCAATTTTCTGGTTCCATTCTCGTAATGACATAACTCATCGAGATCTCTTCAAGATTTCAATCTTTATTTCAGGTACCTAAACTCTTCAAGAGTTTTATTATTAGTTATGTCTTGGGTCTATTTAGGAGCACCCGCCTCCAATATATGACCATCTCATAATACTTTTCATACGAGAATTTTGATCATTGGAACCATTTCAACTATCATGCTTCAAGCATGATTTACATCCACTTGCTCTAACATGTAATTTAAACTTAGAGCATTTCAGCTGGTATATGAGACTTAATTACTCTCATTGGGTCAATAAATATGTCTGACAGTTGACATGAAATAACATGAATTATCTTATGAACTTTTAGTTCATATTCGAGGATCTAAATAATGATAATTCATTTCCTTCTTTATCCAGCTGATTATTCTCTCCCCCTGATGTTGAGAAAAATCATCAAATAAATGATTCTCTAATTAATGTTTAGAATTTAAACATAAAAGGAGACTCATACTCAAGATATATTCTAAACCCTTTTATTTGCCCATTTTGTGCGTTATGGTGGAGCAATTCAACTATATATCGCACATCCAAAAATGGGAAATATGTCTTCTGACCAAAAGTCAAATCATAATGGGGAGTTTATTATAACTCGTTGGCTTGATGCGTATAAGTGCTGCTATATGAAAATACCATATAAATAATAAATGTTTTGTTCTCACAGTTTAGCTATTAAATAGGAGGCATCCAATTAAAAATTTGTTAAACCGCATTTTTCATAATCAATAGGCCTTGTAACAACCGATATAGCCTAAAATATAAACCCACAAGTTTTTACAAAGCGAATAGTCTAATTGCATAATCTGAATCCTTTTAGAATCAATCTCACAAACTTCTGGTTGTAAGTTGATAAAACAATGTAGATGCATCTACTAAAATCATATAAAACTTTCCACATTTGTGGATATATGGGCCCATATTTCGTTCAGATATGTAAGACATACAGTCTCAACTTCAGTACAAGAACTTCAAGTTCTAATTCTTTTGGTAAGTGAGATCATTTATATCCTTTGAGAACAAACAACACAAGAACTTCATGTTCTTTTAGTAAGTGAAATTTAATCAATTCCTTTAAGCAACACAAGAACTTCACGTTCTTTAATAAGTGGAATTTAATCCATTCCTTTGAGAATAAGCACCATAAGAACTCTAGGTTCTTTTAATATATGTGCATGTAAATCTCAATAGCTTTAGCATCATTATTGATCAGGATGGTCTAACCGATCATACCAACTACATACAAGTGTGTATATACATTTTCGAATTTCGTAAACTTCTGGTTTACCATATCATGTGATTCAATCTCACTCGTACATGTCTAGTACGATCATCAAAATTGTTCCTTTGAATAGGAATATATTTAGCTCTTTCGGAGCTTTCAATGGAAATTATCTTTTGGTAGCAATATATATAGCTTTTCTATAGCTTTCAATTGACTTTTTGGCTACCGGAACTTATATTCACAATGGCTTATTTCAAATGCTAATTGATAACATATGTTATCTATAATTCCCAAAGGGATACTTTGCAAACTCATATTTGCTCTCTTAAAATTTCCAACTCTAGTGGTGACGATATTATTACCATTAGCGGTAATTATTGCAATATTCGCAATTTTGCACTTTTCATAGTGCGCTTTCTCTCAAGAATTTATTGCTCTTCTAGAGCATCAATATTTTCAGTACTTTGAGATATAGTACTCACATTATTCCCTTGCATTTAAATGGGAAAATATATCTTATGCTTATGTTGAGCATAAATCGTCACCATAGATTCACTACAAGAAAATGCATTTGTAGTGACATTCAAAATAGTCACAAAAAGTGTTAAATTTAGTCACTGAAATTTACAGTGACTATTTTTCTGAGTCGTCACCTGTCGTCACTAATAACTCCGTCACAATTATATTAGTGACAACTTTAATGTATTTCGTCACAATAGTTATGTTTTTTATGACCACACTATTTGACACAAATGATCATTAATAGTGACTAAAATTTAGACACTAATGTTATTCTTACTAGTGACAAACATTCTATCACAAATACATATTTAAATAGTGTCTAAAATATGTCGTCACTGTCAATAATTAAAAATTAATTATATTTTTAGTTGTAACCATTTTATTTAGGGTTTAAACTAATCACTAATTGTCCCTGAAATTTAATGGAGCTTTTGCATTTTAGTCCGCAAAGTTTTAAGTTTTCATTAGATCACTGTAATTTAATTATAAATGATGTAACATATTCAAATATCAATTTTTAGTAAATAAATGCAATGCATGGCTTCAAGAATGATCGAACCTGGAACCTTTTGGGAGAGAGTGCAATACTTATCCACTAGGCTAGGTAAGAAATTTTATACTATTTTGAAAGAAAAAGTAATATTTAGGTTTAATTGTAATTGAAATTAATTTTATTTATTTTAAAAATATTTATTGATTATAACACGTTATTATAATAATAATTTACCTAATTTTTCTATGGTTTCTTATACGAAGTACGTATGTTGAAGAACCATTTAGATTTTTTTATGTAGAAAAAACTAATCAAAATGGAATATATCTGTTAAAATTTTCAAAAAAATATATCATATACATAGTAGTCTTTGTACTCTAATTTGGTCACTTTAAATTTCTATACTTTTTAAATTTTGAACTTTTTATCCTGACATGAATGGTCGTATTTAAATATGTTAAGTAAAATTTTCTTTTTAGCTAATTTGTTATACATAAGTTGCTTATTTAATTTTTTTCTTTAATTTCATCATTTTTAGTACTTGTAATTTAGTCATATTGTCGGTGTCTCGTTAGGATTAGGATTAAAATTTTAAAATTTGAAAAATATAAGGACTAAAGTTGATAAAAAATAGATTGACTAAAACAATAATTTACACATAGTATAGACTATAGAAATATTTTACCTTTTGACAAACTAGTTTATGATAACTTTACTTTTTATAATTATAAAAATAAATTTATCATTGTGACAATGTCTAATTTGTCATTACTTTTATTTTTTTATTTGTGACAAAATTTATCACAACAAAAAGTGAAACTTTAAGTGACAAGTAATTTCATTGTAACAACAAATATCAAATAATAGTGACCACTTCACATATCGTCACTATCATGTGTCAAAGTTTTAGTGACAATGAACTTTGTGTCACAATTATATACTTATAGTGAGAATTCATTTGTGAAAAATGCAATCGTCACAACTACTACTGTTACAGTGACCAAATAAAATTATGTCACAATTACTTATACTAATTGTGTCGCACAAAAAAATTGTCACAAAAAGTTAATATTTGTGACAAAATTATTCTCAGTCACTATCAATTTGTCACTAAAAACCTATATTCTTGTAGTGATTGTTGATTTTTCAACGTACGACAAGTACGAGAGCAATGGTTTATAACATCACATTGGTAATAAAAATAATTTTACTTCATTAGAATGATCTTTATCACTCTTCTCATCCTTACAACCTCACCACCATTCGGTAGAAGTATCCTTAAAATGCTATGTTTCCCATGTCTGTATTCATGGTTTCAATCACGACCACAATCTCTAATGTGGCTTTTATTCTTTCCATAATATAATCTCACATTCACTTTAGGGAATGGAGTAGAGTCAGTGAGCCTTTGAAACCTTTTTCACGATAGTGTCTGAGGACAACATTATTTGTCGTGAAAAGTGGAATATGTTTTTATTAACATATCCTCATCATAGATAACAAAGATTTAATCCTCGTACGTGGTGTTGTTAAACCAATCCACAAGGTCCTTTAAAAACCTCCTTTGAGACCAATAGCCTCACAGAACGGGGTGTCCAACCAATATACTTGGATTATATTGAAGTTATGTTCCCAATTGAATATTGATTTACCATGTTTGCATTCACTTCAGGGAATGAAACAGATCCAATAATTGCATGGAATAAACATCATGCTTGCATTCACTTCAGGGAATGTCCCATCATTGATAATCGCATGGAATAAACATCATGCTTTTCATTCACTTCAGGGAATACCACCCATAAAACGTTTTGGATCAAGACGAATTTTCGTAACTTAAAATTTGGGAGAAGTCTATAGTCGAGTTTTTGCAACACATTAAAGTTATTGCTTTCGAGCAAATATAGAATTTATAACAATCATATTGTTAATTAATCATGCTTCCATTTACTTAAGGAATTGGAATAAATATAATCGAACAAATCAAATCGAATAAAAATAATTTGGAAAAACATACCTCTTGAAAAAAATTTCTTGAATCAAGTCATACCAAAATACATTAACCAATTTATAAACCTCTTATGTGGATGAGCGCACATCACCTTAAAGCGGTGTTAAAGAACGATGCTACACCAATGACATCAAAATGGTTGAAATATGTTTGATCAAATACACATAAAAGTTGATATTGAAAGTGTCACATCTCAAAAACCGGTCTAGTCGGAATTAGGTTCTGATGACCGGAGTATTTTATATCGATTTTATAAGTTATTCGATCTTATTAGAATATTCGGGTCTAATAGAAATTAGATTCGAAACCTATTTATTCGGTTTATTATTATTATTATTATTATTATTATTATTATTATTATTATTATTATTATTAAATGATGGGACCCACGGCAATTCCTTCGAATTGAAGGAATTCACCGTGGAACTCCCACCTCAGGAAACATATGGCAAATGCAAATTAAGGTGGCAAATGCCAAATTACGTGGATTGCCTAAGGCCATTCCACATACTGTGCCAGTCGGCCAAACCTTGTTAAGGGTGGCATTTTGCCCCTCCACGTGGCCACACCATAAAGGCCTTGTGCCAATTGACCATGGCAATTCCATGGAGAGAAGGCCGGCATAATTGGGTATAAAAAAGGGGGAGGGTGTGCGCAACAAAGTAAGAAAATGTGAGTAAGGAAATAGCAAAAAGGGAGGAGCAAATTCGATTAAATTTTAGTACAGGAAAGATAGAAAAATACTTAGGTGGTTCCGTGTTCGATTGGTGATCTGATAAATTCGATATAATAATATCGAATCTCTATCGACGTTGGGGTAAGCTTAAATTCTTGGTTGGTCTAAGTTTCGGTATCGAGTCTGATTAATATTTTTTTGTCGGTCCTAACCGATTCCTATTTAATCTAGTTCAAGAAGTCAGGAAAGAACAACCGTCAACCTAGGAAAAACGTCATTATACGAGAATCTTAATATCGAGGTGAGTGTAGTTGTGTCAAGGGATAGGCTTGGTGTCGTCCCGTTGCATTATTTATGATTATGTGTTTGCATTTGTTAAGGGCTCACGTAGAGCAACTATGTTCGAATGACAAATTTGGTAAGTGCCTTGCATTACTTTGATATGTTTGAATATGACTATGATATGCTACATGTATGTGAAAATAATACGAAATGCTACCTGATATGGAGCTACGGCTCATCTTGTTATTTGATATGATATGATCTGAAAAGCATGGACTATGTGAATTTGTGTGTATTTATGGACATTGGATACAATTGGCATGCCATAGGATTATTCGAGCTCACCATGTAAGGGAGGACTACGGTCCAGGGCTACAGCCTATATGTGGGAGATAAAAGGATGGATGTGTAAGGGATATATGGAGCTACGACTCAGAGCTACGGCTCATTTATCGATTCATGATATGGTGTACAGGAAATCCGCGTATCCAATGGTACCAATATAATATGTGTTTGATACGTTATGTCATGCTATGCTCATGATATGATATTATGCTTTGTTATGAATATGAAGTATGCCATGTTATTGCATAATTAGCAATATGATCATTTTTGGAAGCATGCTACATGACATAATATGTTCATTTATTGTTATTGACTACCTCACTTAGACTATTTAAGTCTAATGCATTCATTTGCATAACATTTCAGGCTAACAAAGTGTTCAGTCCGAGATCGGAGCAGTCAAACGATCGGCAAGTCACCACAAGTAAAGAGTAATGTGTTTTGTCTTTATGAACTCCTAGTATGGTGGCAAAGTAGTTAAAGTAATTATACTAGTCTTGTGACCCTACTATTGTGTATACGTTACCTATGTTTTGTATAAATTTTTAAGTGTTTAAGATACTTTGTTAGTTCGAATAAAAATAGTTTTAGACAAATTACGAAAGGGTCACTAAAATATTGTATTGTCTAATTGGATAGGTAAACGACCTTGGTTGATAACGAATTTTTGCAAGCTAATAATTAGTAAGCTTAATTACAGTTTAATAATATGAATTTCAGATAAGGACCTATAGTTTGTAAAATTTACGTTTTAGTCCTTAAATTTGTAAAAGTTATAAATTGGTCCTAATTGAATACACATTGTTCGTATTAGAATAATTAGATTTGTTTTATTGTTTACTAATGTTTCTAAGATCAAAAAAGCTTAAGAATATTGATTAGAAAAAAATTAGAATTTATTGTTCCGTTCACCGTCCTGTTTGTCAGTAACGCCCTTTGACCCGGTTCTCTACCAGGCCGGGAAGGGGGTGTTACAATTGTGGTATCAGAGCTAGAATTTAGTCGGTTCTGGACTAAACTTAAGTATGTTTGTATTGTGTATTAAGTTACTTTGCCACCTAGGAGTTAATTTGTTAAGTATTGTGACTTGTCAACTGATCCGATCTCTTTTAATATATATGTGTCTTGAACTAACGAAGCTTGTAACAATGAGTCTTCTGTTAACTCCTCGACTCATGGCGAGGAGGTGCAAGGAGGAAATCCTCTGAATCCTCAGAACCCTCATGTTCGAGGTGTAGAGCCTGAAGCTCCTACAGCTCAGGCAGGATGTCATCAGAATATAGCTGATATGTTTCAGCAATTTATGAATGTGATAAAGGTTAGACAAGTCATGCAACCTACGCCACCTGTTGCGCAACCTCTTCGAGCCCCAATCGATAAGTTATCGCAATACCGAGCTTATACCTTTATTGGTCGGGACGAAGATAATCCTGAAATAGCCGAGTATTGTTTAGACAATACTTTAAGGATTTTGGATAAGCAATTAAGATGTTTGGATGAACATAAGCTTGAATGCGCTCTTGCGTTGCTTGCTAATGAAGCCTTACAATGGTGGGAGACTACTGTCCTTACCGTCTCCAAGGAAACCGTGAATTTGGAATTCTTCTTGAAAGAGTTCCGTAATAAGTACATAAGTGGATTCTACCTTGCCGAAAGGCGAAATATCTTCCTTTATCTTAAGCAAGGAGGACGACCGATTGAACATTATATCCACGATTTTTTTTAAATGTTGCAGGTATGGTGCTAACTTTATTAAAAAAGAGGAAGAAAAATGTCAGATGTTTATCGAAGGACTCAACGATGAGTTACGCCCCATGTTTACAGCATGGTGCATTACAAATTTCCAAGATCTCGTAAATAGAGTCAAAGCTATGAAAGAAGCGAAGAGAGCTCAGAAAGTTAGTCTAAAAAGAGAAATCGAGACGAATCGCAATTCTCGGGATCTTCTAAAGAAATGGAAACATCACAACCCGAGACAAAATGTATACTCGCAACCTTCTCAATTTGAATCTCGTTTGCCATCGGATGTCGCTCTTATTGAAAGTAATATTGGTTTGAAGCAAGACACGAGAGTTTCTAAATGTAATTTCTGTCAATGACGACATGATGGACAGTGTCACAAGAAAACCGGTGCATGTTTCTTCTGCGGAAAGATAGGTCATCTCATTCGAGATTGTCTAGAGAATCCTAACAAGCCCGTTCCAGTGGCGACCAACCCTTCTCGAGGAAAGGGGTCAAATTAAGGATCCTTCGGAAAGCCGGGAGGATCGGGGATGTTAAAAGTAACAAGTGGACCGGATCAAAAGCTTATGCACAGATATTTCATATTCAGGGCAAGGACTCAGAAGATGATCTCGACACTATTTCGGGTAAGAATTTTAATCCTTATGTCTATATATGTTGATAAGAAATCCTGTTTAAATAAGCCTAGTTAGGGACCTATCTATAGAATAGAAAGAATGAATCATGGGCTGGGCGTATCGATACGGGAAAGAATACGTATCAAAACGACCTATAAAAACGTACCGAAACAAGTATGAGAGTATCGGAACAGTTTAACAACTTTTAACTGAATTTTGGATTTGTGCTTAACCGTATCGATACTGGTCAGAGTGTATCGATACATGTACCAGATTTTGAATAAGAAATAACAAGAAGAATAGCTTGAAATTAGAGGATGATGACTCACCCTATGTGTTGGAACCTAAGATGTTGAATGCTATTAGAAAGTGCAAGTGTCAGGTGAATACGAAGAGGTGAAAGGATAAGCTTTGCAAAGCCTTAAGAGAATTTGTGATTGGTTCTTAGAAAGGTGGGAAAAAGACAAAATTTTCATTCTATATGGATAGTTATCCTCAGCAATAGTAAGACCAAAACCCACCTCTGTTTCAAGAGTGTGAAATAAGCATTTTTTCTTAAAGTACCCTCATTCCTAAGTGATGTCAGATTCAGTCAAGAAACCAAATGAGCGGAAGCAAGAAAGATTTCTTTGTAGCTAAGTATTTGACCTGCCAACGAGTTAAGCCCAGTACAAAGTGTCTGTTGGTCTTCAAAGTGGAAGTGGGAACGTATTACGATGTATTTTGTAGGAGTCAGAAGAAACTATGCAGAAATAATATCCTCATCTTTTTACCTAAAGTGAAAATTCGAGGACGAATTTTCTTTAAAGGGGGAGAGAGTTGTCACATCCCAAAAACCAGTCTAGTCGGAATTAGGTTCTGATGACCAGAGTATTTTATATCGATTTTATAAGTTATTCGATCTTATTAGATTATTCGGGTCTAGTAGAAATTAGATTCGAAACCTATTTATTCGGTTTATTATTATTATTATTATTATTAAATGATGGGACCCACGGCAATTCCTTCAAATTGAAGGAATTCACCGTGGAACTCCCACCTCAGGAAACATATGGCAAATGCAAATTAAGGTGGCAAATGCCAAATTACGTGGATTGCCTAAGGCCATTCCACATACTGTGGCCAGTCGGCCAAACCTTGTTAAGGGTGGCATTTTGCCCCTCCACGTGGCCACACCATAAAGGCCTTGTGCCAATTGACCATGGCAATTCCATGGAGAGAAGGCCGGCATAATTGGGTATAAAAAGGGGGAGGGTGTGCGCAACAAAGTAAGAAAATGTGAGTAAGGAAATAGCAAAAAGGGAGGAGCAAATTCGATTAAATTTTAGTACAGGAAAGATAGAAAAATACTTAGGTGGTTCCGTGTTCGATTGGTGATCCGATAAATTCGATATAATAATATCGAATCTCTCTCGACGTTGGGGTAAGCTTAAATTCTTGGTTGGTCTAAGTTTCGGTATCGAGTCTAATTAATATTTTTTTGTCGGTCCTAACCGATTCCTATTTAATCTAGTTCAAGAAGTCAGGAAAGAACAACCGTCAACCAAGGAAAAACGTCATTATACGAGAATCTTAATATCGAGGTGAGTGTAGTTGTGTCAAGGGATAGGCTTGGTGCCGTCCCATTGCATTATTTATGATTATGTGTTTGCATTTGTTAAGGGCTCACGTAGAGCAACTATGTTCGAATGGAAAATTTGGTAAGTGCCTTGCATTACTTTGATATGTTTGAATATGACTATGATATGCTACATGTATGTGAAAATAATACGAAATGCTACCTGATATGGAGCTACGACTCATCTTGTTATTTGATATGATATGATCTGAAAAGCATGGACTATGTGAATTTGTGTGTATTTATGGACATTGGATACAATTGGCATGCCATAGGATTATTCGAGCTCACCATGTAAGGGAGGACTACGATCCAGGGCTACGACCTATATGTGGGAGATAAAAGGATGGATGTGTAAGGGATATATGGAGCTACGGCTCAGAGCTACAGCTCATTTATCGATTCATGATATGGTGTACAGGGAATCCGCGTATCCAATGGTACCAATATAATATGTGTTTGATACGTTATGCCATGCTATGCTCATGATATGATATTATGCTTTGTTATGAATATGAAGTATGCCATGTTATTGCATAATTAGCATTATGATCATTTTTGGAAGCATGCTACATGACATAATATGTTCATTTATTGTTATTGACTACCTCACTTAGACTATGTAAGTCTAATGCATTCATTTGCATAACATTTCAGGCTAACAAAGTGTTCAGTCCGAGATCGGAGCAGTCAAACGACCGACAAGTCACCACAAGTAAAGAGTAATGTGTTTTGTCTTTATGAACCCCTAGTATGGTGGCAAAGTAGTTAAAGTAATTATACTAGTCTTGTGACCCTACTATTGTGTATACGTTACCTATGTTTTGTATAAATTTTTAAGTGTTTAAGATACTTTGTTAGTTCGAATAAAAATAGTTTTAGACAAATTACGAAAGGGTCACTAAAATATTGTATCGTCTAATCGAATAGGTAAACGACCTTGGTTGATAACGAATTTTTGCAAGCTAATAATTAGTAAGCTTAATTACAGTTTAATATAATGAATTTCAGCTAAGGACCTATAGTTTGTAAAATTTATGTTTTAGTCCCTAAATTTGTAAAAGTTATAAATTGGTCCTAATTGAATACACATTGTTCGTATTAGAATAATTAGATTTGTTTTATTGTTTACTAATGTTTCTAAGATCAAAAAAGCTTAAGAATATTGATTAGAAAAAATTAGAATTTATTGTTCCGTTCACCGTCCTGTTTGTTAGTAACGCCCTTTGACCCGGTTCTCTACCAGGCCGGAAAGGGGGTGTTACAGAAAGTCTGCGTAGAATAAGAGGAAAGCACCATAACCAAGTGCATTGATACTCGAGATGGAATAGTCATCTATCCAAGTGCATTCCCGAAATAATAATTAAATAGTATATTAGATCAAAATATATAACTTGGTCCAATGAAAATCATATAATATTAGATCGAAATAATAATTAAATAATATATTAAAATATACCGACCTTAATTTGAGAGTGATTAGTCAACCACTATAGCTATATATAAATAAGTAAAACATACCAGACTTTTCAAGCTAAATTGAATATATGGTAGATGTGATCGCCAATATCAAATTGAAATCTTTTGAAAATTACCAACAAGAACTAGGGTAATTGAGCGAGATTTCATGGTTCGCTCAAGCCTTCAAAACATGTTACCATACTTTTTCAAAAATAAAGACCAAGTTAAAATATTAAGATAAAGACAATCAATAATAAAAATGTGGAAAAAAAACTTATCTTCGATTCAACGTAGAATCAAATTTGTTTCGGTAACTCCTTTGGGATTCAAACGAAGAGCACCAAAATCTTTCGAGCAAACTCGTGTTGACAACGTGTTGTGAATAAAATAAAGAAGAACAATAATAAGAACAAAGAACAAGAATGGAAGAACAAAGATATGAGAGAGATATAGAGATTTATATTATTCTCAATACTCAAGTGTATACAATGCCTTCATTAGATCATCTATTTATAGGCATAAGAAGTACATAATACATTAAACTCTAATCAATGAAGATAATATTTATAATGATAAAGTAAATCAAATCTCCTTGATAAACTAATTATCATTATAGACATCCACATAGATAAATATTCATAACAATATTAAAAATTTTATATCTTAAAATTTTAAAGAATATAAATTATATTATTAATAATAAAAATATTTTAATTATAAAAAATTTAAAATTTTGAAATATATGATTATCTTCAGGCACTCTCTCAGTCTACCTTGGTAGTTTTAGGGGTGTAAATGAATCGAGCTTGAACGAACAAGCCTTTGTTCGTGTTCGTTTGTTTAATTTTAAAGGTGTTAATGTTCAGTTCGTGTTCGTTTAAATTTTTAATATTGTGTCCGTGTTCGTTTATTTATTTTTGAAGGTGTTCGTGTTCGTTTGTTTAGTGTTCACGAACGTGTTCGTTTAAGTTTTCGCGAACGTGTTCGTTTAAGTGTTCGCGAACGTGTTCGTTTAAGTGTTCACGAACGAGTTCATTTGAGTGTTCCCGAAGGTGTTCGTTTAAGTGTTCACGAATGTGCTCATTTATTCGTTCGCGAACATGTTTGTTTATATTTTAAGAAATGTTAACTAAATTAACAATAAATAAATAAAAAGCAAAAAATTAAAATTTACATTTAAACATGAACTTAATATAATATACTTAGCAACAACAAAAAGTAGTATTTAGATACATCCACAAACATTTTCATTCTATAAACGAGCTTATAAACAAGCATGTAAACAAGCCTATAAACAAGCTTATAAACGAGACTATAAACGATCCTATAAACGAGCTTATACATGAGCGCATAAACGAGCCTATAAACGAGCTTGTTCGTGAACATAAACGAGTCGAACACACCTTTGTTCGTGTTCGTTAGTTTATTAAACAAACATAAAATTTTTCTTCATACTCGTTTATTTAACTTAATAAACGAACATAAACGAACGTTATACGAACGGTTCGTCGAACGCTCTGTTCATTTTCACCCTAGGTAGTTTTATAACAAATTCAAGGATGGACGAAGGACGTAACGAGAATAGTCACATTCACTGAAAATTTCGAACTAGATTTATATATATATATATTATTAATGATGTAATTTCACTTAAAATTTTATATAACTTTTTAAAAATTCAAATTATTTTGATTAAATAGGATTACCAAGGTTAATGTCTAGATTCGAACAAGTACAAGATTAGACAACATAAACATTCTTTTTTTTAATAGTCTTAAGATGATTACAATATAGTATCTATTTATACATATTCTTAACCCTTTAAGAATGCACACACCTTACAAACACAACGATTTGAATCTGAATCTCCTAAAATGAACATCATCCACATTTTTACTGGGATCACTTATTGAGTTCAACATAAATTAATCGTTCGATCCATTAATGTATCCCTACAACCTCAAACTATTAATATAAAATTCTACGTACATACTTAAAACAAAATGTAGTTTGAAACATATTATGTCTGTCGATTCGAAACATTCTTAATCGATATTAAACTACTTACCACTAGGATCAACACTGTTGTGATTATATAAAATATTTATCACGCGTTATTAGTATTTTCCAACCATTTTTTTCTTTTTAAATTAGGATATCGTGAATTTAAAACGTTTAAGAACAAAATATATTTTTAATATTAAAATTTGTAAAGTAAATATATGTTGGATTATTAGTTGATATATGGTTAGTGTAAAAAAATACACAAGCATGTCTATTTTAATTTTAGAATCTAAAATTTATATCTATAACTGTAAAACTTAAATCGAAATTTATTAACCATAAACCTTAAATTCTAACTATAAGCTCTAATTTCTAAACCATATAACATAAAGTCATAACCTTTAAACCCTAAACTAAACTCCTAAGTCCTAACTCATGGACCCTAAACCTTAATTCTAACATCCAAACCCTTTAATTATCCCACTTGTGGAATAGTTTTATCCTGCCATCAATGTATAAGATAATAATCCACAAGCATGCCTAATTTTACTTTAAAAAATAAAATTTAAGTCTCTAACTTTAAAATCATAAATCATAAGTCTTAAACCCTAACTCGTAACACATAAACTTTAAATTCTAAACACTACAATCTAAACTCCTAAACCTCTAAACCCTAAATTAAACAAACTTGTTAAAAATTTCCAACGTCAAAATTTTAGGTGTTCACTTATATTTTATTAAAAGCGAATGGAATCAAATAATTGGTGTCAACTTTTTTTTAAAGATATCAATTATATTTTAAACCAATGCCAATTTCTTTTTAAAGTGATGTCAAATCTTTTTATATATATTTCATATGAAATATATATTTAAAGAAATTTAAATTTTTTCTGGTCATTCACCCAGCTAACTCCAAACTATAATTGTCTGTGTATGAAATATTTTCACAAATATACTTTAGAATAAATCACGGGGTCTTAGAAAATATTAAATATGAATATTTTACTGAAATTATAAAACTCAAATACAAATATTCAGCAAATAATCAAAACCCTCGAGATCTACTAATTGGTCTAATAGCCAAGAATGTTCATCTTGCTCTATTTTGTATGAGTTCAAATTCTAGAATAAGAATGTAATATCTCCATTTAATCATAAAAAAAATCATACCTCTTCGATTAGTGATGGACAAAAGAATTTATGTTAGAAGAAATGAACTTATAAAATCTTAAGAAATGAACTTGTAAAATAAAAAAAAAAGACGAAACTGAATTTTTAATAAATAATATACAAAATACTTTCAAATTATTTACGGATTTTAATTTCCAAGAGAAACGGCAATAGATATTTATCAAAACAAGTCCTTGGGTGGATCCCACGTTATTCCCAAGTTGGCCTCCATCCAGAAAAGTAAATGCTTGCGGTTGAGAAACTTTCCAATCAAGTTGACCCGTTAAACTCAATAGGATAAGGGATTTATTGAACCAAAAAAAGCAACAAGCAGTGAAACAAAAAAAAAAAAAAAAGAAGAAGAAGAAGAAAAAACACAAAAAACATAATTAAACTAAGGTTAATTATACTTTGTGATTTTTATTTTATTTTTACAAGCGCTCTAATTTTACGGCTTTAAAATTTAGTTTAGCGTTTATATTTTAAGAATTTAGGTCTATAGACTTAGAATTTAGGGATTGTAGTCAGGATTTATGGTGGGGGCAAAATATAAATGTTTAAAAGTGAGGGAGAGAATTCATAAATAAACTAAAGTTTTAAAAAATCATATAGGAGTACAAATGTGAAAAAAAAAATCTTGGAGGGTTGAGGGCAATTGCCCCTCCCCTCCCCAACACCACATAGCTCGACCACTTACTGTAATTAAAATTTAGGGCTTAGGGTTAGAATTTAGGTTAAAACTTAATTCCCAACATATTAACATAAAACCTAAACACTAACATACAAATCTTAAATTCTAAACCCACAAATCTAAATCACTAAACCTTAAACTAAATGCCTAAACCCTAAAATTAAGACGTTTGTGAAAACAAAAAATTTCATCGCCAATACATGATATATCTTCCAAACTAATATGACTTTTTTATTATTTTTTTGTCACGTCATAAAAAAACCATTCTCATTATTAAACGTATTGACACTAACTATTTTTTTATTACAAATTTTGATATTTTCTTGAATAAGTCAATTTTTGATATTTTTGAATTTTAGACAACATGAAAGAAAGAAGATAAAGTAAAATATTTGAAAAAGATAAAATAGCTGATGACAGTTTAACAGTCCGTTATAATACTATCACGTTTGAATCAATTTAATAAAAATAAAAATTTAAATAACTAAACTAATAGAATTAGAGGATCGAAAAGGTTATTCCGCCAAACTAAAAATGCACTTAACTATAAATTTCGCCCAAATTTGTATCTTCCAAATTGGTATAATGGCAAAGAATACTCATATAGTTATCTTGCCCCATCTCTGTGATAAAATCACCACTTTCATTTAAATTATAAGAAATAAAATGCTTTATGTTTACTTTTAAATTAATTGCCTTGATACCGCAAATATTTTCAAATTTCTCTCATAATTATTGTTTCAGTTTGATTTTTAATCAATTTCATCTTCCTTTTCAATTTCTTGTTGCTTTAAATTTGGAATTAAAAATATGGTCTTAAAATGTTAAATTTATTTTAAAATTTTCATTAATTGGGAGGGTTAGGTTGATTTTGGATATAGTCAATTTACCTCATGTCCATTCAAAAATTACAATTTTCAAATCCTTACATATTTGGATATTTTCTAATTAACGCTGATCTATTCGTTTCTATATTGAAAATGGTTGTTGCAGGCCAAGTAGAGACATCTAGCGTAAGCACCGCGAGCAAACGTGGCCTACTCGACACCCCAAAAGTCGTAGTCCCGATAAGCATATGGTGGTTAGTTCTGTAATACGTGCTCATAGGAATCAGAGACGGCTTGGCAGTCGTTGGATTACAAGAACTGTTCTACGACCAAATGAAATTTGGGATTATTTAGATGTAAAAATGCATGTTTACGACTTAGTTATATTACATTTCTTAGGAAGTATAATCTTAACAAGTTCAAATGAAATTGTCCTTCACCCCTAATTTTTTTCTCACCTTTGTCTTCCTATATAATATATTTTTTAAAAAATAATTTATTTATAAATTTACCTCCACTTTCAAACATTTATTTTTTTATCCCCAACCCTAAATACTGGCTCCGTCTCTAACCCTAGCCTAACCTTAGCCACAACCCCCTTAATCACACAATCCTAATTCCTTTAGTTCGGCCCAAATCCGAGCCCATAGCTAACAACCTTCAGATTGGGCTTGATACGCCAGAGCTCCAATGCCTCATGTGACCCGTTGTTCCCTTGTTGGGCTGAGGCCTAAAGCCTCAAACCTGATCCAAGCCTGACATGTTTGACCGACTAATCTGTTGACCCACGACCTGTAACCGATCCAACCCGGTTTGACTTGACCTTGATTTTTGATCGAACTATTAGCTTTTATGTTCATTCGTTTGTGTTCTTTTATTTATTAGTCAAACTGATCCAACCATCGGCGAAAATGAATTATTAACACATGTCATTTTATGTTCATTCGTTTGTGTTCGTTTATCATTTTAACGAACGAACAAGTTACATTCTTTAACAAACGAACACAAAAAAATTATGTTTGTTTAATTGTTCGATTAAAATTAAACGAACAATTAAACTTGACAGGCGTACTTCCTATGAAGGGGTGTTATTTTTGAGGTTATGGGAAACCTCCATAATAGAAACCTCCATAATGAAAAGTTGATGTTCAGTTCATTTACAGGCGTACTCCCTATGAAGGGGTGTTGTTTTTGAGGTTATGGAAACCTCCATAATGGAAAGTTGACGTTGGATAGTTGAGATTTACAAGCTCACATCAACATCGTGCATGAGCATGACAGATAAAACTTGACAACATAAATTTTCGATTGATGTGTTACTTGTGTTTTTTAGTAATATATATATGTCCGTTTTATGGTCTTTGTTCGGGTGTAAAGCAGTATGACTGCCCCTCTCAATAATATTATCACCAAAATTTGAACTCGTGTCATTACTGACCGATTTAGTAAATGAGAACTAAACATGTCAAAACAGTAAAATTACTATTTAAAATATTTGTCCACTTAAAACATTTGTAATCAAGCCCATAAACAATTAATTTAAATAATGTAAAACAACTTTGAACGATTACATGAATTAACAATTTAAAATATTTGTCCACTTAAAACATTTGTAATCAAGCCCATAAACAATTAATTTAAATAATGTAAAACAACTTTGAACGATTACATGAATTAACACGTTTTAATTTAAAATATGCAAAAGAGACTATTCGGCTAGGCTGCACAGACATTCTTATTAGCGGGTCATATCACGTTTGCTAAATCACTTTTACAGGCCATTTCGGTGTATGCTATACAATCTACTAGACTTCCAAAAGGATTATGTGAAGAGATAAAGAAGCTTATCCGTCATTTTGTGTGAGTATTAGAGAATTATATCCTTGTAACCAATCCAGTCTGTTAAGAATGCAGTTAGGCCGTTAAGCTTGCATAAGCTTTGCTTATAAAGTCATGTTCTGAGTCCTGTAAAGTTCAAGTTGTATTTCCATTCAAGATTAATAAAACTTCTTTTGTTCTTTCTTTCTTAGTTTTATTCTCTGCTCATTCCATATTCTATCATGGTATCAGAGGTGTCCATGGCTGAAATTTTTTCTTCCAAATCTTTCACCAACAAGACGATCTCTATTCGTCTTGATGATTCAAATTACTTGCTCTGGAAACAACAAGTCATGTTTGCCGTTGAAGGCCTCGCTCTTACTGATTATCTTGTTGGTTCTTTGGTGGTTCCTCAACAGACCATTCTTGGTGAAGGAGGTTCTAGGGTTCCCAATCCTGATTTTTTTCGATACATGCAACAAGATAGTGCTCTATTTTCTTGGCTCTTGTCTTCCATTGGACCTTCCATCTTACCAACACTTGTCAACTGTTGAACTGCTCTTGATATCTGGAATAAGGTCAAGCATACTTCTCTATCACTTCTACCACCCGGATTATGCATCTTCATTGTTCTCTCAAGAACATTCGTAAGCGGGATCAAACGATGCAGGAATATCTAGCTCAGATTCAAGCTATTTGCGACAGTTTAGCAACTTGCGGTAATCCGCTATCGGAGACGATACATATCTCGACAATTCTTTCTGGCATGCCACCGGAGTACAAGTCTGTTGTAGCGGTCATTACCTCCAGTCAACAGCCCTACAAAGTTGACGGTGTCTCTAGTGTGCTTCTTGACACAAAGGCGTGTCAGCTTGAGTTTCTTAGTTAGGGTTCAGTTCACATGGCCTATGGACCAACTGGTGTCGATATGGCCTATTCTCAACAAGGCCCATATTCTAATTCTAATATGGGTTTTGGTAATAATGGACGAGGTTTCGTTAATCATAGAGGCACTCTAGGGTTTCGATCGCCGTTCAATCGTGCTTCACCCAGAGGAAGAGGCAGACGGATTGTTCCTGGCCGTTCGCGCCCTCAGTGTCAAAATCTGTGGCAAGATTGGGCATCTTGCCAATCGTTGCTACTTTCGGTTTAATCAAGAATACGACGAAGTAGCTTCAGCGAATCAGTGTTCTTTCTCTGAAGAATTTTCTAACGATCAAGGAGGCTATACTCAAGGGTTTTATGCACAAGGAAATTTTCAAGGAAATTTCAACACTCAGTGCGATAATTAAGGATGTTATAATGCTGGTGGCTCTAGAATCAATGGCGTCAGAAATACAGAACCGGCAGTTGCTTCCGTTGCTGCAGTCACTGATGATTTCAACAACTATGAGGATGCTGCCTGATATCCCGACTCTAGAGCCACATCGCATTTAACTCCTGATGCTGGTAATATTATTCATTCTTCTCCCTATTCTGGTAATGGTAGAGTGTCTGTTGCTAATGTGTTTACTGTTCCTATTTCTAGAATTGGTACTTCCATGTTAGAATCGTCTTCTAGGTCGTTGATTCTGAATGACTTGTTACATGTTCCTTCCATTAAGAAAAACCTCTTATCTATTTCTAAATTTACTAGAGATAATGATATTTATGTTGAATTCTTTTCTGACCACTGTCTTATAAAGGATTTGACAACTCAACAATCGATCTTGCAAGGGCTGCAAAGTGATGGTCTTTACAAATTTTCTGATGCTTCCTCTACTGCAGATAATACTTTTAGCTCTTCTCTGCATAATACTTTATCTGGTAGTTCTAGGACTGCCTCTGCTCAACATTTATGCACTGATAATACATGTTTTTCTGTTGCTAATACTAGTGATGCTCAACTTTGGCATAGGAGATTAGGCCATCCTTCTAATGAAGTTCTTGTAAAGCTTTCCTCCACTTGTAAAATTTCAAATATCAATAAAATTTCTTTTTGTGAAGCATGCAAGTTGGGTAAAAGTCACAAGTTACCTTTCCAGAAATCTGTTTCTGTTTATACTCAACCTTTACAATTAGTTCAAATGGATGTTTGGGGCCCTGCACCTTTAATTTCCAATAATTTCTGTTATTACATCATCTTTATAGATTCATGTACAAGGTACACATGGATATACTTTATATCTAAGAAATCTGATGTATATAGAGTTGTAGTTGAGTTTCATAAAATGGTGGAAAGGCAGTTTAATATAAAATTAAAAGCCATTCAGTCAGATTGTGGTTCGGAGTTTAAAACTCTTGAATCTTATTTTTCTCAATTAGGTATTCAGTTTGGACATACATGCCCTTATTCTTCTGAACAAAATGGAAAAATTAAGCGTAAACACCGTCATATAATAGTACTTGGACTTACTTTAATTGCTCAGAGTGGTGTTCCTTTTAAGTTTTGGTCGGATGCCTTCTATATTGATGTTTATTTGATAAATCGATTACCAACTAAGGTTTTAGGAGGGATAAGTCCTCATGAAAAGCTTTTTCAACAAAAACCTGATTATACTTTTCTTAGGGTTTTTGGCTGCCAGTGCTTTCCTTTTACTAGACCCTATAATCAACATAAACTTGATTTCAGATCAAAACCATGTACTTTTCTAGGGTATTGTTCTAAACAACATGGTTATAAGTGTCTTAGTAGTGATGTCATGTTATACGTTACTAGGCATGTCTTGTTTAATGAGATTGTTTTTACTTTTTTATTTTCTCATTCTCAAACCGATAAGCACAATGAAGTCTCTAAATTTCTTAAAGCTAAGTATTATGGGCCTGTTACTACTAATCTATCTAGACAGAGAGATCTAGAAGTTTTTTCTTCTTAATCAGATATTTCTGCTTCCTTTAGACAAGATGGTTCTCAGGATGTTCCCACAACCAATTCAGAAAATTCAACTAGTCCCAATGTGCCTGATAGTATCCCTAGAAGTCCTGTTCCTTCTGCACCTATGAATGATGTTGCAAGTCCAATAGTCTCACAGTCTGGTCATATAGCATCTTCAGACTAGGACATCATGAATGAAGATTATTCAACAGCACACCATTCACCTAGACTTGAGCCTATTCCTATTTCTATTCCTACTTCTGCAGAAGCTTCTATTCCTGTTGAGAAGCTTCTATTCCTATTGCAGAAGTTTCTGCTCCTAATCTCAAACCTGCAGAAGTTACTAGTACTCAAGTTCAAAAGAGTCATACTATGATCACAAGGTCCAAAGATGGAATATTCAAGCCCAAGGTGTTTCAAACTTCAGAGGTTTTGGATCACAGTTACCTAGAGATGTGTATCAAGCAATGGAATCTGCTGAATGGCGAGAAGCTGTTCAAAAAGAATTGGATGCATTAGTTCAAAAAGGAACATGAGAGTTAACACAATTACCTACAGACATAGTTCCAATTGGGTGTAAATGGTTGTTTAAACTCAAGAGGAATTCAAATGGGTCTGTTGCTAGGTATAAAGAAAGGCTTGTAGCCAAAGGCTATTCACAACAAGCTGGATTCGATTACAAAAAAATCTTTAGTCCTTTTATTAAACCCGTTACAGTTAGAATTCTTCTTAGCGTTGCTTTGAGCAATGGCTGAGTTTTAAGGCAGATAGATGTAGATAGTGCATTTCTGAATGAAGTTTTGGCTGAGGAAGTTTATATGTTGCAACCCCTGGATTTGAACAAGAGGATGACTTAGGAAAACAACTTGTTTGCCATTTGAAAAAGTCCTTATGTGGGCTTAAACAAGCACCTCGTGCCTGGTTTGACAAGTTAAAAGATGTTGTTGTTAATACCCTTGGATTTACCCTTTCTCTTGCAGATGTTTCTCTTTATTTTAGGGAAAGTAAAGGAAACAAATGTTACATTCTAGTTTATGCCGATGACATTGTGGTCACTGGAAACAATTCAACTGATGTAAATAGTGTGATCAAGGATATAAACTGTGTTTTTTCAGTAAAGGATCTAGGATGCTTGAATTTATTTCTTGGAATGAATGTCTGCCCTGTCAACAATGGAGTAATATTGAATCAGAGGAAACACATCGCAAACTTATTAGAAAAGACTCAGATGATGGATGCTACTGCTTCACCAACTTTTATGGTTACAACACCAAAGCTGTCACTTACTGATGGAGAACCTTTACCTGATGCTACTCTTTATAGGCAAGTTGTAGGAACACTTCAGCACATATGTTATATTAGACATGACATTCAATTTTTAGTGAACAAAGTCAGTCAGTTCATGCAAGCTCCCCTTGACAAGCATTAGAAAGCAGTTAAAAGGATCATTCAATATCTTAAGGGCACAATTGATCATGGACTCTTCTTCAGTACATGTGGAGCACCCACAACTCTAGTAGGGTATACTGATTTTGACTGGGGAACAAGTGCTGATGATAAGCGATCCACTGGTGGCTACTGCATTTTCTTGGGTGGCAATTTAGTAGTATGTAGTTCAAAAAAACAAACTATTGTTTCACGCTCATCTACTGAGGCAGAATTTAGGAGTCTTACTGATGCTATGTGTGAAGGAATTTAGATTAAGTCTCTCTTGACAGAACTACATATTTCTCTTTCTTCAACTCCAATTTTGTGGTGTAATAACACCAGTGCAATTGCTCATTCCTCCAATCTAGTTCATCATGCAAAGCTTAAACATGTTGAATTAGATCTCAGCTTTGTCAGGGAAAAAGTTACAAATGGCTTTTTTCATATTGACTATGTCCCAGCAACAGAATAAGTTGCAGATGTTTTAACTAAACCTTTGTCTGCAGCCTTCTTTGTTCACCTTAGACAAAAATTGAAAGTCTTTTGTGTTGAAAAAATCAGACTCAGTACTGTGCATTTGACAAATATTACCAATGCAGACTGAGTTTTAGGTCGTCAAGAAGACTGAAGTTTTTTTCAAGGAAGTTCATCCAGTAAAGATATATGTCTGATTTAAAAGAAGGGAGAGGATGAGAAGCACATTACATGGTTGTTTGCAGAAGAAGGAAGATAAGAAGCATGTTTGAGGGTCTTTTCTAAAAGAAGAAATAGGAAAGAGGACAAGAAGCATATTAGAGGATTATATCCTTGTAACCAATCCAGTCTGTTAAGAATGCAGTTTGGCCGTTAAGCTTGCATAAGCTTTGCTTATAAAGTCATGCTCTGAGTCTTGTAAAGTTCAAGTTGTATTTCCATTCAAGATTAATAAAACTCCTTTTGTTCTTTCTTTCTTGGTTCATTCCATCTTCTTCTTCTCTGCTCATTCCATATTCTATCAGTAGGGGAATCCATCGGGTGGGAGTGGTATTTCGTTAGTAAAGTGGAGCACTTTGAAATTTCCGACTGAGGATGTGGGCTTGGATTCAAAGACCGTCATCAACAGAATAAGGCCTTTATGATGCAGGTGGGCTATGGAGCGGGTTAAAGACAATCTGGGAGGTTCTTTGGCAAATTAACTGTTGGAATATCTGATATGGTGACACTACGAATTTCTGGTACGACAACTGGTTGAACGTTGAGGGTTTGCTTGCCCTGTACTATACTGGTTCCGAACTTCCAAGGCCAGCAAATGTGGCTTCCTATGTCACTATTTCCGGACAGAGCCGGTCTTGAGATTTTAGAGGCCTTGAGCGAACTAGAAAATTAGGCCCCTAACAATAAGTTTTGAAAAAAAAAAATTAAATTTGAATAGTAGTCCCCTAATAAAAAAATATTTTAAAAATGAATTTTAAAAGTAGGCCCTAAACAAATATTGAAAAATTTTAATTTTAAGAGTATGCCTCTAATAACAAATGTTGGGGAAAATGAATCTATAATAACAAGGATTGAAAAACTAGACCCTACATAACAAGTATTGAAAAAATTGAATTTTAAGAGTAGGTCCCTAAAAAAATATCAAGAAAAATTGAGCATCAAATAACATGTATTGAAAAAATTGGTCCATTAATAACAAATATTGAAAAAAATAAATTTTAAGAGTAGCTAATAATAACAAAATATTGAAAAAATTGAGCATTTAGTAACAAGCATTGAAAAAATTGGACCCCAAATAAGAAGTATTGAAAAAAATGAATTTAAAGAGTATGTCCCTAATAAAAAAATATCAAGAAAAATTGGGCCTCAATTAATAAACATTGGAAAAAAAGAATTTTAAGAGTAAGCTCGTAATAACAAATATTGGGGGAAAATTGAGCCTCTAATAACAAGTATTGAAAAAATTTGGGCCTCAAATAACAAGTATTGAAAAAAATTAGACCCCTAATACTAACTATTAGAAAAAAAAAATTAAACTTTAACTATTTAAGTAATATTTTTTTAAAAAAAGAAGAGGCCTCTATTTTATATTATAACCGAATTATTATTTCGTTTACTTGTGATTTATGGCTCAAAATAGAGGTGTCTCTCTAATATTATAATTAAATTTTGAAGCCATTTCCTATTATAATTTTAAGGTAGTAAAAATTAGAAAAAAATGAAGTCATGGACGGTCGACCGGTTTGACCTACCCCAGGGCCGGCTCTGTTTCCGGAGAATGTAACTGGACCACACTAGAGCAATTGTTGCCGAACCATATTTTGAGAAGGATCTCGGCTGTTATTCCTCCAAATATGACGATGGGGGAGTCATACACCCAAATAGAGAAGGGAAGAAAATCGGCTGTTTACCACTAAATCAGCGTATAACGCATTAGGTTTGAGATAGCTGGAGGGTATGGATTTAAACGAGGATCGATCACCAATGCCGATAGCCTCAAACCTCATCCAAGCCTGACATGTTTGACCGACTAACCTGTTGACCTATGACCCGTAACCGATCCAACCCGGTTTGACTTGACCTTGATCGTCGACTTTGATCACATCGTTGATTGAACTGTTGGCTTTTATGTTCATTCGTTTGTGTTTTTTTATTTAATAGTCAAAATGATCTAACCTTTGGCGAAAATTAGTTATTCACATATGTCCTTTTATGTTCATTCGTTTGTGTTCGTTTATCATTTTAACGAATGAACAAGATACATTCCTTAACAAACGAACACGAAAAAAAATATGTTTGTTTAATTATCCAATTAAAATTAAACGAACAAACATTAATATCTCTCATTCGTGTTCGTTCAATTCGTTTACAGGCGTACTCCCTACGAAGGGGTGTTGTTTTTGAGGTTATGGGGAACCTCTATAATGGAAAGTTGATGTTGGATAGTTAAGATTTACAAGCCCACATCAGCATCGTGCATGAGCATGACAGATGAAACTTGACAACATGAATTTTCGATTTATGTGTCATTTGTGTTTTCTTTATTGACCGTTTTCTTAGTAATATGCATGTCCGTTTTATGATTTTTGTTCGGGATATAAGGCTTAAGAGCGGATCTAGAAATTTAAATTTAGTAGTTCACTGATCAGTGTAATAATTTAGAATCAATTACATTATTGTAATAATGTATTAATAAGTGATGATTGTTGTGCAAACATTGAAGAACCATTACATGTAAATATGTTTGAGAAATTAGAACTATCTTATACTGATGTAATTGTGTTTTAGAGAGTAGAAAAATTTACTCTAGTAAAATTAAGTATTGATAGTGAAAATTATTGTACAACAAAGCATATGTTTTGTATTTAAAATCGGTTTGAAGTTCTAGGATGAGTGTCATTGTATTTAACCAAAATTTTTAACGAGACTAACATATATACTTAAAATATTTATAAAACGATAGTTTTAATATTTGTTTTGACCAAAAATAGTTTAAGAGCTCAAAGAAAAAAACTAAAATAATAATAATAATAATAATAATAATAATAATAATAATAATAATAATAATAATAATAATAATAATAATAATAATAATAATAATAATAATAATAATAATAATAATAATAATAATAATAATTTAAGGGCTGTTTTTTTTTATTTAAACAGAAAATACTTAGTTTTTTTAGGTAAACAAAACTGTTAGTTACTAAACTTTTAGGACACTTTCACTTTGGTCATTGAAATCGTAACACTTTCATTATAGTCATTAAACTTTTAATCCAATTTCATTACAACCACTGTCGTTAAAAAATGTTGACATTGCATGTTAAAGTCTTCCTCCAAAATTAAATTCTGCTGAACGACCACTTCGCCGATCAATCCCAACGGTGAGAATGATTCGTTTGGCTAAAAAATTAATATAGTTTGATTTGAAATTTATTTGACAGTTAATAATGATAAATCGAAAAGTTAATTTTTAATTTCAATTGAGATTTTTAGTTTTGATTCATCAATGTTAACCAAGATGAGAGCCAAGTTGAAGAAGAAGTGCATGAGGAGACTGAAGAGGAAGCGCCGGAAGATGAGGCAGAGATTTTTAGTCTTCTAAATCTAGTTTAAAGTTTTAAGACTGTTTGAGATGTTATCTAGTACCCTCAGATATTATGTTTGTATTTTGTGGGTTTGGGTGTAACCATCTATAATTAGTATCAACATGTTTTAAATTGGAACTTAAAAAAACTGTAAAACTAAACTATGTTAAATTTCTGATAAAATAAAATTTTTTAACCGTTGGGGTTGATCGACGATTTTTTCGTCAATCGAAATTATGACGTTGTCAATAGCTGTAACTTTGGAAAAATAAGTTTTTTTGAAGAAGACCTTAACGTGTCACATCAACATTTTTTAACGGGGTTAAAAGCACTACAACGTAATGACTTATTTTTTAAATTAAAAGTTTGCTGACTATAATGAAGAATTTTCAATTTTAGTGACCAAAGTAAAAGTACCCTAAAAACTTGGTGATTACCAATGTAGTTTATTCTATTTTTTAATGGTTGGTCAAGTGACCCACCATGCACCATGGTGTTTCCGGCCCTACTAAAGTTGTCCTTCCCAATAATATAAGTCGAATGGCCAACAGTGTAGCCGATAGATTGGCTCGTCTTTGCCGAGGAGCACCAATTGGAGTCTTGACGTTCCGAGAACCCCCGACGGAGATAGCTGCAGCGACGCTGGAGGACCTGCGTGGAATAGCCTACTGTTTTATATGTAGTTTCAGTATTATCAATTTTTTTTAAAAGGGAATTGAATGTGGATCTCAATTCAATTAAGGAGTCATCATGAAGACTAATAGTACAACCTTTAACTATATAATATTTTCAACTAAATTAACAATTTCGATAAATTAATAAGATAATAATTTTTCGGAAGACCCTTATATAAATTTATAATCCCTTCACAATTATAAATTAATAATTCTATAAAATTATAAATATAACTAGGACAACTTAGTAAAATCTGATTCAATTGTTGTTTGCTTCTTCTTAAAATTTAAATCTAGTTATATTTCATCTTTAACTTTCCTTATTGCATACAAAAATTCGGGTGTAGTGTTCTCATACTGCAACAAAAAATTGTGAAGAGTTGTTGCCGCCATGAGTGCTTCCTTCCACGTAATTGATTGCAAAAGCATTGTATCATCTTCATCATCAATACAACTTTCAATAACACTAGCTACAATTTCTTCTAAACTTTGGACCTCTGAACATGTATCATTTTCACCCGGGTAATCTAGTAGGTGATTGATATCCATTTTGTTGCAGTACCCAAGGCTAATAATGTAGGTTCTTTGAATCGGAAAAAATCTCTTTAAATTAATAAATGATTAATTTATCGATTAATTAATACCTCAATCATGTGGTGCCAACATTATTAATTTATAGAGGTTTTATGATTATAATTTGTTGTTAAATTTGAGTGAAAACAAATTAACTAAATTGTAAACAAAAGTAAAAGTTAATGCAAATGAGAAAACAAAAAGCAAAAAGAGAGAATACGTACCCATATTTTGTTAATCAGGGGCATAACATAAAATCATGCTTCTGTTCATGTCGATAGCGTATGATTCTTATATAAATCGGAGGATTCATCCTTAAGGACGTCCCACCATTTTGATAGAGTTGTTTAGCCAAATTTCTTTTGCTCCGACTGATTTTCGATGGGTAGCTCAGTTGCTCCGGTCACCTTCGACAATGACATTGACAATACAAATTCCAACGAGCTCTCTTCTCAAAAGAAGCCCTCTAAAGGAGGCTGGAACGCCGCCGTTTTTGTCATCTGTAAGCACATCTTTCTTTCCCATTTTTGTTGGACAAATGTTTGACGAAATTGCTATCGTTGATTCATGCAGTTGTCGAGATGGCCGAGCGATTTGCTTTCTATGGTTTGGCTGGGAACCTGATCACATACCTCACGAACAATCTCGGCGAACCGATGACCGTCGCCGTCAAGAACGTCAACACGTGGGTTGGGGTCTCCGCCATCTTCCCTTTGTTCGGTGCCTTCATCGCCGATTCGTACCTTGGTCGCTTCAAGACCATCCTAGCTTCCTCTTTGATCTACCTCTCGGTAACTTTATCTTTTTTCGGTTGCATTGCATTTATCGCGGTTCTAGATATGTTTGTTTGCTCAACAACAACAATTGTTACAGGGGATGGTGTTATTGAGCTTATCGGTGTCCGTAATCCCTATGCATTATCGGAGAGCTGTGTTCTTCACTGCGCTTTACGTTTTAGCCATCGGCGAAGGTGGCCATAAGCCATGCGTTCAGACCTTCGCCGCCGATCAATTCGACGAGAATAATCCCCAAGAAAAAGCTGCCAAAAGCTCATTCTTCAACTGGTGGTACGTTGGGATCGTTACTGGTGCCTCGGCTGCCGTTGTTGTTGTCATTTATCTCCAGGTGAGTTCTCCTCAAAGCTCAAATTCAGGTTTTAGTCCTTCTATGATGCTCAAATTTATGATTCGATCCCAATACTTCATTTTGGTGATGTTTGATGTGGTGTAGGATAATGTTAGTTGGGCAGCAGGATTTGGGGTGTTATCAGTATCACTGGCAGTGGCACTGGTAGTGTTTTTAACCGGAATCAAGAGGTACCGAAAGCAGGGGCCGACGGGGAGCCCCTTCACCACAATGGCTCAGGTCTTCGTTGCCGCTGTAAAGAAGTGGCGCGTGAGCAAAACCCACGGTGACAGTGGAATTTGTTATGAGGATGATAGAATAAGTGGGAGGCACAAATTGGCCCGTACCAAACAATTCAAGTAAGTGTTTTGATGTAATCCTAATTAGATAACACTAAACTTTTAAGTTTAGTATTACTTATTTTATTGTATTAAAAATCGATACTATTTTAACATTGAAATTTAGTTTAGGTTTTAATTATATTATTGGGCCGTTAAAATTTCTCCACATCATCGCACGCGGACCGTCAATATCCGTCCACGTCATCGATTTTAATGGCTAAACTAAAATTTTAATTATATGTGTTTTTAATATATTTATAGGACATACAGTAATCATGCAACTTGGCTATATGAGATTATTTTTTTACGTTAATACATAAAATAACAGTCTTAAAACTATTTATCTCAAGAAAGATATCCTGTATATTTGTTGAAACAGTTATTTAAAATATTTTAATTAATTATACTTGTTTGGGCCACTTTAAGTTTGGTCAATTAAGGCTTGAGTCCTTTCCAATACAAGTCATTTAGGTTCAAGTTGTTGACTTTTTATTATCCAAATCGGATTGTATCGAAAATGAATATAGATTAATCGGATCGAGTTTTTGTATTTGAATCACAATAAGTGTGACTTATATAATATTTTATTTATTCAAACTCGATTTGTTTACCATCTTTCTTTGGAAATGCAGATTTTTGGACAAGGCAATGATCATTGACAACAAGGATTGCTTCAGCAATATCAAGGATCCATGGAGGCTATGTTCATTAAACCAAGTTGAAGAAGTAAAGCTTGTTCTTCGCCTCATCCCAATATGGCTTGCTTGCTTAATGTTCAGTGCCGTGATAACTCAACTACAAACATTTTACACCAAGCAAGGCAGCACAATGTTGAGATCAATAGGTCCCAATTTCCAAGTTCCTCCGGCGGCACTCCAAAGCCTCGTTGGCCTCGAAATCCTCATTGTCGTCCCGATTTATGATAAGATTTTTGTCCCCTTCGCTCGAAAAATAACCGGACATCCCCGCGGAATCACAATGCTACAAAGAATCGGTGCAGGTCTATTCGTTTCCATGTTTAGCATGATTGTTGCAGCCCTAGTAGAGACAGCTAGGATAAACACCGCGAGCAAGCAAGATCTACTCGACACCCCAAAAGCCATAGTCCCAATGAGCATATGGTGGTTAGTTCCACAATACTTGCTCAACGGAATCAGAGAATCCTTGACGCTCGTCGGACTACAAGAACTGTTCTACGACCAAATGCCGGAAGAAATGAGAAGCATGGGAGCTTTCTGAACACAGCTATAATCTCAGTGGTTCAAGCCATTACTTCAAGGCACGGGAATGCATGGCTGGGAGATAATCTCAACCGTGCAAATTTGAATTACTTTTATTGGGTAATGGCAGGATTGAGTGGGGCTAATTTGTGTGTTTATATGTGGATTGCTAAGGGTTTTGTGTATAAAAAGGTTGTAAATAACGATCAAGGAATTAGTAATTAGGGGAAAGAACCGGAAACAAGAGGCTATATGGAGGCAAAAGTATGAAATTTGGGGCAATTTGGATGTATAAATGCATGTTTAAGACTTAGTTATATTATATTTCTAAGGAAGTATAATCTTATCAAGTTTAAATACCAAAGTAGTTAGCTTATTTTCTTTTTAATAAATCTCTCGACTCGGCATCATCGATCGAATAAATTAACAATAATCTTAAATTGTCTAAACCGATCCACTATTTGTGTTAAAATCAAAATAATCAAACCAAACATTTTCGATTTAGTTAAGTTGATTTGTTTTTTCAATTCTAAGTTCTCACTAGGCATAATGTTAAAAAGTTGAGTAAACTATCTAAATGGTCCCCGACTATTCTCCAATTATCTTTTGCGTCCCTTGACTATCAGAAGTTACAAACTGGTCCCTTAACTAATCGTTACATACAAAGCAGTCACATTCCGTTAAAAAATAAACGAGCATCTTAGTTGGACGTTAACCTGTTGACTGGGTTTAGATGAAATTATTATTTTTATTACACTACATTTCTATGTCATTAAAGGTCAATGAAAATAAAATAGAAAAAATTCCCCTTTAAAACCCTAATAAACCCTAATAAGAGGACCAAATGCCACAAACTCTTCTTCTACTTTTTTTAGACTTCATCTTCATATTTCTCAGAGGAAAAAAGAAAGAAAATCTAAAAGATAGAATCTAAGCTTAAATCTCATAACATCGTGGAATAATAATAATATTAAGTAAAATCATTTTCCATCAAATAAAAAATTCAACGAGTTATGCTCATTAATTTAGGAGGGCAAATGAATAGAACTTGTTTGTATTCATTCAAATTTTAAATAACTTGTTCATTTTCATTTATTTATGTTTGAAGGAATGGTGAAAGTATGCCACTAGTCCTCAATTATTCAAACTTAACAATCTAAACTCCAAAATTTAATATGTAGTCTCTAATATCACCTTTATCGAAAATGTAAAAGAAAATCAAGTAAATAATATAAACAAGTGTATAAACAAATTTGTTCATGAAAGTAAAAGAACCAAATATACATTTGTTTGTGTTCAATTATTTATTTAACAAACATAACAATTTTGTTCATATTTATTTATATTTTATTCATTTTACACCCGAACTCATTATACTTTAATTTTGACACATTTTTTTGAATGGTCTAAAGGTGATTACAAGGTAGTATTTGTTCATACATATTTTTAACCCTTTTACAACAGATATACACCTTGTAGGCAAAACAATTTGAACTCGTGTCTCCTAGGATGAATATCATCCGCTTTTCCACTAGGACACTTGTTGGGTTCAAATTTGTTAATCAAAAAATTATAAACCAAATTAAAATTTTTTTATCACACTATTACAAAATATTTTAATTTCTATCAAAATTTAACACTAATAAAATCATTTCATAATAAAATAAAAATAGTAAACTACATAAATGGTTTCCCGACTATGCTTCAATTATCCTTTGCGTCCCTTGACTATTAGAAGTTACAAACTGGTCCCTTGACTAATTGTTACATACAAAGCAGTCTCATTTCGTTAAAAAATAGATGGATGTCTTAGTTGGACGTTAACCTGTTGACTGGGTTTAGATGAAATTATTTTTTTATTACATTATATTTCCATGTCATTAAAGGTCAATAAATATAAAATAGAAAAATTCCCTTTAAAACCCTAATCAGAGGACCAAATGCCACAAACCCATATTCTTCTACTTTTAGACTTCATCTTCATATTTCTCAGAGGAATAAAGAAAGAAAATATGAAAGATGGATTGCAAGCTTAAATCTCATAACATTATGGAATAATGGTAGCCAAACCCTAATGATCAAATTACCCTTTTTTATCCCACGTAAAGCTTAAACCTTTCCTTGAAAAAGCCCATTTCTTAACGCTCTAACCTATCTAGGTATTTCTTAGTTAGGGGTTTCCCCTCTTTTTTATTTATAGAAGTTTGATCATGTTACTTATATGAATGGCTACAGGGAAAATTGAATGTAAAGAATCAAAGAGCAACAAGGTTTATACTAGGAAAATCCACAACAAATCCACCTACGTTCCTCCACAATCTTCTCAGCAAACTCTAGCCACCACTACTACAGCCGACGATAACAATTCTTAGCATCAACTGCCACTCCAACCCTTTGATGTCGTGGCGTCGGATGATTCGTCTAGTCATAATCAGTTGCAGCAGGGCGCGAAAAATGCTACCAATGGGATTGCAACATCTGGGTATGTAAAATATGATAACCTTGTTAATATTAACTTGAATGTTTTATCGAAGAATAAGGTTATGGTTTTGAAAAGGAAGTTAGCTATTGAATTTGGGGAGGATAGGAGTTTAGTTAAAAAATTTGAGGCCGAAAAAAGTAGGTTTAATGGGGGTATGCAAATTCACGAGTTTTAGGGAATAAGAATGTTGATAGAGGCAATGAAAGTATATTCAAAACACACCGTATTAATATAGATGTCATGTTGGTATCCTACTCAGTAGGTTAACGTCCAGCTAAGACGTCCGTCTATTTTCCAACAGAATAAGACTGCTTTGTGTGTAACGCTTAGTTAAGGGACCAGTTTGAAACTTCTGATAGTCAAGGGACGCAAAAGATAATTGGAGCATAGTCGTCGGACTATTCATGTAATTTACCTAAAAATGTTCCTTACGTTTGACAGGATAGTTGTTGTGGTCCATATTTGGGGCAATTTAGTTGTACAAATATTCTTTCACAAGAACACGTATTTAACTTCTTTAAATTTGAATAAATAATCTCTTATAATTTAAAATAACCTCATTATCTTAAATTATTATTAAGGGTAATAACCACAACCATTCTTATCTATTCTTAGTGTGTGACCCTGTAGGTTCAATTAACGTTGACAGTAGATAAATCCCATTTTATCCTACAAATCATTAGTGGCCTTTAGGAATACATTATAACTACCCAAGTTAAATCAAAAGCTCATAATTCGAGACAACATTAATTTAGTTTATTTCATAATCCTTTTATCTCACGATATCTTGATAGAATATAAGGCATTTAAAATGTTAACCGTATATCGTTCTATCTTTAGTTTCTCGATGCCCAATTAAGATGACTAAACAAATAATATTGATCTCTATAAACTTATTTGAGCACATTCATTCATTCCTCAGTCCAAATCCTCGAGGGGCCCAGAGATATCTCTCTTATGTTAAGAGGGATAAATTTCATCTTAATCGCTCACATTTCACTAAATGATTCATTATCATGTTCATGCATAACCTTTATAATCGTCCGATTATAAACAATGTTTGACTATGTCAAAACATAATAATCATCATGTTGAGTACAATAGTAATTTGAGGTCTAAGAATTTAATGTCACAACTGTTGAAGATTAATATATAACTTTAATCTATGTATTAATCTTAAAACGAGTCGGTCCTAATATTTTTTCTCAACAAATACATATATAAATTTGATTTGAGTCTCATTCACATATTCATCCAATGAATATCTATCAAACTTCATACCAATCTGTAGAGCCCGATAATCACAACCGAAATACTAGCCAAGTGGTGGAGAAAATGTATTTTGGGTGTTTGTGGTGGAAGTAAATAGATAGAAAAATATGACACAAGATTTAGAGTGGTTCGACTTTCTAAACAAAGACTACATCCACTACCTTAGCTCCTCACCAAGGATTTCACCAATTCACTAAGAATCCTTCCCCTTTTCTAGGCTTAGGAGGCAACCTTTTACAACCTAGACTCACAACCCAAGTCTAGCATCCAACGCTCACAAGCCGAGCTTTGGGAACTCCCTCAAACAAAAGAAAACTTAGCAAACAGAAATCACTCTATAAAGGTTGATTTTTGCACACTAAACACTCACCCAAATCCTAGAACACTTGAGCATACATTTACAATTTGAGCTCACAAGTGTTTATCTATACAAGGAATGAAAATATAAGCACTAAGACAGTTTTGCATCAAAATGTTGTTGACAATGAATCATTAGTCTTCCATAGATGCTTGAAGTTTTCTTATATACTCCCAATTTAGTCCCTAGCCATTAGAGACCATCGGGGTTTTTACTTCCCGCAATAAATACAGTTATGGAGCTTCTCGTATCGATATGCAGGTAGCCGTATTGGTATGACACCTTTCTTCAAAACTAGCTGTTGATCTTTATGCAGCATCTCGTATCGAAACGCCTGAAGGCGATTCGGTACGCCCGTATCGGTACGCCACTATACCGTTTCAGTACGGCCTGCAATTCAAATAACCGTCGGGAAATAGTCATTAGGGGTTTTGAGCCGTTGAGGCTTTTTCCATGTAGGCGCATCAAAACGCTATACATCGTATCGAAATGACCACAATCCGTATTAATATGGCCAAGGCTTGTATCGTTAAGGGTTTTGGCAGTTTCAAATTGACTATAGCTGAAACTCTAAGGCGTATCGAAACGAGGTATACTATATCGATACGGTCATGCTGAAATCTTAGGTTTGGCTACTTTAAAACATTTCAGAACACTTCAAAACCTTTTTGAAAACTCCTCAAATATATTTTCAAGTTGTTTGGACTTAAAATCATTTTTGAATACTTTTCAATTTAGTCTAAAACTATTTTTCAATTATTATATCAAAACGAATATCCTAACAATATCCCCCTTGACTAAATTGCTTCAGAAGAATGTTCCGTATGAGTGGTCAGATGCAAGACAATAAACGTTTGAGAAGTTGAAGAAAGCTTTGACCGAAGCTCCTATTTTGATTCAATCTGAACCGAGGAAAGAGTTTGTGATTTACAATAATGCATCGTATGTAGGGTTAGGTTGTGTGCTTATGCTAGATGATAAAGTTGTAGCTTATGCTTCGAGACAATTAAAGGTTCACGGGAAGAACTACCCCACTCATGATATTGAGTTTGCCGCAGTAGTGTTTGTTTTGAAGATTTGGAGACACCATCTTTATGGTGAGAAGTGCACCGTTTATACCGACCACAAGAGTTTGAAATACTTGATGACTTAGAGAGAGTTGAACCTTAGACAACGTAGGTGGATAGAACTTCTTAAGGACTATGACCTTACAATAGAGTACGATGCGGGTAAGGCAAACATAGTGGCCGATGCTTTGAGTAGAAAAGTGGCACTTGAGTTGCGAGCCATGTTTTCGAGATTGAGTGTGTCACAGGATGGCAGTTTGATAGCCGAGTTACAGGTTAAACCTTTGTTGGTTCAGTTGATTCAAGAGTAACAGTTGCGAGACGGGTCGTTGGCACCTCACGTGCAAGATATAGCCGAGGGTAGACCCACAGATTTCTACTTTGGTGAGAATGGAATCCTATGATTCAAGGATAGGATAATAGTCCAGAAGATGCCGAGTTAAGGCGTACTATCTTAATGAAGCACATAACAGTCCTTTTGCTATGCATCCGGGTAGTACGAAGATGTACCGTGGGTTAAAAGAAGAGTACTACTGGATTGGGTTGAAGTAAGATGTGGCCGAGTTTGTGAGTAAGTGTATGGTATGTCAGCGAGTTAAGGCCGAGCATTAATTCCCTTCAGGTTTGTTACAGCCGTTGAAGGTTCCGGAATGGAAGTGGGAACGTATTACCATGAACTTCGTGTCGGGGTTACCATTGAATCCTTCGAAGAAGAATTTAGTATGGGTGATAGTCGACATATTCACTAAGTGTGATCATTTCATACCTGTTCATACTACCTACAACTTAGATAAGTTGGCCGATCTGTACATCAATGAGATAGTGATGTTACATGGGGTATCGAAGTCGATTGTATCAGACCGAGATCCGAAGTTTACAGCCAGGTTTTGGGAGTGTTTACATCATGCCTTGGGTACTTGGTTGAACTTCAGTACTTCGTATCACCCGCAGTCAGATGGTCAGTCAGAGAGAGTTATTCAGGTGTTGAAGGACATGTTGAGGTGTTCCATCATCGACTTTCAGGGTTCTTGGGAGAAGCACCTACCGTTAGTAGAGTTTGCATACAACAACAATTATCATGCTAGTATCCATATGGCACCGTATGAGGCTCTATATGGCAGGAGGTGTAGAATACCTATCTTTTGGGCCGAGGCCGGACAAAAGCTTGTACCGATGCCAGACTTGCTTAAAAGCACTACCGAGAAGGTAAAGCTGATCTGTGATCGCTTGAAGGCATCTTAAGACAGACAAAAGTTGTATGCCAATTTGAAGAGAAAGGAGATAGAGTATGCCGTGGGCGAAAAGCTATTTTTCAAAGTCTCACCTTGGAAGAAGGTGATGAGGTTTGGTAGGAAAGGTAAGTTGAGTCCGAGATTCATTGGTCCTAACGAGGTAGTTGAGAGGATCGGTCCCGTTGCTTATAGATCGAGACTGCCGACAGAGTTAGAGAAGATTCACGATGTGTTCCACGTTTCGATGCTTCGAAAGTATAGATCGGATCCGTCTCATGTAATGCCAGTGGAAGAGATCGAGTTGAACCCAGACTTGTCGTACGAGGAAGAGCCGGTTGAAATTCTTACTATAGATAAGAGGGTGTTGCGTGGGAGATCTATCGAGTTAGTCAAAGTTTTTCGAAGACACCGAGGTGTAGAAGATGCTACTAAGGAGAGGAAGGAAGACATGGAGAAACAGTTTCTGTATCTCTTTCCGTTAGGTAATTTCGAGGACGAAATTCCTTAAGTGGGGGAGAGTTGTAACTCCCGGGGTTTGAGGCCCGAGAGATAACTGGGTTTGGTTAAACAAGTTCGGGTTAGTTTAATTGAAAGAAAATATTTTTAATAGACAAAAAAGGGAATTTTAAAAAATGGGTCTTTTGGTAAATTGGGAGAAAGTGAGTTTTGAGATGATTTTTGATTTTAATAAAATAAGATATTTCAAAAAGGGTCTTTATCCCATCTTCTTCCCCAAAACCCCATTTTTCACATTAAACTCTTCAACACCATAGCCAAATTCACTTTCCCACCAAGCTTCATCATTTTTGAAGATTTCAAAGAGGTAAGCACCTGGTTTTGTCCCCTCTTCATTCTAGTCTTTTTTTAGCATCATTCTTTCAAGTTTTGGAGATTTTCTCAAGTTTCAACATTTGGGTAAAAATGGGTTTTTTTGAAAGGTTTAAGCTTTTTGGTGAAAACAACGTTTTGGGTTACTAGTAAATCATATTTTGGTGTTCATATAGTGTTGAAATGAGGTTTTAATCAACCAAACCCGAAACTATGCTTAGTAGTGGTGTTTGGTGTGAAATTTCTTAAGTTTTTAGTTTGGATATGTGAGGAAATGAGACCTGATGGGTTACCAGCTTTGAATTAATGCTTTTAGGTATATTTAGGAGTGTTTTGGATGTTTAAATTGACGGGTTATTGTTGGGCTTTGCTTAAGAACGAATTTGATGGATTTCAACTTTGAATCATTTAGAGAATGTTGTAGATTTGTGAACTGATGTTTGACAGTGAATTTATGAAAGAGTAGGAGAGTAATACTTTGTTTTTGGGTTCTTAGGGCGCGATACCAGGTGTTACAGAGGCTTGAGATCGGTGTTTCGGCTTTCGTTTGGGCTCTATCGGTGAGTGGTAATGTTTTAAAGTTTAAAATGATTCAAAGAGGTTTTCTTGGGGGTTTGGGTGGAGCCTTAAGGGCTAACCTAAACCCAAGTGTAAGTTCATCTAATTTACCTTGTTTCGTTAAGTGTTGGTGTGTGCAGATATTCGTGTTGTTGTATGTGAAATGTGGATTCCTTTTACTCTCCGTTCTAATGTTGTTGTGTAGTCGTAGTTGATGTCAAGCCTTACGTGATGGTTAGTTCTGTAATACGTGCCCATAGGAATCAGAGGTGGCTTGACAGTCGCTGGATTACAAGAACTATTCTACGATCAAATGAAATTTGGGGTTATTTAGATGTAAAAAATGCATGTTTACGACTTAGTTATATTATATTTCCTAGGAAGTATAATCTTAACAAGTTCAAATAAAATTGCTCTCCACCCCTAATTTTTTTCCTCACATTTATCTTTCTAATATAATATTTTCTTTTAAAAATAATTTATTTATGAATTTGCCTCCACTTTCAAAAATTTATTTTTTTTTTATCTCCAACCCTAAATCCTGGCTCCATCTCTAACCCTAGCCTAACCTTAGCCACATCCCCCTTAATCACAGAATCCTAATTCCTTTAGTCTGGCCCAAATCCGAGCCCATAACTAACAACCTGTTGACCTATGACCCGTAACCGATCCAACCCGGTTTGACTTGACCTTGATCGTCGACTTTGATCAGATCGTTGATTGAACTGTTGGCTTTTATGTTCATTCGTTTGTGTTTTTTTATTTAATAGTCAAAATGATCCAACCTTTGGCGAAAATTATTGTACAACAAAGCATATGTTTTATATTTAAAATCGGTTTGGAGTTCTAGGATGAGTGTCATTGTATTTAACCAAGATTTTTAACGAGACTAACATATATACTTAAAATATTTATAAAATGATAGTTTTAATACTTGTTTTGACCAAAAATAGTTTAAGAGCTCAAAAAAACTAAAATAATAATAATAATAATAATAATAATAATAATAATAATAATAATAATAATAATAATAATAATAATAATAATAATAATAATAATAATAATAATAATAATAATAATAATAATAATAATAATAATAATTTAAGGGCTGTTTTTTATTTAAACAGAAAATACTTAGTTTTTTTAGGTAAACTAAACTGTTAGTTACTAAACTTTTAGGGCACTTTCACTTTAGTCATTGAAATCGTAACACTTTCATTATAGTCATTAAACTTTTAATCCAATTTTATTACAACCACTGTCGTTAAAAAATGTTGACATGGCATGTTAAAGTCTTCCTCAAAAATTAAATTCTGATGAACGGCCACTTCGCCGATCAATCCCAACGGTAAGAATGATTCGTTTGGCTAAAAAATTAATATAGTTTGATTTGAAATTTATTTGACAGTTAATAATGATAGATCGAAAAGTTAATTTTTAATTTCAAATGAGATTTTTAGTTTTGATTCATCAATGTTAACCAAGATGAGAGCCAAGTTGAAGAAGAAGTGCATGAGGAGACTGAAGAGGAAGCGCCGGAAGATGAGGCAGAGATTTTTAGTCTTCTAAATCTAGTTTAAAGTTTTAAGACTGTTTGAGATGTTATCTAGTACCCTCAGATATTATGTTTGTATTTTGTGGGTTTGGGTGTAACCATCTATAATTAGTATCAACATGTTTTAAATTGGAACTTAAAAAAACTGTAAAACTAAACTATGTTAAATTTCTGATAAAATAAAATTTTTTAACCGTTGGGGTTGATCGACGATTTTTTCGTCAATCGAAATTATGACGTTGTCAATAGCTGTAACTTTGGAAAAATAAGTTTTTTTGAAGAAGACCTTAACGTGTCACATCAACATTTTTTAACGGGGTTAAAAGCACTACAACGTAATGACTTATTTTTTAAATTAAAAGTTTGCTGACTATAATGAAGAATTTTCAATTTTAGTGACCAAAGTAAAAGTACCCTAAAAACTTGGTGATTACCAATGTAGTTTATTCTATTTTTTAATGGTTGGTCAAGTGACCCACCATGCACCATGGTGTTTCCGGCCCTACTAAAGTTGTCCTTCCCAATAATATAAGTCGAATGGCCAACAGTGTAGCCGATAGATTGGCTCGTCTTTGCCGAGGAGCACCAATTGGAGTCTTGACGTTCCGAGAACCCCCGACGGAGATAGCTGCAGCGACGCTGGAGGACCTGCGTGGAATAGCCTACTGTTTTATATGTAGTTTCAGTATTATCAATTTTTTTTAAAAGGGAATTGAATGTGGATCTCAATTCAATTAAGGAGTCATCATGAAGACTAATAGTACAACCTTTAACTATATAATATTTTCAACTAAATTAACAATTTCGATAAATTAATAAGATAATAATTTTTCGGAAGACCCTTATATAAATTTATAATCCCTTCACAATTATAAATTAATAATTCTATAAAATTATAAATATAACTAGGACAACTTAGTAAAATCTGATTCAATTGTTGTTTGCTTCTTCTTAAAATTTAAATCTAGTTATATTTCATCTTTAACTTTCCTTATTGCATACAAAAATTCGGGTGTAGTGTTCTCATACTGCAACAAAAAATTGTGAAGAGTTGTTGCCGCCATGAGTGCTTCCTTCCACGTAATTGATTGCAAAAGCATTGTATCATCTTCATCATCAATACAACTTTCAATAACACTAGCTACAATTTCTTCTAAACTTTGGACCTCTGAACATGTATCATTTTCACCCGGGTAATCTAGTAGGTGATTGATATCCATTTTGTTGCAGTACCCAAGGCTAATAATGTAGGTTCTTTGAATCGGAAAAAATCTCTTTAAATTAATAAATGATTAATTTATCGATTAATTAATACCTCAATCATGTGGTGCCAACATTATTAATTTATAGAGGTTTTATGATTATAATTTGTTGTTAAATTTGAGTGAAAACAAATTAACTAAATTGTAAACAAAAGTAAAAGTTAATGCAAATGAGAAAACAAAAAGCAAAAAGAGAGAATACGTACCCATATTTTGTTAATCAGGGGCATAACATAAAATCATGCTTCTGTTCATGTCGATAGCGTATGATTCTTATATAAATCGGAGGATTCATCCTTAAGGACGTCCCACCATTTTGATAGAGTTGTTTAGCCAAATTTCTTTTGCTCCGACTGATTTTCGATGGGTAGCTCAGTTGCTCCGGTCACCTTCGACAATGACATTGACAATACAAATTCCAACGAGCTCTCTTCTCAAAAGAAGCCCTCTAAAGGAGGCTGGAACGCCGCCGTTTTTGTCATCTGTAAGCAAATCTTTTCTCCCTGTTTTTGTTGGACAAGTGTTTGATGAAATTGTCATCGTTGATTCATGCAGTTGTCGAGATGGCCGAGCGATTTGCTTTCTATGGTTTGGCTGGGAACCTGATCACATACCTCACGAACAATCTCGGCGAACCGATGACCGTCGCCGTCAAGAACGTCAACACGTGGGTTGGGGTCTCCGCCATCTTCCCTTTGTTCGGTGCCTTCATCGCCGATTCGTACCTTGGTCGCTTCAAGACCATCCTAGCTTCCTCTTTGATCTACCTCTCGGTAACTTTATCTTTTTTCGGTTGCATTGCATTTATCGCGGTTCTAGATATGTTTGTTTGCTCAACAACAACAATTGTTACAGGGGATGGTGTTATTGAGCTTATCGGTGTCCGTAATCCCTATGCATTATCGGAGAGCTGTGTTCTTCACTGCGCTTTACGTTTTAGCCATCGGCGAAGGTGGCCATAAGCCATGCGTTCAGACCTTCGCCGCCGATCAATTCGACGAGAATAATCCCCAAGAAAAAGCTGCCAAAAGCTCATTCTTCAACTGGTGGTACGTTGGGATCGTTACTGGTGCCTCGGCTGCCGTTGTTGTTGTCATTTATCTCCAGGTGAGTTCTCCTCAAAGCTCAAATTCAGGTTTTAGTCCTTCTATGATGCTCAAATTTATGATTCGATCCCAATACTTCATTTTGGTGATGTTTGATGTGGTGTAGGATAATGTTAGTTGGGCAGCAGGATTTGGGGTGTTATCAGTATCACTGGCAGTGGCACTGGTAGTGTTTTTAACCGGAATCAAGAGGTACCGAAAGCAGGGGCCGACGGGGAGCCCCTTCACCACAATGGCTCAGGTCTTCGTTGCCGCTGTAAAGAAGTGGCGCGTGAGCAAAACCCACGGTGACAGTGGAATTTGTTATGAGGATGATAGAATAAGTGGGAGGCACAAATTGGCCCGTACCAAACAATTCAAGTAAGTGTTTTGATGTAATCCTAATTAGATAACACTAAACTTTTAAGTTTAGTATTACTTATTTTATTGTATTAAAAATCGATACTATTTTAACATTGAAATTTAGTTTAGGTTTTAATTATATTATTGGGCCGTTAAAATTTCTCCACATCATCGCACGCGGACCGTCAATATCCGTCCACGTCATCGATTTTAATGGCTAAACTAAAATTTTAATTATATGTGTTTTTAATATATTTATAGGACATACAGTAATCATGCAACTTGGCTATATGAGATTATTTTTTTACGTTAATACATAAAATAACAGTCTTAAAACTATTTATCTCAAGAAAGATATCCTGTATATTTGTTGAAACAGTTATTTAAAATATTTTAATTAATTATACTTGTTTGGGCCACTTTAAGTTTGGTCAATTAAGGCTTGAGTCCTTTCCAATACAAGTCATTTAGGTTCAAGTTGTTGACTTTTTATTATCCAAATCGGATTGTATCGAAATTGAATATAGATTAATCGGATCGAGTTTTTGTATTTGAATCACAATAAGTGTGACTTATATAATATTTTATTTATTCAAACTCGATTTGTTTACCATCTTTCTTTGGAAATGCAGATTTTTGGACAAGGCAATGATCATTGACAACAAGGATTGCTTCAGCAATATCAAGGATCCATGGAGGCTATGTTCATTAAACCAAGTTGAAGAAGTAAAGCTTGTTCTTCGCCTCATCCCAATATGGCTTGCTTGCTTAATGTTCAGTGCCGTGATAACTCAACTACAAACATTTTACACCAAGCAAGGCAGCACAATGTTGAGATCAATAGGTCCCAATTTCCAAGTTCCTCCGGCGGCACTCCAAAGCCTCGTTGGCCTCGAAATCCTCATTGTCGTCCCGATTTATGATAAGATTTTTGTCCCCTTCGCTCGAAAAATAACTGGACATCCCCGCGGAATCACAATGCTACAAAGAATCGGTGCAGGTCTATTCGTTTCCATGTTTACCATGATTGTTGCAGCCCTAGTAGAGACAGCTAGGATAAACACCGCGAGCAAGCAAGGTCTACTCGACACCCCAAAAGCCATAGTCCCAATGAGCATATGGTGGTTAGTTCCACAATACTTGCTCAACGGAATCGGAGAAGCCTTGACGCTCGTCGGACTACAAGAACTGTTCTACGACCAAATGCCGGAAGAAATGAGAAGCATGGGAGCAGCTGCATACATAAGTATAACGGGAGTTGGGAGCTTTCTGAACACAGCTATAATCTCAGTGGTTCAAGCCATTACTTCAAGGCACGGGAATGCATGGCTGGGAGATAATCTCAACCGTGCAAATTTGAATTACTTTTATTGGGTAATGGCAGGATTGAGTGGGGCTAATTTGTGTGTTTATATGTGGATTGCTAAGGGTTTTGTGTATAAAAAGGTTGTAAATAACGATCAAGGAATTAGTAATTAGGGGAAAGAACCGGAAACAAGAGGCTATATGGAGGCAAAAGTATGAAATTTGGGGCAATTTGGATGTATAAATGCATGTTTAAGACTTAGTTATATTATATTTCTAAGGAAGTATAATCTTATCAAGTTTAAATACCAAAGTAGTTAGCTTATTTTCTTTTTAATAAAGCTCTTGACTCGGCATCATCGATCGAATAAATTAACAATAATCTTAAATTGTCTAAACCGGTCAACTATTTGTGTTAAAATTGAAATAATCAAACCAAACATTTTCGATTTAGTTAAGTTGATTTGTTTTTTCAATTCTAAGTTCTTACTAGGCATAATGTTAAAAAGTTGAGTAAACTATCTAAATGGTCCCCGACTATGCTCCAATTATTTTTTGCGTCCCTTGACTATCAGAAGTTACAAACTGGTCCCTTATGTAACCCCCTAAACCCGACCCAAAGGTTATGAGTCGAATCTAGGAAGTTAGATTGAAAACATAACCCTCAAGTAATTTATTTATTAGGCTTCCGGAAATTAATACTCAAAATATTAATTTAAAACAGTGTCGTTTATCATTGAAATTTTTATCTCGAAAACGCAGTCGTATATATAAGATAATTCAAAACAGAGTAGGAAAAATATCACATTAAAATCTCCATGCATGCTAAATAGTTTTAAAATTCAAAATAAAAATAAAAATAATCGAGTTTACATAAAACCCCAAATAATGAAATAATCGCAATAAAATCGAAATAAAACTGGAAACTAAGAATATCCATACTAAAATAGTAATAAATCTGATAATTGTGGTCCTCCAAGTACCGAACTCCTATGTCTGAGAATCTGAAATAGAAGCTAAGGGGGAGTCAGCTATTAAGCTCGGTGTGTCTCTAAGGTGCATCAAACAAAAAATCACAAGAATCATACAGTCAACATAGTCATTCCAACAGTCAATCGAATATACAGATATGCAAAGCATGATGCACCTAAGCCTATGTCATGAACCCATCTACATCACCGTCCGAAGAGTAAAGTTCCCCTGAACCACTCTCTACATCGTCACCATCCGAAGTGGAACTCAGCCCGAAGGGTGAAACCACTGATCCGAAGTGGAATTCAGCCCGAAGGATAAAACCACTGAACTTCCTCCGTACATTTTCCCACCCGAATGATATGACATGAATGTTCCGATTTCAATCCGAATGCAACATCATTAGTCCGAAAATGCATGAGCATTTAGTCCGAAAATGCATGAGCATTTAGTCTGATAATTAACTATTCATATTTCGATGTATGACGTTTAACAGAATGACATACAACATATCACATAGTCCAGATCACAACATATCACATAGCCCAGATCACAACATGTTTTACAGTCAAACATCACATAGCAACAACATATTTCACAGTCAAACATCACACAACATCAACACATATAGTATAGCACAAGTAGAGAACACACCTTAGCCAAAGCAACTCAACCTACTTGATAATGTGTTTCCCACGACCAGAACCACTGGATTTAGATGTATCATAACCTATGAGAATAATTCTACATTAACATGATTCGTATCATTGATCTCCAAATCAATCGAATATATGATTGGATTGAATGATTCTAGTAGAATCGGTCAGAAAAACTGATGAAATAGATTGACTACGAATACGTGGTGGTTGGAAAGTTGAAGTCATATTAGTTTAAATGGATCGAATCAACAATAAACATAAGAGATTTGTATAAAACAGTAAGATAGCAATATTGTATAACACGAATATATATATATATATATATATATATATATATATATATATATATATATATATATATATATATATATATATATTGGAAAACGATTAAGTGATAATAATAAAATAATAATATTTCATAATGATTTATCAAATAAAATAATAGTAATAATAACTAAAAAACAAAGGCTTACATAAAGTTCAAAGCATGGCTTTGATTTGACGAACAACTAAGAAATCAATTCAAAAGGTGGGATTTACTTTAAAAATTCGATAGGAGCAGCAGACACAAGGGCGTGCGACTCATCCGGGCAAGTGAATGTGCGAGGGGCCGATGAGTTTTGACGGTGGTGATAAGCCGGATAATACCACAATGATGGTTGAACCGAACACTAGGCATGTAGGGTTTTAAAATAGAGATAACTAGGGTTTTCTCAATGAACCAAAACGTTTGTAACATATACACATGTATTTAATAATGGAAAAAGGTTAAAGCAACGATAGAGTTGGAAAGAAATTAGAATTCAATTTCAAATTGAAGTACTATATATATATAATATTTAAATAATAAAAAAAGAAGACGTGGAAGAAACTAAATTAAAACTCAATTTGATAAAAGGGTTATTTATAGATTCAATCCTTAAACTTTCAAGAAATTCATATTAACTTCCAAGTTTGACAAAAATTCTTATTTAATCCACCATAGAAAATCAGGGTTTTTAATTAAAAATTCCCAATTGTTAGGTTTTCAATTAGGGATTTTAAAATCTAAGGTTTACAATTTAGGCGTAATTTTTGGGGTGTTACACCTTAACTAATCGTTACATACAAAGCAGTCCCATTCCGTTAAAAAATAAATGAGCATCTTAGTTGGACGTTAACTTGTTGACTGGATTTAGATGAAATTATTATTTTTATTACACTACATTTCTATGTCATTAAAGGTCAATGAAAATAAAATAGAAAAAAATTCCCCTTTAAAACCCTAATAAGAGGACCAAATGCCACAAACTCTTCTTCTACTTCTTTTAGACTTCATCTTCATATTTCTCAGAGAAAAAAAGAAAGAAAATCTAAAAGATAGAATCTAGCTTAAATCTCATAACACCGTGGAATAATAATAATATGAAGTAAAATCATTTCCATCAAATAAAAAATTCAATGAGTTATGCTCATTAATTTAGGAGGGCAAATGAATAGAACTTGTCTGTATTCATTCAAATTTTAAATAACATATTCATTTTCATTTATTTATGTTTGAAGGAATGGTGAAAGTATGCCACTAGTCCTCAATTCTTCAAACTTAACAATCTAAACTTAACAATAATCTTAAATTGTCTAAACCGATCCACTATTTGTGTTAAAATCGAAATAATCAAACCAAACATTTTCGATTTAGTTAAGTTGATTTGTTTTTTCAATTCTAAGTTCTTAGAAGGCATAATGTTAAAAAGTTGAGTAAACTATCTAAATGGTCCCCGACTATGCTCCAATTAAAATTTGAACTCGTGTCTCCTAAGATGATTATCATCCGCTTTTCCACTAGGACACTTGTTGGGTTCAAATTTGTTAATCAATGAATTATAAACCAAATTAAAATTTTTATCACACTATTACAAAATATTTTAATTTCTATCAAAACTTAACACTAATAAAATCATTTCATAATCAAATAAAAATAGTAAACTACATAAATGGTCTCCCGACTATGCTTCAATTATCCTTTGCGTCTCTTGACTATTAGAAGTTATAAACTGGTCCCTTGACTAATTGTTTCATACAAAGCAGTCTCATTTCGTTAAAAAATAGATGGGCGTCTTAGTTGGACGTTAACATGTTGACTGCGTTTAGATGAAATTATTTTTTATTACATTATATTTCCATGTCATTAAAGGTCAATAAGTATAAAATAGAAAAAATTCCCTTTAAAACCCTAATCGTAGGACAAATGCCACAAACCCATCTTCTTCTTCTTTTAGACTTCATCTTCGTATTTCTCAGAGGAATAAAGAAAGAAAATCTGAAAGATGGACTCAAGCTTAAATCTCATAACATTATGGAATAATGGTAGCCAAACCCTAATGGTCAAATTACCCTTTTTTATCCCACGTAAAGCTTAAACCTTTCCTTGAAAAAGCCCCTTTCTTAACGCTCTAACCTATCTAGGTATTTCTTAATTAGGGGTTTCCACTCTTTTTTATTTATAGAAGTTTGATCATGTTACTTATATGAATGGCTACAGGGAAAATCGAATGTAAAGAATCAAAGAGCAACAAGATTTATACTAGGAAAATCCACATCAAATCCACCTACGTTCCTCCACAATCTTCTCAGCAAACTCTAGCCACCACTACTACAGTTGACGATAACAATTCTTAGCATCAACTGCCACTCCAACCCTTCGATGTCGTGGCATCGGATGATTCGTCTAGTCATAATCGGTTGCAGCAGGGCGCGAAAAATGCTACCAATGGGATTGCAACATCTAGGTATGTAAAATATGATAACCTTGTTAATATTAACTTGAATGTTTTATCGAAGAATAAGGTTATGGTTTTGAAAGGAAGTTAGCTATTGAATTTGAGGAGGATAGGGGTTTAGTTAAAAAATTTGAGGCCGAAAAAAGTAGGTTTAATGGGGGTATGCAAATTCACGAGTTTTAGGGAATTGGAATGTTGATAGAGGCAATGTAAGTATATTCAAAACACAACGTATTAATATGGATGTCACGTTGGTATCCTACTCAGCAGGTTAACGTCCAGCTAAGACGTCCGTCTATTTTCTGACAGAATAAGACTGTTTTGTATGTAACGATTAGTTAAGGGACCAGTTTGTAACTTCTGATAGTCAAGGGACGCAAAAGATAATTGGAGCATAGTCGTCGGACTATTCATGTATTTTACCCAAAAATGTTCCGTACGTTTGACATGATAGTTGTTGTGGTCCATATTTGGGGCAATTTAGTTGTACAAATATTCTTTCACAAGAACACGTATTTAACTTCTTTAAATTCGAATAAATAATCTCTTATAATTTAAAATAATCTCATTATCTTAAATTAATATTAAGGGTAATAACCACAACCATTCTTATCTTTTCTTAGTGTGCGACCATGTAGGTTCAATTAACGTTGACAGTAGATAAATCCCATTTTATCCTACAAATCATTAGTGGCCTCTAGCAAAACATTATAACTACCCAAGTTAAATGAAAAGCTCATAATTCGAGACAACATTAATTTAGTTTATTTCATAATCCTTTTATCTTACGATATCTTGATAGAATATAAGGCATTTAAAATGTTAACCTTATATCGTTCTATCTTTAGTTTCTCGATGCCCAATTAAGATGACTAAACAAATAACATTGATCTCTATCAACTCATTTGAGCACATCCATTCATTCCTCAGTCCAAATCATCGAGGGCCCCGGAGATTTCTCTCTTATGTTAAGAGGGATAAATTTCATCTTAATCGCTCACATCTCACTGCATGATTCATTACCATGTTCATGCATAACCTTTATAATCGTCCCATTATAAACAATGTTTGACTATGTCAAAACATAATAATCATCATGTTGAGAATCGTAGTAATTTCAGGTCTAAGGATTTAATGTCACAACTGTTGAAGATTAATATATAAATTTAATCCATGTATTAATCTCAAAACAAGTCGGTCCTAATATTTTTTTCTCAACAAATACATATATAAATTTGATTTGAGTCTCATTCACATATTCATCCAATGAATATCTATCAAACTTCATACCAATCTGTAGAGCCCGATAATTACAACCGAAATACTTGCCAAGTGGTGGAGAAGATGTATTTTGGTTGTTTGTGGTGGAAGCAAATAGATAGAAAAATATGACACAAGATTTAGAGTGGTTCGACTTTCTAAACAAAGGCTACATCCACTACCTTAGCTCCTCACCAAGGATTTCACCAATTCACTAAGAATCCTTCCCCTTTTCTAGGCTTAGGAGGCAACCTTTTACAACCTAGACTCACAACCCAAGTCTAGCATCCAACACTCACAAGTCGAGCTTTGGGAACTCCCTCAAACAAAAGAAAACTTAGCAAACAGAAATCTCTCTCTAAATGTTGATTTTTGCACACTAAACACTCACCCAAATCCTAGAACACTTGAGCATACATTTACAATTTGAGCTCACAAGTGTTTGTTTATACAAGGAATGAAAATATAAGCACTAAGACAGTTTTGCATCATAATGTTGTTGACAATGAATCATTAGTCTTCCATAGATGCATGAAGTGTCCTTATATACTCCCAATTTAGTCCCTAGCCATTAGAGACCATCGGGGTTTTTATTTCCCGCAATAAATGCAGTTATGGAGCTTCCCGTATTGATATGCGTGTAGCCGTATCGGTATGACGACCCTCTTCAAAACTAGCCGTTGAGCTTTATGCAACATCTCGTATCGAAACGCTCGAAGGCGATTCGGTACGCCCGTATCGGTATGCCACTATACCGTTTCGGTACGGCCTGCAATTCAAATAACTGTCAGGAAATAGTCGTTAGGGGTTTTGAGCCGTTGAGGCTTTTGCCATGTAGGCGTATCGAAACGCTATACATCGTATCGAAATGACCACGATCCGTATTAATATGGACAAGGCATGTATCGTTACGAGTTTTGGCAGTTTCAAATTGACTATAGCTGAAACCCTAAGGCGTATCGAAACGAGGTATACTGTATCGATACGGTCACGCTGAAATCTTAGGTTTGGCTACTTTAAAACATTTCAGAACACTTCAAAACCTTTTTGAAAACTCCTCAAATATATTTTCAAGTTGTTTGGGCTTAAAATCATTTTTGAATACTTTTCAATTTAGTCCAAAAGTATTTTTCAATTATTATATCAAAACGAATATCCTAACAATCTCCCCCTTTTTGATATAATAAAACCAATTTGAAAATTTGTGTTTGGGATTCTCCCCCTTAGTAAAATAAATTTTGAATAAAATAATTAAGATTCAGAAGAAACTAAAGCTTCCCCTTATTCAATTAAAAAATCAAATTTTCAAAATATTCTCCCCCTTTTTGTTATATCAAAAATGGTTCAAACAAAGTTTGAAGGCTTTTAAGTCCATAACAACTGAGAGTTAAAAGGTTTGGCAAAAATAAGGTTTTTGTTTAAAATGGCCTCCCTTACTCAAGCATCAAACAAATTATTAGTCCATCAATTCATGATTAATCTTAGTTGAATTAAAATAAATAAATCAAATAGAAGGCAACTAAATTCAACTAAACTTACCACTTGAACCAAATGGAGGATGTGAAGCCTTCCTTCTTCAAGTGTTCTTTCTTGTGTGCATGGAGCTCCCCCTTGATGTTGTACTTTGTTGATCTTTCTCCATCACACCTAAAATAAGACAATCAAGTAATTTTTGGTACCCAATTGGCTTTGGATCCATAAGAATTAGTGAAGAATGTTTTATTTCGTTATTATTTTTCCGATAATTACTCTATGCTAAATCTTTATTGTTGCTGATTTTGGTATTTTTATTCATTTCTACACAGGACTTTGAATTCCAGAATACAACATCAAAAGGAAAAAATCTACAATTTTATTTTCTGGAATCAAGGTTGGGCTAGTGGGCATGAATCTGGGCATGAAGTCTGACGTGGCATCCAATCAGCAACTTCTAGAAGATCCAGTCAGTAGCTTTCAGAAGGTGTGATCAGCAAGGATGGATAAGAAGATCAACTGTGTTTTAAATTTCAAACTTAGAATTATCTTTTGTTTTTAGGAATTAATTTGAATATTTTTTAGATTTTTATTTTTAGGTTATTTTTTAGGGTTTTCAGAATACTATAAATACCCTATTGGGGTAAGCTAGAAAATCGTCTCTCATTCTTAGTATGTTCTAGCTTTTAAAAGTTCTATAAAATTTCCTTTTCTTTCGTTCTTATTTTTAAAGCTTTTATTTATTTTCTTTAGGCTTAAAGGCATGTTTGGCCCCTAAAGTATACACAAAATATCGAACTCCCCCTAAAGTATTTTTAGGACATTTTACCCCATGAACTAAAAATCGTTACCTTGTTTGGCCCCTTCGTTAACCTCCGTTCAAAAAATTACGGGCCAATCAGAACGTGCCAGGTGTAATTTTATCAACAAAAAAGTATGACTTAAATAAAAAGGGTAAATTACACATTAGGTGTCCAACAAATAATCTTTACCACCAACACCCTAATCTCCCATTCATCCTCATTTCCCTCCTCCTCTTCCGATCATCATCACTGCAAAACAACTCATTCATCTGCAGAAAATATCTGAGAATTTGTAGCCAATAAAAAGTTTGAAGAGGCTCATCTTAAGTCGTTTATCCAAATACTAATGAATTAATATCGACTTAAAGTTCCTTGGTTGTTTCCTAGGCTGCCTGCTCTGCCACTGCCTTCCCATGATATTATGCAATTGCCATATGTATTTACCTTAATTTGAGAATGCATGGGAATGCATGGCTGGGAGATAATCTGAACCATACAAATCTGAATTACTTTTATTGGGTAATGGCAGGATTGAGTGGGGCTAATTTGTGTGTTTATATGTGGATTGCTAAGGGTTTTGTGTATAAAAAGGTTGTAAATAACGATCAAGGAAATAGTAATTAGGGGAAAGAACTAGAAACAAGAGGCTATATGGAGGCAAAATTATGAAATTTGGGGCAATTTGGATGTATAAATGCATGTTTAAGACATATTTATATATTTCTAAGGTAGCATAATCTTATCATGTTTAAATACCAAAATAATTCACTTATTTTATTTTGGGCAAACTATTTAGGTGACCACCCAACTATTGAGTCAGACCTATTTTGATTATCGAACTACAAAAATTCAAAATTCGACCACCTAACTATTTAATTGGACCTATTTTGATCATCAGCCGTTAAAATTTAACGGAGAGGTGGCGTGACAGTTAAAGTAAATTTGTATAATTATACATTTGGTCCCTTTTAGTTACATACTATATCAATTTGGTCATAACTTTAATTTAATTAAATAAAATTAATCAACCAATCGGATGACGACATGTGTCATCACCTAATTGGATGAATTTATTCATATTTTTAATTTATTTGTTTTTCTTTGTGACCTCCTGGTTAAAAGAAAATTAAAGAGATAGTAGTGTGCTTGGAGTGGGTTGAACCTAGGATCTACTAGGTTAACATCCAAAGCCATTAATCCATTACCACTACACTAAACTATTCATATTGATACAAATTGCACCCTTTTATATATATTCGCTCCTATATATTCATATTGTTATGCGATAGAGAAATTCAAACAAAATGTATGAATTCCTAGAAGCAAATAATAAGATCAGACTCGTATGTTGTAAACATCCTCAATTCATCCATTAATTTTATTTATGGATAGAAAGCATAACCAAATTGAGACTTGGTGATAGTGTTGATGTTGTGTCATATGTAGTTGGAACTGTAGTAGGTGTCGGGGGACTCAGAACTGTTGGTGTAGGAGCTGGTGCATGATGCCTCCCGTGTCTGTGCCTATGCATGTGAGGATTGACCCCAAATGTAATTTTTGTGGTAGTATTTTTTTTAAGTATGAAGGGTGACCCAAATGTAATCTTACCCATAATTGAGTGACCGAAATGTAAGCTTACCCATATTTGAGTGACTCAAATGTAACATTACCCATATTTGAGTGACTCAAATGTAACATTACCCATCTTTGAGCGACTCAAATGTAACTTTTAAAAATTGAATGACCCAAATATAACATTACCCATAATTGAGTGACCTCCATTGTAGTTTACCCCAAAAATTAATGGTGATTCATGTACCTGCATACATATGCCCCTGACAGGTGGTTGCGCTAGTGCGGTTGGTGTGGTGGTAGGTAGAGGAGTTGATGTTGTAGGGGGTGGTGAAGGTTAAGAAGAAGGTGTTGTTGTTGACGAAGGTGGTGATGTTGAAGGAGGAAGTGTTGCTATTGAAGGTGGAGTAGTGGTGGTGGTAGGGGTAGTGGAAGGTGAGGCAGCTGGTGTATGTGAATTTGTAATGGCCAGTTGATAGGCGAGAGCAGCTACAATGAGAGCACAAAACATGTAAGCCATTTTGTTTGCGATGGGAATAGAATTTGTAAGGGAGAATATATACAAACAATAAGCAAGGAAGAGTGGAAGTGTAACATCTCAATGAAAAAAATGAATGATAGAAGTGCAATTAGTGGGATTTGAACCCATGACCCTTTGAGTGGAGAAAACATGACCTAGCCATTTGAGCTAAGGTAATTTCTAGTTATAGTCTACCTTAGTTTTCTCTTAAGTTATTTGTTTAGATATACTGAAAATAAATAAAAGTTGGAACCGTTCAACTACCCACATGTCTGCTCATTTCGAATATGGAAAGAATTTTCTAGATCTAAAACTACCTCCCCAAACTCTTCAGCTACCTAAATCGAACGTCGCTCCAATCTTTTTCTCCGGTCGTTCGCGGCATGCACCGCTGCCTTCTTTGCGCTCACCGTCGTACCCCGCTCCTAGCCTACCGTCCCACTCGCGCTTTTACGTGTCCGTTTGCCGGGGAGAATCGCTTGAAGGTCTGGCGAAACCCTTGCTTCCTCGTTCGAGTTTATTGTTGATTTGATCATCTTCTGTTGTCTGTCCGGTGTGATCTCACCGCTATCGCGTTCGTCGTGCCGAGACGAGCAAAGCCTCGTTGACCGGTCGTTGTTTCATCACCGTCCAAGGCCTTAACGGAGTTTCGTGTTCTCTAACCTTTCTTTTGCATTTTAGGTATAAATGACATGTTTTCGACCTATTTTTGAGATGCGGATGTTGTGGTTGTTTTGCATTATTGATGATCTTGTGTTTTTCGGCAGAATCGACACAGAAGGGTGTCTTTGGCGACTGCTCCGGTGATCAGCTGGCGAGTTTGCATTTTTTGGTAAGTGAACCGGGTCCAAACCGTCTAAATCGACATGAGCCAGTCTAAACCGACTACACCGGTTGAACCGGTCAGCCCAGTCGACACAACCCAGTCTGAACCGGTTTAACCCGGTTCGAGCCCAACCCGGTCTGAGCCCAAACTCGAACTCGTGCCTGACCCGTCTGATCTAAACCTGATAACATGACCTGTATCCGAGCCCAACCCGCCTGCGGAGTCAACTCAGCCCAAGTTAGTTCAGTGAGTCAACCGAGTCAACTCAGTTGACCTCTGCCTGTTGATTGCTGATGTCTGCGTTGACCTGCTGACGTCAGAGTTGACTTTGACCAAAAGGTCAAAATTTTCTAAAAAGCCATATCCAATGTTTTCGACATCCTGAGTCCGTTTTTGAAGCCCGTTTCGCAAAATTCTAACTCGAAACCTCCAAATTTGAAGTTGAACCCGAACTTGTATATGTATTTATTTATCCAGTTAAGAGCCTTGTGAATAAGGTATGATCTTGGAATTTGTGTAATTGAAGATGTTCTCAGTTTCTTGAATACGAGATGTTGAAGGATGTCAAGTTCGGGTTCAAGAGTGTTTGAACGTTGTAACACCTGGGTTTAGGGGTTAGGTGAAAATAATACTAAAATAATATTTTGAGTTCGATTTTATAATTAAAATAATAAAGAAATATTTTGGTCTCTATAATTTCAAAGTAAACATTTATGTTGGACCAAAAATTTATTTGAAACTAAATTCCCTGGATTTTAAGATTAATGAGAATGCCATCTCATTGCTTCTTCATTTTGGCTGAGTTTTGAAAGGTAATCACTTTCCCATCTTGCTCTCATCTTCCTCTCTTTGAAAGTACAAATAGTTTTCATTTTCATCCATGTTTTAGGAATTTGTGATTTTAGGAGTTTTGAATAAAAATGCTACCTTTATTGTTTTTAACTTAAGGTTTTGATTTGATAACGCTAGATATGTTGTTTATGAACCTTGAGGTCCAACATATATGAATTTCAAAGTGTTTTAACATGATTTTCGTATTTGGGTTTTCATGGGGTTTTTGAAGGGTTTTGGAATGGATTTTGAGTGTGTTTTATGTTGGAAGTGGAAGGCTAATGCTAGTAAGTTAGTTAAAGGTTGTTTTGGAATCATTTGGAAGTGTTAAAAGTGTTGAAATCAAAGGTTTTGGACTGTGCTTATGGGCTTCTCGAGTTTGATAATTTTGGGGTTGTTCATGGCTTGAATTCATGTGTTCATTGCTTGAATAGTGTTCCGGGTTTGCTACATTGTTGTGTGGACTGATTTGAGATTATTTTGTTTGTGTTGGGATGATTAGAGGCAAGAGTTTGTGTTGGTGAGACATCGGGAGTGAATCCGGAAGCTTGAAGGTGTTGGTTGCTTGATAGTTGAGCTTGGAAGTGAAGGTGAGTGGTTTAATGTTTTTAAAATGGTTTTAAGTATTTGGTTCAAGCATGTGGACTAGGTTGGGCTTGGTAGACCAACCTAGAGTTGGGATTAGAGTGGTAGCCTAATCCTAAGCTTTAATTAGAGACTTTGGTTGCACTCTTTAATTATTGTTTATGCCTCATGGTTATATGTGTTTATGATGGTTATGTATAAATGTGTTATACATGTATGTTGAGGCATGGTTGTGATGCATTGTTATATGCATGAGGTATGTGCATGATGTTAATCATGGTGAGTACGTGCTAAGCACGGAAATGGTTGTGAATTGATATTATGGATTGTGTTTACTATTGGCACTAGTATGCTTGGGTACAAATGATCGATCATTAGGATGTTAGTGTGCACACGAGAGTCAAATGCGCGCGTGGTCTTGATGATGGTAGTCATCAAGATGGAGTACGGGTTCGCCCGGAAAACCTTCTTATATATATTAGTCGATGATGAGTGTAATCCCATCGACGGGGCGTGAGGATGAGTGGAATCCCCTCTGGGAGAACGGTGATGAGTGTAATCCCACCATAAGGTAACGGTTGTGTTGGATGTGAGTTTCAACGTGTTATCCGCGTATTCGAGTCATAGCTAGGTGCCAATATGAGTTGATATGTGGATCAATATGTTATGGAATGTGATTCCTATATGAATTATTATATGTGTTTACATATGATGTGGATTTGATCTTTTTGAGCATGGCATAATATCGATTATATGTTCATGCATCATGTGTACTTTTGGCTCATGTGGATCGATAGTAAGATCATGCATTCTACATTGGTTGTGCTTGTGCTTGGACCCTGCATTGTCGAGGTTTGCTTTTAATGAGCTTACCCTCACTAAGCTTTATGCTTACGCTCTCTTTTGTTCGACAATGCAGATCCGTAGTTCGTGGGTTGCTAGTGCAAGAAGGGGCCTCCAAGTGTGCTAGTTGGGCTTTCGAATCTTTCACGTATGGATTTTTATATTATGATGTAATGGTCAAGCAATGGGACATGTATATGTTGTTTGAGCCTTAGAAGTATGTTGGTATTGGTTGTTTAGGAGCATGTTAGACTCCTTTAAATGCCATGTTGTTGGTTGGCTTTTGGTTGCCTTAAATGCTTGTAACCATGTTTGAATTGCCTATCTTAAATGTCTAATTGTATACTCTTGTGAAGCATGAACCTTGAATGCTATGTATGGTCTTTAGAATGGATTTCCTATCTTATATCTTTATGAATCTTGAGTATGTTTGCAATAGGGTGCATGCCTCTAGAGTGTGTTTGTATGTTATGTATGCTTATTGGGGTCGTTATGGACGTTTGGGATCATTTGGAGATGTTTAAAGTGATTTTGGGAATTCACATATTGCAGGTGTTTTGAAACGGGTTGCCCTGTTTCGAAACGGGTGTGGTTCCAGGGCCCCGTATTGGAACTCGTTTCGATACGTTTTGGCTATTGTGAGCCCCTGTTTCGAAACCATTTTCGAAACACTTTGGCTACTGGAATTGCATGTTTCGAAACAGGTATCGAAACGACTAGGCAAAATGGGACCCTGTTCCGAAACGGGGTGGATGCATTTCGGTACGGGTGTCTGGCTTTTCAAACTGGAGTCCGTGTTTCGAAACAGGTTATGACTGTTTCGAAACACAGGCCTGTGAATGGGCTTTTTGACATCTCTAAAGGGTTTCAAGGGTTGGGCTTAGGCCCTGTTTGCTGTTAGGCTTTTCGTGAACCTTGTTTCCACTGTCATTTCACGCTTAGGTTTAATTAACGCATCTCGATAAGATAATAAATGAAAAAGTTTTTCCTAGGGTTGGTAACCGAAATGGAGCCTTAATGGGTTTCATCTCGGTTATCCCCGTGTAACCCACACAGATCGGTCAAGCCTCCGGACCGGGACGAAGGGGTTACACTTGTTGGTATCAGAGCCTAAGGTTTTCGAGACCTTGGGCAGGTAAGTGAGGTAAGTTGTGTTTTTATGTTGATATGTACGATGTTTTCTTGCCATGTAAGCATGTTTGATTTTTTATTAAGTATGCTTGATGTTTTGTTTGAAGCATGTTGTTTAGAGTCTCATTGCTACTATTACATCGGAAAAAGGATTTTTAAAGTGAGGGAACATACTTGAGCCACTTGGAGCCCTTGCCTTGCTAACCCTTTCTTTTTGTGCTTTGTTGTTGTTGTAATTGTTGTTTGTGAGCATGATGTCGAGGCCGAGAGGTAGACCGAGAGTGGTTCGTCAGGAACCACGTGTTGCAGCTCCTGTTAATGAGCCGGTGGTTCGATTTGAGGCTCATGTAGTATAGCCTGCTGCTGGAGTTGGAGCTCCTCCACCACCTCCACCACCACCACCTCCTCAGCCTGGAGTTGTAGGCGAGGATGGAGCTGATGGAGAGGGACCTCAGGTTGGCCAGAGTGGCCAAGGTCCAGCCGGAATAGATATGGCTCCGCTTGTGCAAGCTATAGTGGGAGCATTTCAGGCCGCAGTTGCCGGAGCTCATGCTGCAGCTCAGCCTAGGGGCGATGATGCTAGTTTACAGTTGGAGAGGCTCCGTAGCCTAGGGGCTGAAAAGTTTAGAGGATCTACACCGGAGATGTCTGAGTTGTGGTTAGAGATGACCGTTCGCATCTTAGCTTAGATGGGTTGCGTTGGTGCATGTAAGCTGGGCTATGTGATTTCTTTGCTTTAGGGTGATGCCTACACCTGGTGGGTCACCATTACTACCGGAGTTCCTGAGACTGGGATAGGATGGGATTTCTTTGAGTCTGTATTCCGAAAGAGGTACTTGGGGCCGAGGTATCTAGAAGAGAAGAAGCGAGAGTTTATGGCTCTTTTTCAGGGAGAGGCTACTGTGACTGACTACGAAATCTATTTTGTCAGTTTGAGTCAATATGCTCTAGAGTTAGTTCCTACTGAGAGGGACCGTTGTAACCGATTCAGATATAGGCTCCATAAGGAAGTTAAGAGGTACACCTTAGCTTCAGAGTATTCAGATTTTGATGTCTTGGTTGCTAGTGCCAAAGACATTGAGCATAGCTTGGGCCTGACCAAGCGTTCTGGGGGATCTAGTTCTGGTAAGAGACACAACAACTTTGATCGTGGAGATGGCATGAGGCATAGAGGCGGTGGACAGCAGTTTGACTATAGACGTGGCGGTGGCCACCATGGTAGAGGCCACCAGTGCCATAGAGGTGGAGGGCGTTTGCCTGAGTGTACACGTTGTGGGATACAACATTCTGGTGAGTGTTGGGGTAACTTTCATGCTTGTTGGAACTGTCATTCGAGGGACCACTTTAGGGGGGAGTGCCCGAATTAGGCGGCACAGGCACCGAACATAGCTCAAGCTCCTGCGAGAGCGACTGATTTTCAGAGAGGTTGTGGGCACGGTCGTGGCTACTTCCAGCCTAGGGCTGATGCACCTAGGGTAGATGCTCAGAGGAACCTTGCTCATGTTATGGTAGTACAGCCAGAGGCAGGAGGACCAGCGAGAGTCTATGCCCAGAAAGAGGTCGGGAACGACACATATGTGATAGCAGGTAATTCTGAGTTACAGTCTATCTCTTTGCTTTCTTTGGTTGATTCAGGTTCTACGCATTCCTACATTTTGAGTGAGCATGCACGGAAGTTAGATATACCTGTTGAGATCTTAGATGTAGGTATGCATGTGACTAGTTCTTTTGGCGAGACAGTTGTGGTTAGACGAATGTATAGGAGGTGTCCGCTGAAGATTCAGGGTCATGTGTTTTCCGTTGATATGATGGAGCTTCTATTTTATGGTTTTGATATTATTTTGGGGATGGGATGGTTAGTTGAGCACATAGCTAGTATGGATATTGAGACGAAGAGGATTTCTTTGAAACTTTCTGATGACTACGAGGTAGTAGTAGTAGTACGTGAAAACGTTAAGTTCTTGTCTAATGTTGTGTCAGCTTTAGAGGCTCATAGGTTGATCGATTCCGGTTGTGGGGCTTACTTATCTTATGTGATGAATCCGAATATGAGTGAGGCTAGACCGAAAGATATTAGAACAGTTTGTAATTTTCCGGATGTGTTTCATGAAGAGTTGTCAGGGTTGCCTCCTGACAGAGATGTTGAGTTTGTGATTGAGACTGTTTCAGGGTCTACTCCAGTTTCTATAGTTCCGTACCATATGGCTCCGAAAGAGTTGAAAGAATTGAAAAGTCAGCTGCAAGAGTTATTAGACCGTGGTTTCATTAGGCCTAGTAGTTCTCCTCGGGGTGCTCCTGTGTTGTTTGTAAAGAAGAAAGATGGCAGTATGCATATGTGTATTGACTACAAATAGTTGAATTAGTTGATTGTGAAGAACAAGTGTTCGTTGCCTCGTATAGATGATTTGTTTGATCAGTTGAGAGGTGCTTCAGTGTTCTCGAAGATAGATTTGAGATCAGGGTACTATCAGTTGAAAGTGAAAGAGTGTGATGTTCCGAAAACAACTTTTAGAACTAGGTATGGTCACTATGAGTTCCTTGTGATGCCGTTTGGGATCACAAATGCACCTGCAGCATTCATGGATATGATGAACATAATTTTTAGAGACTATCTAGACCGCTTTGCAGTTGTTTTCATAGATCATATTCTTGTGTACTCGAAATCAGAAGGAGAGCATGATGAGCACTTGAGACTTGTTTTACAGAGATTGATGAGCAATCAGTTGTATGCGAAGCTTATCAAGTGTGAGTTCTGGATTCGAGAGGTTGTATTTCTTGGCCATGTTGTTTCAACCGAAGGTATCCGTGTTGATCCTACGAAGATTGAGGCTATTGTTGAGTGGAAACAACCTAAGTTTGTGACTGAGATTAGGAGTTTCCTAGGATTAGCCGGTTACTATAGGAGATTTGTTGATGGTTTCTCTAGGGTAGCTGCTCCTTTGACTAAATTGTTGCAAAAAGGAGTCAAGTTTGAATGGTCAAATGCAAGACAGAAGGCCTTTGAGAAATTGAAGAAAGCTTTGACAAATGCTCCAGTGTTAGTGCAACCAGTTTCAAGTATAGAGTTTGTGATCTATAGTGGTGCTTCTTACATAGGTTTAGGTTGTGTTTTAATGCAAGAAAGAAGAGTTGTTGCCTATGCTTCGAGACAGTTGAAGGTACATGAGAAGAACTATCCTACTCATGATATAGAGTTAGCCGCAGTTGTATTTGCATTGAAGATTTAGCGTCATTACTTGTATGGTGAGAAGTGTATAGTTTACACCGATCATAAGAGCTTGAAGTATCTGATGACAAAGAAGGAGTTGAACTTGAGATAGAGAAGATGGCTTGAGTTGTTGAAGGACTATGATTTGACCATTGAGTACCATCCGGGTAAGGCTAATGTAGTAGCCGATGCTTTGAGTAGAAAAGTTGCAGTTGAGTTGCGAGATATGTTTGCTAGATTGAGTGTATCTGGTGATGGTGGTTTGATCACAGAGTTGCAAGTGAAGCCTTCTTTGATTCAGTTGATTAGAGAGAAGCAGTTGCAAGATGTGTCTTTAGTTCCTCATGTTCAGGACATAGCCGAAGGTAGACCGACCGTGTATAGTTTCAGTGGTGAGAATGTGTTGTGTTTCAGAGATAGAGTTGTAGTACCTGAAGATGTTGAGTTGAGATGTCTGATTCTGAGTGAAGCACATTCGAGTCCTTTTTCTATGCATCCGGGTAGTACCAAGATGTACCGTGACTTGAAGAATGATTATTTTTGGGTTGGTTTGAAGAAGGATGTAGCCGAGTATGTGAGTCGTTGCATGGTTTGTGAGAGAGTGAAGGCAGAACATCAGGTTCCTTCAGGTTTGTTACAGCCTTTGAAGATTCCGGAATGGAAATGGGAGAGGATCACCATGGACTTTGTGTCTGGGTTACCGTTGTCTCCTTCGAAGAAGAATTCTGTTTGGGTGATAGTGGATAGATTCACTAAGTGTGCTCATTTCTTAGCAATGAACACCACAGATTCTTTAGACAAGTTGGCGAACTTGTACATCCGTGAGATTGTGAGACTTCATGGAGTTCCAAAGTCTATTGTTTTAGATAGAGATCCTAGATTCACTTCGAGGTTCTGGGGTTGTTTGCATAGTGCTCTAGGTAGCCGTTTGCATTTCAGTACTTCTTATCATCCGCAGTCCGATGGACAGTCAGAGCGAGTGATACAGATTTTAGAGGACATGCTCCGTTGTTGTGTGATTGACTTCCAGGGTTCTTGCGAGAAGCACTTGCCCCTAGTTGAGTTTGCTTACAACAACAATTATCAGGCTAGTATACAGATGGCTCCCTATGAGGCTTTGTATGGTAGACGATGTAGGACTAAGATCTGTTGGGCTGAAACAGGTCAGAAATTATTACCTATGCCGGATTTGCTCAAGGGAACTACAGATAAGGTGAAGTTGATATGCGACCGTTTGAAAGCAGCTTCCGATCGTCAGAAGTCTTATGCAGATTTGAAGAGAAAAGAGATTGAGTTCTCCGTGGGTGAGAAAGTGTTTCTGAAAGTATCTCCGTGGAAGAAGGTAATGAGATTTGACCGGAAAGGCAAGTTGAGTCCGAGGTTCATTGGTTCGTATGAGATAGTTGAGCGGATTGGGCGTGTAGTTTACCGTTTGAGATTGCCTTCTAAGTTAGAGAAGATCCATGATGACTTTCATGTGTCGATGTTTGGGAGATATAAATCAGATCCTTCTCATGTTATGCCTGTTGAGGAAATAGAGTTGAATCCGGATTTGTCTTATAATGAATAACCAGTTGAGATACTTTCTTCTCATAGCAAGGTATTGCGTGGCAAGACCATAGAGTTGGTCAAGGTGTTGTGGAGACATAGAGGTGTGGAAGAGGCCACGTGGGAGAAGAAAGCTAATATGCTTGAGCAGTTTCCGTATCTATTTCCGTCAGGTAATTTCGGGGACGAAATTCCTTAAGTGGGGGAGAGTTGTAACACCCGGGTTTAGGGGTCGGGTGAAAATAATATTAAAATGGTTTAATGTTTTTAAAATGGTTTTGAGTATTTTGTGAGGCATGGTTTTGAGTATTTGGTTCAAGCATGTTGACTAGGTTGGGCTTGGTAGACCCACGTAGAGTTGGGATTAGAGTGGTAGCCTAATCCTAAGCTTTAATTAGAGACTTTGGTTGCACTCTTTAATTACTGTTTATGCCTCAAGATGATATGTGTTTATGATGGTTATGTATAAATGTGTTATACATGTATGTTGAGGCATGGTTGTGATGCATTGTTATATGCATGAGGTATGGGCATGATGTTAATCATGGTGAGTACGTGCTAAGCACGGAAATGGTTTTGAATTGATATTGTGGATTGTGTTTACTATTGGCACTATAATGCTTGGGTACAAATGATCGATCATTAGGATGTTAGTGTGCACACGAGAGTCAAATGCGCGCGTGGTCTTGATGATGGTAGTGATCAAGATGGAGTACGGGTTCGCCCGGAAAACCTTCTCATATATATTAGTCGATGATGAGTGTAATCCCATCGACGGGGCGTGAGGATGAGTGGAATCCCCTCCGCGAGAACGGGGATGAGTGTAATCCCACCGTAAGGTAATGGTTGTGTTGGATGTGAGTTCTAACGTGTTATCCGCGTATTCGAGTCATAGCTAGGTGCCAATATGAGTTGATATGTGGATCAATATGTTATGGAATGTGATTCCTATATGAATTATTATATGTGTTTACATATGATGTGGATTTGAGCTTGTTGAGCATGGCATAATATCGATTATATGTTCACGCATCATGTGTACTTTTGGCTCATGTGGATCGAAGGTAAGATCATGCATTCTACCTTGATTGTGCTCGTGCTTGGACCCTGTATTGTCGAGGTTTGCTTTTAATAAGCTTACCCTCACTAAGCTTTATGCTTACGCTCTCTTTTGTTTGACAACGCAGATCCGTAGTTCGTGGGTTGCTAGTGCAAGAAGGGGCCTCCAAGTGTGCTAGTTGGGCTTTTGAATCTTTCAAATATGGATTTTTATATTATGATGTAATGGTCAAGCAATGGGACATGTATATGTTGTTTGAGCCTTTGATGTATGTTGGTATTGGTTGTTTAGGAGCATGTTAGACTCCTTTAAATGCCATGTTGTCGGTTGGCTTTTGGTTGCCTTAAATGCTTGTAACCATGTTTGAATTGCCTATCTTAAATGTCTAATTGTATGCTCTTGTGAAGCATGAACCTTAAATGCTACTTATGGTCTTTAGAATGGTGCCCTATCTTATATATTTATGAATCTTGAGTATGTTTGCAGTAGGGTGCATGCCTCTAGAGTGTGTTTGTATGTTATGTATGCTTCTTGTGGTCGTTACGGACGTTTGGGATCATTTGGAGATGTTTAAAAGTGATTTTGGGAATTCACAGATTGCAGGTGTTTAGAAACGGGTTGCCCTGTTTCGAAATGGGTGTGGTTCTAGGGCCCATGTATCAGAACTCGTTTCGATACGTTTTTGCTACTGTGAGCCCCTGTTTTGAAACCAGTTTCGAAACACTTTGGCTACTGGAATTGCCTGTTTCGAAGGGGGTATCAAAACGACTAGGCAAAATGGGACCCTCTTCCGAAACGGGGTGGATGCGTTTCGGTACGAGTGTCTGGCTTTTTAAATTGGAGTCTGTGTTTTGAAACGGGCTATGACTGTTTCGAAACACAGACCTGTAAATGGGCTTTTTGACATCTCTAAAGGGTTTCAAGGGTTGGGCTTAGGCCCTGTTTGCTGTTAGGCTTCTTGTAAATTGCACACATTATATTTGAAATTGAAGAAATCTCTAAAGACATTTGCGAGAAAAGATTTGTATGTTTGAATTAGTCAAAGTTGCGTAAATTGCTAAACTGATTGAAATGGCTAAATGTTTGGAAATACTGATAATGCTGAACTGATCAGAATATCCATAATGACCAAAAAGAATAATCTATCCTCGGCACCAATTGCCAAATTAATCAAAATGATGGATATACCTTCGAGATATGAAGTAAAGGAATAGTTGGGAGAACCGAAAGGCTCGAAATAATTGAAACACCTTTGGACATCAAGGTGACTGAAATTACTTCTAAGACATGGAATGAGAAGTATCAATAAAGCCAAGTAAAGGCTATAGCTCTGAAAGTGGTGCTTGAGATAGAAAACACTTGAACGCAGATAGAAAACAATTGGAACGAGTTTAGGCCTGTAGCTACACAGTTTTCTTTAGACAAAATTTCAACCACTCCCGTGGTGCTTGAGATCGTCAGTCCTCTGTCTCTCAAGATACAACAACTAGATGATCAACAATAATAACACTATTGCAAAAATCACGATTTGTAACCCTGCCTTTGTCTATCACCAAAAACTATATGAGAAGAAAAAGTTGACTTGTGTTCAACTTAGTAGTTTTATACGACATTTATAGGATTTTCACATGAGAGAATAACTGAAATAATATATTTTGAAATTAAGGTCATTAATATTTTATCTGAATAAATTCAGAAATAAATCATTAATATCGTATATGTATTTGAACATATATTTCGTGAATTGGCTTCTCATTCAAGTTTGTTTAAAAGTAGTAATTTTACAACCGACTTCTCAACTCTATCCCTAAGATTTTGGATTTATTTTTATTAAATAATTAATCTCTATAAAGCAATTTATCTGAAGATTTGGATTTTTACAAATCGAAATTGTTATGAATAAAATAACGAAGAACAACGAACAAGAATAAAAGAACACAGTGATGAGAGAAAGAGAGTGATTTGTATTATTCTCAACTTATAGACTTGTGTACAATGCCTTTAGTAAATCATCTATTTATAGGCATAAGAAGTACATAATACATTAAACTCTAATTAATGTAGATAATATTCCTAATTATAAAGTAATTCAAATCTCCTCGATAAAGTTCTTATCATGATAGATATCCACATACATAAATATTCATAACACTCCCCCTTATATGTCTATGAAGATAATGTGCCTCGTTAAAACCTTTACTAAGATAAAAACCAATCGGTGCTTGACACGTGACATTAATTTTATTTTTTAAAAAATTTTAATGGAAAATACTCATAATTTTCAAATTATTATAAAATCTTAAAATTTTACAAGCTTCACAAAACAATCCTTAAATCCCTAAAAATTCCCAAACTTTCGTCGTCGACTGCTGCCGCTTCCGCCGCCAGTTGTCGTCGCTGACCACACCCACTTGGTTGTCGGGCAAAGGAGACAATTTTCCCTAACACGGCGTCGCCGGAAACGCCCAACGGTGTGCAGCCGAACGTCAAACGCGAACGTCGATTTCATGTTTGACGTTTGCCTGCACGTTGTTGGGCGTTTCTGACGAGGATGTGTTGGGAAAAACTATCACCTTTGCCCGGCGACCAAGTGGGTGCGTTCAGCGACGACAACAGCGGCGGAAGCGACAGCAATCGACGAAGGAAGTTTGGGAATTTTTAGGGATTTAGAGACTGTTTTGTGAAGCTTGTAAAATTTTGAGATTTTATAATAATTTGAAAGTTTTAAGTATTTTCCATTAAAAATTAATAAAATTAATGTTACATGTCAAGTACTGATTGTTTGATAATTTTTCTAATACTTATTTAACAGTCGGACACCTAAAATTGTAACTATGGTAAATTTGGGCACCTATTTTTACAAAAAAATACTTTAAACACCTAAATTATTTTAAGAAATAATATTTTTTAAAAATATATATATTTTAAATATAATAATAATAATAATAATAATAATAATAATTATTATTATTATTATTATTATAATAATGATTTTATTTTATTTTAAAATTATTTTTAATTTAACAATAATAAAAAATGACATGTCATGTTACAATAATATTAAAAACAATCCAGAGTGAAAAAAATAGGAGCAATTTGAAAGTTTAGTTATTAAATAGGAGCCTTTGTAATATTATTATACTAATTGATTGTAAAGTTTTAGGGTTGAAAATTAATTTTTAAAAATTCAAGGGTGAAATTATAAAGAAACATTTTTATTAGTGACTATAATGTTTATTTTTTAAAATTGGGGAGAAAATGTACATGAGATAAACTTTAATGGCCATTGCAGTAATTTACCCTTATTTTTTTGTTGCCAGGTCAACAATCCGTCAGTGTTTAACGACAACAAACGACTGAGTGACCAAAAGTTTACGCCTCGAAAAGGTAAGTGACCTTACTGGTCGTTTTTCAAAATCGGTGACCAACTCTGTACTGAGGGAAAACATAAATGACTATTCTAGTAGTTAACCCTTTATTTAAACAAAAAAAATACTTAGTATTTTTAGGGTAAACTACACTGTTAGTTACTAAACTTTTAGGGCACTTTCACTTTGGTCATTGAAATCGAAATATGTTCATTATAATCATTAAACTTTTAATCCAATTTCATTACAACCACTGTTGTTAAAAAATGTTGACATGACATGTTAAAGTCTTCTTCCAAAATTAAATTATGATGAACGGAGACTTTGCCGATCAATTCTAACGGTGGGAATGATTCGTTTGGCTAAAAAATTAATCTAGTTTGGTTTGAAGTTTATCTGACAGTTAATAATGATAGATCGAAAAAGACAATAAAAACATAGGAAAAGAAGATAGATTAGACACATAGGGTTCAGGATTTAGAATGGGGTAGAGCTTATGGGACTGCCTTGCTCGGGAACAGGCAGATGTTGGTGAGATTCGTTCGGGGCAGCGTCTTATCGCCTGTGATCAGTGGGGGATCACACAGGATTCGCAACGGATGTGGACTCTATATGTGGCCGGAATCTCTAATTCTCTTCATTGGAAGGGTTTATGGCAGGTATTTGAACGACATGGGATTGTTCGTGATGTGTTTATCCCAAATAAGCAGGCTCGGGATGGTTCAAGATTTGGTTTCGTTCGGATGGCATCACTGTCGGATGCTGATCGGGTGGTTGAACGATTACATGGGAAGTGGATTTATGGTGCACGTATGCGGGTTTCTATGGCCTGGAAGGGACTTACAGAATTCAAGAAGAAGACAAGGGGTGTCAAATCGAAGATGGAGCAGGGGGCGGGGTTCGAGTGTAGTCTGGCGAAGATTTCACAAACATCATCTGAAAAGGGGGAGTCGATGCTGGAGTCAATCGGAGAGTGATTGATGGCGTGCTAGATGAAGATAAGTGGGCGGTTCTTCAATGGTGTGCGGTTGGGTGGTGCGTTAAACCTTGTAGTCTAAAAGTTCTTGCGGGGAGAATGGAGGTGGATAAATATGATGGTTTTTCGATCATGCGTTTATCGGGGTCCATGATTTTATTGATGTGTACGTCGGCTAAAGTTCGGGAACATGTGATGAACATGGAGCGCATGAGGGAGTGCTTTGCTCGAGTGGAGGTTTGGTCGCTGTCGATTATCGTGGAGTCGCGTCGTGTTTGGATTTCTGTTGTGGGGTTACCGATCCATCTTTGGCATAGGCAAACTTTCATGAATATTGCTAATATTTGGGGGTCGTTGATTTGTGTAGATGATGATACTGAAACTCATGCGTCGTTTGATTGTGGGCGAATTCAGGTGGAAACAACATCTTTTGCTCGTATTGAGGAGTGCATCTTAGTCAAGTTGGATGCCGAGGAGTACTCGGTTTGAGTGTTTGAGATGGATGGGCAGGGACCGACTATCGAATATGGCTGTTATGAGAGTATTGCGTCACAAGTCTCTGGCTCTCACGAGGGTGATAGTGCTGGGCAGGGGGCTAACGTCCACTCTAGTCCGAAGCTGGTCAAGTCGAATGGTCGTGGGCTTTCCGGGGATACCCCAGTTCAAGAGAAGGTGGATGCGGTGGGTGATGCTTCTTGGAAGGATTCAGATCGTACGGTTGGGCAGCTGAACTTGGCGGTTGTGGCGCGGGAGGAGGGATCGAGTCCTACGAAAGACGAGGGGTCTAAATTGAGGGAGGTGGTTGTTTTGCCGGTGCAGCAGTCGTTCGTTCCGATCAGGCTTTCAATTTCGGGCGTGGAGAAGAAGTGTCTGAGTAGGACTCTGGATGAGAATCCTCCGAGGTGGGAGAGTTCTGATATTGTAGGGATTGTTAATTCAAATTCAAACTCTTTGGATAATGTGGGGTCCTCAGCAATGTTACTTGATGTCGTTAATTCAAAGGAAACAGTCTTGGATAAACCGAATTTACACGCAGTTTCTTCACAACCTGGGCTTCGACAAACTGAGTTGATTCGTGTTGGACGATCATTTTGTAAGGTCCGAAAATTGGTTAGTGGTGAGCCTACTGATGTTGTTGGTCGAGCGCCAAGATCGAAGAAAGGGAACAATTTTGGGGGTTGTCGGGCAGTGGCGAAGAAGGGGACAATTTTAGCAAATTTAAAGGGGTAGTGAGTCCGATGGTGGACAACTCTTGAAGCAACACATTGTCAGTGAGGCTGAGGTGACGATTAAGTTGGGGACACTTATCGGAGTGAAGTCGAGTGGGCGTGAAGAGGATATTATTAAGGACATTTCTCAGGTTATTATCGGGGAGTGTCGCGGTTTCTAACCGATGAAGCTATTATCATGGAACGTTCGGGGTTTGGGAGGTAGCGCAAAACGACGTAGTGTTCGCGAGGTGATTCGGAAAAAATCAGTGTGATATGGTTTTGTTGCAGGAGACGAAGTTAGAAGAGATTCCTGCGATATTAGTTGCGAATTTGTGGTGTTCTGATACTTTCGAGATGGCATTTGCACCATCGCTTGGGGCTTTTGGTGGTATTTTGGTCATTTGGGAAGGTAATCGTTTTATTTTAGAGTCGATTGAGATTGATCATTATTTTATTTTTCTTCAGGGGAAATGGAAACTTGAGGATTTTGTTTGTGGTATTGCGGCATTATATGCTCCTTGTGAGGTTGTTGGTCATTGTGTGTTGTGGGATGCGTTGTTGGCTCGTATGAGTACGTTTCAGGGGCTGTGGTGTGTTGCAGGGGATTTCAATGCTATTTTACAAGATTCAGATCGGATAGGGGTTTTGGATAGGGGAGCTGAGATGGAGGCATTTGCGAATTTTGTCGATGGTGCGGGTTTAGTGGACTTGCCTTTGTTAGGTAAATGGTTCACTTCGTTTGGCCTCGGGAATCGGTATAGCCGCATAGATCGTTTTCTGATTTCTGCTGCTTGGTTGGATTGTTTCAGCAGTATGCAACATGAAGCTTTGTCGAGGGGGGTGTCTGACCATACTCCTCTGGTTCTTACGTGTGATTATTGCGATTGGGGGCCGTGACCTTTTCGTTTCTTTAATTGCTGGATGGAGGGGTGGTCTAATGTGTTGCAAATTGTAAATGAATGGTGTAGGCTGACAGGTTTGGAGGTTGGGAATGAGAATCTTGTGGTGAAGTTGCGACATTTGAAAATCTTTCTGAAACAATGGAACATGAATTGCTTTGGCGATGTTAATAAGACCATCGAAGAAATGCAACAGAAAATTGATAATGCAGATGAATCTATGGTTGAGAATGGTGGGGTTGAGGAGGTGGAGATCGAACGTCGTAGGTGAATGCAAGCGTTATGGTGTGCCATGCGCAATAAAGAGGCGATGTGGCGTCAGAAAGCACGGGTAACATGGTTGCGCCTAGGAGATCGCAACACGGCTTTTTTCCACAGAGATGCTAAGCTACGCACGGCTAGAAATTTCATTTCCAGGTTTATTGATTGATGGAAAGTGGAATACATCGCCGGCGACATTACGTAGGTTTGTGCTATCTGTGTTTAAGGCTCACTTTGCTTGTGATGTTCGGGCGGGTAATTAGCATTTTGAGGGAGTGTTTCGGCAATTGCAAGAGGCTGATAGATCACGCTTGGTTTCGCCTTTCATGGTAGGAGGAATTAAGCGAGTGTTATGGGATTGTGACAGATCGAAGGCACCAAGCCCGGACGGTTTCACACTAGAGTTTTACAAAAAGAGTTGGGATGTGGTGATGGATGATGTGTTGTGGTTCTTTACTCAGTTCCACGATAGCGGGGTGTTGCCGAAAGGAGCTAATTGTGCTTCTATTGTGTTGTTACCAAAGGTGGCGTCACCTCAGTTGTTAGGTGAGTATCGCCCTATTTGTTTGGTGAACTCGATGTATAAGTTGTTGGCTAAGTGTTTGGTGACTCGATCACAATCTGTGCTGAGTGGTTTAATTAGCGACACACAATCGGATTTTGTTAAAGGGCGACAACTTGTAGATGGTGTTTTATTGGCTACTGAGGTAATTCATTCTCTTCGGCAACGTGGAGTTCGTGGTTTTATCTTAAAATTGGATTTTGCTAAGGTTTACGATTGTGTAAGTTGGTCTTTCCTAGATTCAGTGTTATTTCGGATGGGGTTTTGTGAAGTTTGGCGAAATTGGATAAGAGAATGTATTGGCTCTGCCCGTTTGTCGGTTTTGTTGAATGGGAGCGCGACCAAAGAGTTCAGGATGGGACGTGGATTGCGGCAAGGATGTCCGTTGTCACTGTTATTGTTTGTGGTAGTGGCGAAGGCGTTACATATGATGCTAGTCAATGCTGAAACATCCGGTTTTATTCGCGGGGTGGAGGTGGTGTCAGATGTACGGTTGACACACTTACAGTTCGCTGACGATACGATCCTATTTTTTGATGCAACTATAGACATTACTTGGCACATTAAGAGGATTTTGCATTGTTTTCAAGTTTGTTCCGGTTTGCAGATCAATTTTGCCAAGAGCTCTCTCTATGTGATCGGTGTGGATGGAGAGTTGGGCGCATCAGTGGCTGACTTGTTGAAATGTTTTCTGGGGGAATTCCCATTTGTTTATCTTGGTTTTCCATTGGGGGCCAATCCGAGACTTATATCTGTTTGGGATCCGGTCATTGCTAACTTCAGGCGCAAATTAGCGGGGTGGAAGCGATCTTCTTTGTCATTTGCTGCTAGAGTGACTTTGGTAAATTCTGTTCTCTCATCTCTACCTATTTTCTACTTGGGATTGTTTGTAGCTCCGAAAGGGGTGATAGCGCAGCTGGATCGTATTCGTCGAGCATTTCTGTGGGGTGGTGTCGGACTTGAACGACGGATGTGTAGAGTGGGTTGCGAAATAGTGTGTAGATCACGACATTTGGGAGGTTTGGAGGTGGCGTATCTTTGGGTGAAAAACATGGCATTGTTATCCAAGTGGGTGTGGCGATATGCCTGTGATCAAGATTCACTTTGGCGTCGTTTGATTACGGCTAAATATGGCGAACATACTCAATGGTGGAGGTTTAATACGGAGAATTTGTCGTCCATGTCAATTGTATGGCGTCAGATTGTGGCCAATTCATGTTGTTTGAGCGTAGATTTTCATGTGGGGGGTCGAGTTTCCAATGGAAGATTGGTGATGGGCAGTTAGTGCATTGCTATGGTCCTTATGGTTAGCTCGTAATGAGTTTATTTTTCGGGGCAAACGGTTGCCGATGGCGGAATTGTGTTTCCTTGTCAAACTGCGATCTTTTTACTGGATTAAGGTTGATGCTGCGAGTGAGATAATGACCGAACCTGTTTGGTGGTCTTGTCTGTCTGCATTTGTTGTTAGTCCCTCACCGCGGAAGGTACGTGTTGGGATTTGTTGGCAGCCTCCGGTTCATGGGTTACTCAAATTTAATGTTGACGGTTCAGCACGCGGTACGCCAGGTCCTGCGGGTATTGGGGGTGTTCTGCGAGATGAGGAGAGTCGTATTTTGGGGGTGTTTTCCGGGCCGTTGGGACAGATGGACTCCAATGAGGCTGAAGTACGAGCTATAGAGCTGGCGGTAAGGTTGATCGCTGAAGGAGATTGGCGCGAGCGTTGTGTGGTTATTGAGTCGGACTCTCAGGTTGCGTTGAGTTGGGTTATGAGATCGGCGAAATGACCCTGGCGTTTGTGGGAGATATTTACTACGATTGATCAGGCTTGTCAAGGCATTTCTGAGATTCATTTTCGTTATGTGACTCGTGAGGCGAATGGTTTCGCTGATGTGTTAGCCAAGGAAGGTGTCGATAGATGTTCGCTTTTTCTAGCTTGTATGTAGGTGTTGTTTTGGGTGTTGGCGGGCCATTTCGTACTCTTTTCCTCCACTAGGGAGGTTTTTAACGAGTCATATGGTTTCGTCGCGCTGTATGTATGTTTTTTCTTTCCGAATAAAATTCATACAGTTGCCGATACAAAAAAATGATAGATCGAAAAATTAATTTTTTAATTTCAATTGAAATTTTTAGTTTTCATCAATATTAATCAAGATGTGAGCCAAGTTGAAGAAAAAGCGCATGAGAAGACTGAAGAGGAATCGCGGGAAGATGAGGCAGAGATCCAAGTAGACGTATGTTGGACTGAATTAGTTTTGCCCTGACAACCCCTTGTCTTCATAATTATCCAGCATATGTTGCATGAAGTTGTGGAGATTGGAGGATGTTTTCAGGCAAAGCTTATCCGTTTGTCTTCTAAATCTAGTTTAAAGTTTTAAGACTGTTTGAGATGTTATCTAGTACCCTCACATATTATGGTTGTATTTTGTGGTTTTGGGTGTAAACATCTATATCTGGTATCAACATGTTTGAAATCGGAACTTAAAAAACTGTAAAACTAAACTATGTTAAACTTTTGGCAAAATAAAATTTTCTAATTGTTGGGATTGATCGACGACTTTTCCGTCAATTAAAATTATGACCTTGTCAATAATTGTAACTTTGAAAAAAATAAATTTTTTT